>PVHY01000278.1:0-267657 GCA_004024945.1 Uropsilus gracilis | reverse complement strand
GTACATGTGTCCTTTTGAATTAATGTCTTCATGTTCTCTGGGTATATTCCTAGTAGTGGGATTGCTGGGTCGAATGGTAAGTCCACATTCAATTGTTTGAGGGTCTTCCACACAGTCTTCCATAGTGGCTGGACCAGTTTGCACTCCCACCAGCAGTGTAAGAGAGTTCCTTTTTCTCCACATCCGCGCCAACATTTGTAGTCTGTTTTATTTATGTGGGCCATTCTTACTGGTGTAAGATGGTATCTCAGTGTGGTTTTAATTTGCATTTCCCTAATTATTAGTGAGGTGGAGCATTTTTTCATATGTCTATTAGCCATCTGTATCTCCTCTTTGGTGAAGTGTCTTTTTAGTTCTTCTCCCCATTTTTTGATTGGGGTTTTTGCTTTGTTTTTGTTGAGCTGTAGGAGCTCTCTGTGGATCTTTGTTATCAGACCCTTGTCACTTGCTGCAGGGCAAAAATTTTCTCCCAGTTGGTTGGGTTTCTTTTTGTTTTGTTTATTGTCTCTTTTGCTGAACAGAAACTTTTTAGTTTTATATAGTCCCAGCTGTTTATGCTTTCCTTCATTTTTTTTCTGGCCATAAAAGTTGTTTCCCCAAATGGATTTCTGAGGTGAAATTCATGAAGGGTTTTGCCCAGGTTTTCTTCTATGTATTTTATGGTTGCAGGTCTTACTTCCAGGTCCTTTATCCATTTTGAGTTAATTTTTGTACAGGGTGTGAGGGTGTTATCCTGGTCCATTTTTTTTACAAGTTTTGATCCAGTTTTCCCAGCACCATTTACTGAAGAGGCTATCCTTGTTCCAGGGTATGTTTTTTGCCCCTTTGTCAAAGATTAATTGACTGTATATGTGTGGTTTATAAAACCACTTTCATCTCTCCCTTAATTGGGTCTGTTCCTCCAGTTTTTAATTGAATGAAGGTTGGAAAGGGAGGAAAGTAAGAAAGCTTGACAAGATAGTTGGAGTGACAGATTAAGTGGAACACAGAAATATATACTTTCAAATCTTTACATTTCAACCTGTTCCACCTTAAAAAATAAAGCAGAAAGGACTGCAGAGGGAGATCATGGGCAGTGGTGGCTTAGCTGATGCTGAACAAAGCTTTGGAACATTGGAACTGCTGTCCATTGTGAGCCTCAGGAATGAACATGACAGAAGCCCTCTAACATGCTCACCATATTTCTCAAAAATATGTAATTCTTTGGTGACTATTTCCAATTTACCAAACTCTGTGGAGAGACTCCCAGGAAGTTTGCTTAATCACTCTAAATTGTAAAACTTCAGAAGTCCTATTGCTGCCTAAAGAGTTTACAACAGTGGCTTTAACTGTATTAAGGTCCCTTTGAGACTATGTTGTGAATCAGTTCCGATTCCATTTCTGTGCTGTCTCAATTCCCTATCTATTGCCTACAAGTCTCGCATCAGCTGCTCCTTGTCCATCCTTCCCAGGATGGGAAGAACAGTCTCACCCAGTCACATGTTCTCTCTTCATTTCTACCCTCCAGTCATTTTGACCTCACGTTAATTTCTGTTTTTTCTTAATATAACCTCCTTTGCATTTACTACCATTCTCCAATGTCCAATGTTGTGAATCTTTCAGGTCCCATTTAAATATTAAGATCTTAGGGATTCTTTTCTGGTCATGCCATCTCCTCTTGAGAGTCTTGATTTTAGCCTAGGTCATTTCTTTCTTTCTTAGCAAGTATTACAACCCATAATTATTTTGTTATAGTTTGTTTGCTTCTTTGCATGTCTCCTCACATTTAATGTAAACTCCCCAAGTTCAGAGACTATGGCCATTTTACAATTATTGTATTCCTTAGGGCTATCCCAGAGCTGACATGCTAAATGTTCCAATACTTATTTATGATGGATTGGTGAGGGAGGGGAAAGCTCATAGTGGCCTCCTGAGCCTGTTTAAGGCAGCAGCTCCTAGTTCTAGCTCCTAATGAAATGAAAGCTTCATGGATTACAGATACTCAGAAGAATCACTTTAGAGCCTAGAGGGACTGCTGGTGAATTCTGAACCAGACCAAATACTTTGTTTTGTGTTAGCAACCCTTTTGATATTAGTGTCCAACTGATTTTCCAAGAATTTTTAAATACTGTAGTAGTTGAGTACATCATAGGTTCCTACCTTTCCTATTTTGTTAACATCTGTATTACCCTAATTCTGTACTATAAGTATGATAGACATTGTGGAAATAGAAGTACTGAGGGTTGATTTCAGATAGTTTGTAACATCACCTTTTGCACTTTTTCTGAAGATAAGCAATATTTTAATTGTCTTTTTTGTTTGATGTATTATTTGCTTTCACAGATCCATTATTTGCTTTCACCAAACGATGATTTACTAAAATCAGGTTTCTTGGCACACCCACAGTGACGCTGTTGGCTTCTTTTTAAAGGCAATGTGCTGCAGGTGTAATTATGGCCCTAGGATGGTGGTTGACTTAATCTGAGGACTCTGGCTATTGACCGGAACCCAAGACACAACGCTGGGCTTGTCTTGAGATGACAAGAAGGCATACTGTTTAAATTTCCCTCAGAAAAGGTCAGGGTGAGTCCAGACTTTGCATCATCTGTCCAGATGAGGAAGAGGCAGGAGATGGTGGTATAAATGGCAGGGCCCACATCTATGCTTTGAAGGGACTTAGATATCAGTTCATGTACAGGTCAGGCAACAAGGCAGGAGTCATCATGGGGATTTCAGGGGTAAGACAGGTTGATTCAAGGAATAAAAGGGCTGCAGAGTTCTGAGAATTGAGTGAGGATCCCAGAGACTCAGGAGTCAGAGCAATCATTTCTGTGAGTTGTAATTTAAATATGAGAAAAACGATCTCCTCCCTTGAGTTATTAAAATGCTAAACAATTAAAACATGTAATTATATAACTATTTTGTGGCCCTAGTGATTATGATTGCTGCTATAGTATTTTTCTTTTGCCTATGAATAGTCTTTGCTTGGTGGTGGAGGATGGAAATGTTCTCTGACCTGGGCACGAAAAAAAGGAGGGAATCCCACTTCAAGAAAACCTAAGTCATTCCCAAATTTATTCAAGTTATACTTGAAAAAGAGTAATGGAATTTAGAGGATAAATTTTAACTGCATAAGCCTTTGCTAATAAAAGATTAAGAAGTATGTAGTTTAGCATCTTTTAATTATTTTTTTCTAGCATCTTGAATATACAATGTTTGAAATCTCTGGTTGGATCAACATTATTTTGCTCAGAGGTTTGTGGACTTTGCATACTGATTCTTTCCTGTTTCCAAGTACATTTGCTTTTAGGCTATTTTTATTCACTTTAAAGGAATTTTAATAACTTTCTGTTGACAGCATGGACAGCTGGTCTTGAGAATTAAAGAAAATTCACTTGCTGACTGAGGAAGGAAGTGACATCAATGAGCTTCTAAAGTCAGCCCAGAGGGGAAAATTGGCTTGTGAGGGAGTAGCCTTCCCTTGCACTGTATTTATGGAGCCATTCCTTGAGATGCAAATTGCTGTATCAATCAAACCTATGATGCCTACCTCCAACCAACTTAGTGCAAACTGAAGAAACAAATGCCCTGAAACACTGAGAAAGAAAAGAATGAGGATTGTAGAGAGCTAGGTCTGAGTGAATTACAGGTGCTTGGGATCCCCTCTCTCTGTTGATACTTCATTCGTTGTCAAGTCTCAGTTTTCTTTTGTCTAGAAAATGAATTTGATGTCAAATGTTGTTTGGAGTCAGTCTGTTTCTGTGACAGAAACCTAATAAGAGGACTAGAAATTACTTTGTATTTCCCTTGGAGAGCTACCTAGAAACTGAAATCTTTTAGGTATCCTATACCACTACCATCTTGATCTCTTGATAATTTAAAAATTGATGTTCATTTTAAAAAACTCTACGTAGAAAGTATTGGGCACCAAGTCTGGAATTTAAATAAAATGACAACAATAATAAGTTATTATTGTCATAATAACGAATGACTTAATTTTTTACCACCATTAGAGATGTCCCTTTTGAAGAGGCAGTTACCTATTTTTCAAACTGTGGTACAAGTAGACTGCATATGTACATGTAAACAGAAAAGATACATTTATTGATGGACTATTTACATGATTCATTCTGTTTTTAAAAACATTCTTATTTCCCTCCACATTGTTATTTTCCTCCTTCAGGTTATATAGTTATATAGTTTAGGTGTCTTTGACCACTAAATTTGTTATAATAATCCCTTTAAAACTTATTTTATGCACTACTTGGTTTTGAGTAACTCTTTTAGGTTTCAGGTTTTGTTTTTCAGTAAAAGTTCCTTACCCCTCTTTCTGCCTTAAATGTCTATCTAGAGGGTAAATGATTTTAGGCTGGAAATCTTTTTCTTATGATACATTAAATATCTCCTGCCTTTCCCTTGTTGCTTGTAGAGTTTCTATTGAAAAGACTCTTGACAGTCTAATCTGTATTCACTTATAGGCTACCATTTTTTTCTCTTGATGTTTTTAGTATTCTGCTTTTGTTATTGGCTTTATATTTGCTTTAGCTTTCAAAAGTTTTATTATAATGCATTTTGGTGTATGTCACGTCTGGTGTTATATGGAGCTCTTGGGGAAAATTAAAGAGAGAGTTGGTCATTTACTAGGTAAAGAAACTGTAGAAGATTTTTGAGTCACAGTGATCAAAACTATTTTTGGAAATTTAATCTGACAGTTCTATGGTTGGAGGATGGGGCATGATAAGAAGATGGAGTAATGCAAATAAGTATGTGACATACTGAATAGAACAAGTTATGGGGCAAAGGGCACAGAGCTTCCATGATCTCTCTGAATCTGCATGTTTTCATCAATGAGGAAGCTCCCTGACCCGTGTGTCCTTTTGTGATTTTATGGAGTCGCTATTATACAGCAACAGGTGATTAAATAACTGACCATTATTAAGTGAACTTAGTCTTCAGTTCCTCACCCCTTCTAAAGGTTAGAGGGTAGGACTGAAAGTTCCAACTCTCTAGTCACATGATGGGTTCTCCTGGCAACCACTCCTTTCCTTTAGTGCTTCTAAAGTTCACCTTATTAACATAACAAGAGCCACCTTTATCATTCTCAGGGATTTAGGAGCTCTGTGGCAGCTGCAGGATCATGGACAAAGACAAAACATACTTCTTACCATGAATCACAACATCACAAAAGTAAGCACAAGTTTCAGCAGAGGAGACTTAGGCCAACTTCCTTATTTATATACTGAGGCTTACAAAAATTTGAGATTTAAATAAAGACACCACCCAGAACATAGGTGCTAGTTACGGTTAAGAGTGGGGGCCAGTAATCAGAATATTTGGTCTTGAATCTCAGTTTTTTTACTTTTTAACTTTGGTAAATAACAGTTTCTCTAGGATCTGTAAAGTAAGGATAACACATGTACTTACAATATAGAATTATATATTTTGTAATTCAATGAATTAATATATATGAAGTTCTTGGCACAAAAATGGCATCAATATTGACTTCAATTTTTGCTCCTTTGTACCACAGGATGACCTAACTAAATAAAACTAGACTGTTTAAATTCCAGATGGAAGCTGCTTTTGAATGTGGCTAAGAAGAATAATAAATTTCAAGACAACAAAATTCTGGAATGACCAGGGAATATGGATGAGAACTAGGAACAATATGTGGTCCACAGTCAAAATAATGAAAAATATTTAGTCAAGTTTAAATGATTAACACATGGTCAAGAACTTTAGCCTCGCCAAATAAATTAATAAAAATTAAAATGGTTGGAATCCTACTTTTACCTTCAGGCATATGTGCACAGGCAGCTATCCAAGTCCTGTTCTTGGCCTCCATTTCCCAGACTGCCATACCACACAGGAGAAAGAATCCTGTTGCTTCAGCCCCAGGGAAGGGGGGATGGAGGGACTAGCTCAATGAAGGCCTTCTCATAAGAAGTGGGTAACCGGTGCTTCTCTAGAGAACTAGCTCTGGTTCTAAAGAAAAACATATTTTGAGAAGAAGGCTAAGCTTGGTTTCCTGTCAGCTTTTGATACCTCTTAGAGTGAATTATTATGGGATACTACACAACAAATCTCTCCTTGATCAAACCTTGGTGATGTCCCCCTGATGTCTACTCAGTTAGCCCTTAACTTTGCTTTCTATCCTGTCTTTTGCTTGGCTGGCCAAGTTTCAGCAAAAATCTTCCTTAATAAGTTTATCAATAGTCATATGATCAAATGACATACGGTCACACTTGATATTCTCTCGTTTCTCAATGTCTAACTTGATGCATGAGTCTGGCCTATCTTTGGCAAAAATCCTGTTAAGTCATTTCAGCAAATTCCCTACCTTGATGTCTCCCAGTAATTGTCCGTCTACTGACATCCTCATACTTCTCATTGGTTCTAAATCTTCACTTGTCCTGTTGCATCTGGGGTTGATTCTGACTTCTCTCTTCTAGTGCAATACCTTATTGCAATAGTCCTGAATAAAGTTCTCAGGACCATCTCAACAAGTGTTAGAATAATTTTTGCTTCAACATATCTACCATTTGAGCGTTACATTATTTTTTCTTTTATATCCATTATCCATCTAAAATCCACTGGGTTTTATTAAATCCTCATCAAGTTTACAGATCCTATTTGTTCTCAGTTTCTAATTATCCTTACTTAATGTTTCTAATAGTGGGTGTCATGGTTGAATGGAGCAGCTGGGACCCAACTGAAACACAACTGAAAATAGGACTTCACCATGGAGGGTGGGCTCTGACAGAAAGACCAGTGAGCAGAAATGGGAAGCAGGAAAAGAGGAAGTGTGGCAGTCAAGGGACTCGTATGGTCAGGCAATGGAGAATGGCAGGGTGTGTGTATGTGGCTGGCCAGATGCCAAAGGTTGACCTGGTGAGAGTGGTTGGTAACAGCTGAACGGGGTGGCCAGGAGCCATGGTGTGGCTGGGAGTGTAGAGCACTGGCTGGAGAAATCTGGTGGGGCAACTCCCCAGGTGGACAGCTTTGTAGTCAGATGCCATGGAATGGAATGGTGGGCTGGAGAAGAAAGTTATGTGGCACTGGAGTGAGAGGGGATGTGGGGGGGAGGGGGAAGGCAGGAAAGTTGGTAACTAGAGAAAGTCAGGGATTTGGAAAGCTGGTTTTGCATCAGTATTTGCTGGAAAAGTTAGAAGAATTTGAAGAAGCTGAGGATACCAGAGCTGATGACATCACTTTCTTTGATGTACGTGGTTGGAGGACATCCTGAGTGGACTTGAACTGAGTGGTGGACTGGACTGTGTGGTGAGAAAACTGGGATTCCACCACCCCCCACCATATTGGGGACTTTTTGCTTGTTTACTTGTTTAAAGTGTCATGAATAAATTCCGTATGGTTACCTTCAGAGCCGATCTGCTTTAAAAGAAATATGTGAATGGGAAAAACCTGGAGGCAAAAGCCATATTTAAAGTGCCACTTATTTTTCCTTCAGCATTCTGGCATGAGAGGCTTCTTACCCCTTTATCAAACAATTTCATTTCTTGACTAGAGGGAATCTCTAAATGACACAATCGATCAATAGTAGATACTGGAGAAGAAATATCACTTTCAGTAAGATCCAGAGTCTTATTGTAAGTAAATTTTGTTTCCCCCTTACCTTTGGAAGCGGTAAGCAATGGTTTTATTTGTCTTTAAATCAATTAAAATTTTTGAATGAAATACTGTTTTCTTCTTTCATATTCAGATTTAATAAAAAAAAATAGAATTGGGACAGCTGGTTATTCTTCTCTGTTAACTTTTAGAGTACTGGGGACCACAGAGTGTATAAGATGTTTTTTCAGTTGCCTCATTTTCATATATCAACACGCACCCACTTAAGGCTAAGACTAGCTGAAAGGATTGTTAATACACTATAATTGTTAGCCAGTCTTCCAGCTCTTTGTACATAATGTAAATAGACCTCCTGGGAGTTTATTTGGATAGTGTAGATTACTGTTCTGTGGGGAGAAAAAGTAAAGGCTGTGCCGCTCTCAATGGCCTCTCTGTATGATCAGTAGGTCACCTGGCATGTCCTGGCCTGTGGCTGAGGCAGCAGAAACCAGATGTAAACAGGTAGCTCTTAGGTGGCTCCTTGTGGCAGCCTTTTCCAGTATTAACCTACCAGTACTTTCCCTATAATACCAGCAAGAGAGATTCACAGTTTCGATGCTTTTATAGCATCTTTCTTTGTGTGTGTGTGTATATTTGGCATTCTGGGCAATTTTATCATCTGCTCACTGGTTATGCATTTCATAATCTAAGTATATTTAATTTCCTCTTTGGAGATGGGAGGTAGATAAGACTAGGGGTTGACTGGGTGGCAGAAGTATAGGATTGCATCTTAGAAAGGTGCCATAAAATCAAATCTGTGGTAGGGATCCTTTTGTAACACCCAGGATTAGGTAGAAATAATAAAGTTGAACATGATCTCTCATCTACCACAGTGACTACTTCTTTAATCAGATATTTATTTTACATCATTAAAATTAATTAGAGGGGAATCATTCAATATTCATTTGAATCCTAATTGGTTCCTACCTTCTTACTTTCTGTGAGAAAAGACTCGGGTTTTAAAGTTCACCATTTTTCACTAATGGGAAAATATGTTTGTTATTAGGTTTCACAGTGGGAACAATACTTTTCTCTTTTTTCTCTTTCATTTGGAAAATGTATATTCTGGAGAAATCTGGTTCTTGCTATGAAAGTAATAATTTGAACAAGTAACTTAATCTTAGGAAGCCATGGACCATTTAATATATTAACTGTTAAAAGATTTTCTATTTCAAAATATCACAACCTTTTTTTTTTAACCCAAAAAGAAGAGAAAACACAGAACTACAATTTTTTGAACCTGAACCTATAGGCACAATGCTAACTTTGCTAAATGCTACAATAAATGTTCACATCTAGTAATTCTTATTTTGAACATACCCAAATGGTATAAAAAAGAATTTGAGTTCCTATTTATCTACTTTCACTGTCTTCCTATGACTTTCTTTTTTCTTACCCAAGTTAAGGTCAATAGTATTTTGGTAGTCTGAGTCACAAATCACAATCTTACACAGCTGGGATATTTTTCTTGACTTTAAATCAAGACCTGACCTTCGATACACTACTTTCATTAAATTCACTACTTATAAGAGAATTTTTGAGTTTTCCTTATTCAGAGGATACCTACAATGCAGAAAACTGGTCATAATAGCAAGATGCTGGTTCTTGGCACAATCAGTGGGACAGGCCATATTTCTTCAGTAACAACACTGACTCTTGGAAGGATCCTTTTAGAAAGAAATCTATGAACAGCATTTCTCTGCCAGAATTTCCATGTGAAGTTTCTTCCACATAGACCAGAACTTTTATGAAAAAGTTAGGTTAGTTTTATACATCAGTTTTCAGCAATAATGACAGTTATCCAGTGCATTTCACTTTAAGTAATGCAGAAATTTTGTTTTTCAATTTTCCAGTATTAATTTGAATGATAGTGTGTTGGATATGGAAATTTTAATGATAACGTTTTAGTTATGGAAAGGTTTCTTACAACCCAAATTACAACTGGAATATAACTGCCATACAAACAATACTTTCTGTTCAAGATAGTTAATTGTATAGATTCCAAATGCTGAAGTAGCTTATTAAAAAAAGTAAACAAAAATAAAAACAAATAGCTGCCAGAGTCAGGCCTTTCAAAGGGAAGGGCTAGGCCCACATAGTCATATATTCCCTTAGGATGGAGTGATATCAGAAGCCTCAGAAACATTTAGGGACTCTTTCATATCCCTGGAGATGTAAACCGCATCATGTGAATAATTGTATTTGTGAACTACTACTACTGACATATTTTGTTTCACTTTTTTATATATAAAAACTTATTTTTGTTTTTAATTTAGTTCATGTTTGTTTTCTCTCTATTCCACATATGAGCAAAATCACAAGATATTTTTCTTTCTACTTGACATATTTCCCTAAGCATAATACCTCCTGGGTCCATCCATGTTGTTGCAAATAGCGGGATTTCTTTCTTTCTTTCTTTTCTTTTCTTTTTTTAAATATAGCTGAGTAAGAAACATTGTGTCATACATTGTGTTAAATATTCATCACTTTATGGGTTTACCAGTTCTTGGCAATTAGAAATAATGCTGCAATAAACATGGGGGATGCACATATCTTTTCAAATTAGTGTTTCAGATTTTTCAGGTAACTATTCAAAATGAAATAACTGGATCATTTGGCATTTCTGTTATTAAATATATATACTACTTTTCAAACTCATTTTTTTTATTAAAAGCAGTATTTTCTATGGTGGCTGCACCAATTTACAATCCCTTCATAGCATGTAAGGGCTTCCTTCTCTGTACATTCACTCCAATACTAGTTGTTTCTTTCGAATAATAGCATTTCATAGTTGTTAGGTGATAAAGCTTTCTGATTTGCATTTTTCTAAGATTAAGAGATTGATATCTTTTCATGTGACTATTGGCACGTGCTGGTGGCATGACTTCTTCAGAAGTGTCTATTCATATACTCTGCCCATGCTCTTTGTTGTTGAGCTTTATGAATTCTTAGTATATTAATATTTATATAATAGTATAGATATTAATCCTTTGTTAGACATATGATGTGCAAATCTCAACTCTCATGTAATACAACACGTTTTCATCTTGATGCAAATTTCTATTGCTGTGCAGAAGTTTTTCAGTTTGTTGTATTCCCATATCTTTGAGATGTTTTCCTTACCACTGAAATTGAGCCCCCAAACACATTTATTTTTTTTTCTATTAAATAATATATATATATATTTCACATGATTGTGATCCCTGGGGGTCACTCACCACCTTCCCCCTCCCTGGACACTCCAACTGGTCCCCTCCCCTCGTGTACTTTCATTTGGTTGTCCATATATTATTGAAACCATTTGGTTTCTGTCTTTTTCTTTCTGACTTGTTTCTGCTAGTATGATTTCTTCTAGGTACATCCATGTTTCCATAAATTCATCAAATTTGTCATTTTCGATTGATGAGCAATACTCCATTGTGTATATGTACCACATCTTTTTCATCCATTTGTCTGTTTTGGGACATTTGGGTTGTTTGTCCTTGCAATTATAAATAGTGCTGCAATAAACATCCAAGCACAGGTGTCCTTTTGTACCCACATTGAGGTCTCCTTTGGGTAGATTCCCAGAAGAGTGATTGCTGGGTCAAATGGTAGTTCCATTTTCATTAGTTTGAGGGTCCTCCACACTGCTTTCCATAGTGGCTGGACCAGTTTACATTCCCACCAGCAGTGTAAGAGTGTTCCTTTCTCTCCACATCCATGTCAGCACTTGTTGTTGCCTGTTTTTTGATGGACGTTCTTACTGGTATAAGGTGGTATGGTATCTCATTGTGGTTTTGATTTGCATTTCCCTGATTACTAGTGACATTGAGCAATTTTCATGTGCCTGATGGCCATTTGTATTTCCTCTTTGGAGAAGTGTCTTTTTAGTTCTCCCCATTTTTTGATTGGGATTTTTGTTTTGTTTTTGTTTAGTTGTGTGAGTTCCTTGTGGATCTGCATTATTAAACCCTTATCACTCTTGTGGAGGGCAAAAATTTTTTCCCATTTGGTTGGGCTTCTTTAGTTTTTTCTGTTGTCTCTTTTGCTGCACAGAAGCTTTTCCCAAACACATTTCTAAGGGTGATATCAAACGGTATGTCGCCTATGTTTTCATTTATATTATTTATATGTCTAGTGGTTTCAGGTATTCTATCTACTTTTTTTCTTCTTTTTGAAGATGTTCCTTTCTCCATTTATGCTTTTGGTTACTTCGTTGTAAATTAGTTTTTCATTGTGTGTGGTTTTATTTCTGAGCTTTCAATTTTGTTATACTGATTTGTGTGACTTTTTATTTCTATACTAAGTTGTTTTAATTACTGTTGTTTTATAGTATGGTTTGAAGTTTTGAAAACACAATACCTCTATTTTTTTTTTTTTTTTTGAGATTAGGTCTTGCTATTTTTGCCAGTGGAACCGCAGGCTCTCGTTGCCCGGGATACCACAGACTCAAGCAACCCTCAGCATCAGCTTCCCAGATAGCTGGGATTACAGGCGCACGCCACCACACTCAGCTATTTTTTTGGAACTAGGTCTCGCTACAGGCCCCAGGTGGGACTCGAACTGCGATCCCTAGCCCCGGCAGCTTCATAGGCTGAAGCTTACAGGCACGAGCCACCGTGCCCGGCCTCCTCTATTTTTTTTATTTCCTTTAGGAGTGTTTGTGATATTATGGATCTTTTGAAGTTTCAAGTAGATTTCATGATTTTTTTTTAGTATTCTATATCCATGAAGAATGCCATTGAGACTTTTTCAGATATTGCAATTAATATTTATATTGATCTAGGTAATATAATCACTTTAGCAATGCTAATTCTTCTAACCCATGAGCACAGAATCTTTTGCACACTTTGTGTATTCTACTTCCTTCAAAGACATCTTAATGGTTTTGGTGTAGAGGTATTTCACTTTGTTGGTTAAATTTATCCTAAGGTATTTAATACTTTTTGTTGTGATTGCAAATTATGGGATACTTTACCCAACTTCTCATTCTTTTAGCTCATTATTTGAACATAGAAATGCAACATATTTTTGTATATTATTCTTTAGTCTGCCACTTTATTGTACTCATTATTTTTAATGTTTTACTGACATCTTTGGGATATCTATACTATCATATCATCTGCAAATAGTGATAGTTTTTACTTCTTTCATTTTGGATAATTTTTATATTTTCTTGTCTAATTGTTCTTGCTATAATTTCTAACACTTATATTAAATAAAATGGTGAGAGTGAACTTCCTTGTTTTTCAGTGGAAAAGCTATCAGATTTTCTCCACTGGGAGTGAAGCTGACTGTGGGATTTTCATATAAAAATTTTATTATATAGGGGTATGTTCCTTGAATACTTATTTTAAGGAGGCTTTTTTTTTTTTCTTATCATAAGAGTATACTGAAATGAATCAAATGCATCCTAGGAATAAAACCCACTTGGCCATGTTATATGAGCCTTTTAAGAAATCAATTCAGTTTGCCTAAGATTTTCTAAGGATGTATGAATTTATGTTCATGAATGGTATTAGTCTATAGTTTTCAATTTTTTTGGTTGTGATAGCCTTAATTATTTTAGCAATCAGAGTAATGTTGGCTTATAAAGTATATTTGAAAGAATTCCCTCTTCTTAAATTTTTTGAAAAACTTTGAGGACAGTTATTAGTTCATTTTTGAATATTTGATAGAATTTAAAAGTGAAACCATTGAGGCCTGTATTTATTTATTTGGGGGACACTTTTGATTGTTTCAATTTCCTTGCTTATAATTTATCTGTCTAAATTTCTAAATTTTTTTTCCTGGTTCAGTGCGGGGAGGTTGTACAATTCTAAACTTTATTTTTTTCTCGATTTTCCAACTTGCCAGAATAGCAGTGTTCTTAGTACTCTCTTATGATTCTGTTTTCTGTGATATCTGTCAACTTACACTTCATTTCTGATTCTATTTGTTAGCCTTCTTACTCTCTCTCTCTCTCTTTTCTTAGTGAGTCTACCTAGAGGTTTCTCTACTTTGTTTATCTTTTCAAAGAACCAGCTCTTGTTTTCATTGATATTTTGGACTTTTTCTTGTTAATTAAATTGTAAAGTTACATTGCTTATTTAAGATCTTTTATATTTCCTAATATAGGCCTGTATTGCAGTATCTTCTGAGATATAACTCTGCTATATCTCAGAAGTTCTGGCAGTTACTATTATATTTTTATTAAGTTACAGGTATGTTTTAGTTTTTCCTTTGATTTCCAAATTAACCTAGTTTGCATGTATCTGAGATTTTTCTGCTTTCATTTTGTGCTTTATTTCAAATTTGATACCATTGTAGTTATAGAAGATACTTGAGATTTTCCTGAAACCCCCAAGTAGTCACTGACTTTCCTCCCCACTTTGCTTTTTTATTTATTAATTTATTTTTATTGCTTTATTTGCTTATTATTTATTTATTTATTGTGACAGCAATGCCATTGCAATATCAATAGTTAAAGCTACAGTGTGTATGTAAAAGCCTACTTTTTGTTGGTCTTGGGATGGATAGGGGGCTACATATATGATGGATCTCTACAAATAGTCTAACAGGAAGACAAAAACAGAACAATTCCAATGACATTGGTGTCACAGGAATAAGGCAGAATACAGCACACACAGTTCCAGAAAAACATTCAAAGAATGCAGCATTTAAATGGAGCTGCATACCTACAGAACTCCCCTTGTCTCTTAAGCCTGATTTAATGTCAGTAATAGCATTAGCCTGCAGGTACTGTACTACACCTTCCCTTCTTTCTCCACATTCTGGAGTAGACCTTTTCTAAACAGCCCCTCATTAACTTATCTCAGCAAGAGTGAGGTCTCTGTTTCCTGTGGGACTGGAAAGGAGACCTTTGGCTTTTGCTGAGGGTAGTTTTTGCCTGGGTGTGGTCGCAGCCCAGCTGGACACAGAGGGGGCCATAGGAATGCTATATCCCTTGAGACTGCTAGCTTATCACCTAAGAAATGAGATCAAGACAACTACAGGAAATACCTGTACAATGTCTGGTGTAACAGGGAAAAATGCAAAGTGGCAGGTTGTACTGTATTTACGTCAAGTAGGATAAACTGAAGACTTTTAGAAATGACTATTGAGATTGAATGAAGTCAGAGAAACAATCTGTCTTATCATGATTTGACATTTTATGTGTTTGTTTGATTTAAACTTAGAGACTGATGTTTCCTGTGAAACACACATCACTTAAATGAAGAAATTCAGGCTTTAATTTAATTTACCCACTCATTTATTGTGCTAATTTTGAGGGCATCTCTGCATCTGTATTCTGTACTGAGTATAAATGAACAGAACAACTGAAAATCCCTTCCCTCATGGGACTTAAACACAAGCCAGGACTTCTAGATTCACTATGCTGTCCACTGCCTCATGCTGTCTCTTGCAATGCTGGACAAAATCTCAGTTTGCCAGAACATTACTTCAAAGATACACTCTGTTGCCACTCCTTGGAATATCACAGACTCTTCAACTCCTTCTATACCTTCCCTTCCTCTAGATGCACTTTGGATAATCCTGGCAACTTCTATAACTCCAAGCTTCTATAACTTGCAGCGTGGTAAGTCACTATGGTAAATTGTCATAAAAGCTAATACTGGTACTTTTACTGAGCCAGTGGGTCTGGTTCTAAGAACAGACAATGAAGCGATTAGCTGCCTACAAGCTCCCCCAGCTGTTCAAATGGAATAACTTCACAAGCCTCAGGGTGCTGATCAACACATTCAAGTTTGTATATTTAAATAGCATTAAAAACTTGGGTGAAGTAACTTTTTAATTATAAATACTGGTTATCATTTAAAGACTATCACGTAGCTGTGGAATGCAGTTACCAAGATCACAGATGTGGATGTCAATACCAATATTACTATTTGCTAACTGTGAGATCTCAGACAATTTACTTCATGTCTCTAAACCTTCACTTTTTCCTCTAAAATGGGAATTATCAAAGTATACCCTATAGAATACTACACCAGACTTGCTGAGGACTGAGGAACAAAATGCATGTGTCAGCACAGAGTTTGTTTTATAATAAGTGCTCTTTAAAGGTAACCACTAATATTATGTGCATTTTCTCTTTTATTAACACAACCACATAGAGGAAAGAAGGAATAATTGTAGAATCTAAGCATCTGTAGCAAGGGCAGCAAAGTCCTAGTTTTATAAGACATTTTTAGATAAATTTAGAGAGAAGCCATATATTTCATGAACATAAGAAAACAGAAGTAGAATTGAGGTCTTGATGTTGCACAAGTTTGAGAATGTTTACTACAGTTCTATAGTTTAATGAAAGTTGGAGAACAAATCTAAATCTGTACTGTGTATTTTATTTCATTGCTCACATTTAACCCAGCCACTAAGAAATGAGTGAGATAATTTATGCATTTACTCAGAGACAGCTCTATTTTCATATGTTTCAGTTGACTACCTTATCATGACAATGGTTACAGAGAGTCCATGGTGATTCTCAAGTTTCTGTCTGGTTACTGGGCTGGTGCCAGGAAGGCCAGTCTACCTTTGCTCTGATCTGCTTGTACCTGTCCCAGATGGGGGCTGGGTGGGTTGCAGACCTCGCACCTTAGGAAAGGGACAACTACACATTCATGTAGGTGCAGGCAGGGGGAGGGGAGAAGACACTTTCTTTCCCTGTCCAGTAACACATATGATTATTTTTTTAACTTTAAAAGAGTTTTCCCACATAGTGCACATGACATAATATGTGTGGCTTTATCTTTCTTTTTTGTTGCATTTATAATAAGTGAGAAAATCAAAGTTAAGCCAAGATCACATTAATGGAAAATTTAATATCCCTTATTGCAGGCTACTCAGGCTGATGACTAATCAGTTATGCCAATATATCAACCCCCTGTTTTGGGGTCTGCCAGAAAGGCCCTGGGAAAGGCAGGTCTCTGGTTCCTTTGTCTCCTACTTCCAGTAGTTCTATAAACTTACCACACATATATATATTTCCATACCCTTACCATTTTCTGTGAGTGCAGTGATGTCTGCATCAAGGAGGGCAAGCCCTGTCTTGGTGAAGAAGAATCTTTGAGCTGTACTCTTTCAAAGTGCCAGAGGAAATACATAGGGCGGATGCTATATTTCACAGACCAGTACAGGGAGGAAGCACAAAGCAGCCATAATGTGACAGAGGTAGTACAAAAAACAAACATACAGGGTGAGGGATATATGGATATCTTTCCTGTCTTTTGGGCTGGTGTAAAGCCAGGTCAAGATGGTGGGGTGTTTACTATAGGAAATGAGAAACACAGCTTTTTGATGCTCAGAATAGTAGTCTGTTGCTCCCCTTCATTACCAGTCCAAATCCAATGATTTCTTAGAAAGTTTATTAATGTAAAATTTAATTGAGGAATCACTCTTAGTCAATGCATTAAGCCTGTCATTATTTATGTTTAGAATTTTAGCCGATGGTAACTGGACTATGAACCTCAGGTAATTGTCACCTGGCTAGTGATCAGTAACCTAAAAGTCCATGGTATGATTTGCTAGGAGTTCACGAAAATATTCAGACAACAGTTGCTGGTGTCCAGGGGATATTATTTTCACTGGATAAGCAGAGTGTTTTGGTGCAATTGCACAAATTTGTAACTGTGGAGATTTGTGTGTGGAATACTGAATGAAATGACAACACATTATTAATTTACTCCAGCAATGTTCTATATTTTATAGATTGGCACTTCTGGGCAGTGGGCCATATGACTTACCCCTTAATTTGACCCTGGCCCATAGCATGAGTTTTGATACTTAGAGACCTGAGTTCAAGTTTGCGCACTGTCACTCATTAGCTATGGAGCCTTGGGGAAATTCTATAAGATCTCTAAACCAGGGAGTGCATAAAAGAGAGATGTGGATAATAGAATGATTTCACATTACAGCTATGAAGACTAAATGAATATGCCTAGTGCCTAAAAGAGTTTAATATAAGTCCACTCCTACCTACTCCTGCAACAACAGTAAAAACCAATGCAGAGTTAGTAACAACTACCTCTTGTTTCAGCACCATCAGACCATCAGATGCTGAGTAAATTCATAGTGACAGAATCTTGTGGTTGGTGCCATGGAACTGACAGACTATGCTTCCTGTGAGAGGTACATTGAAGGAATAAAACATTTAGGGTAAGAAATAATGTTAAAGAAGTGGACATGGAGGGAAAAGCACCTCTGGAATCATGATTCTACCACACAGATACAATTAAAAAAGAATGAATATGCTTAGTCCTATGCGGTTTAGCAAATATAATTTGTTGGTTATGCTGCTTTAATTCTTTTCTACTAATTGTTCTTGTTTCTTTCTAAAGTCTCTGGCATTGCCAGTTGGTCCAACTGATTAGGGTAGGAAGAGTAAGTTAGGAAACTCCATTATCAGGAATGATTAATAGGAATTTTACAGCAAAGTTTAAAAGGTGACATAGTTTCCAAAAGCTATGAATTTGGCCCACATTTTTGACTGGCTCCCGTCTCGGGAGCTGGGCCACCCCCCATTTCCCTGGATGGTCTTGCCTTCCTCTTTCAACTCAGGGGTGAGTGGTGGGGGGGGCACCTACCGTGTCTCCACTTGTGGGTGGTGCCAGGGTCCAGGGACCCCTTAAATGGAACCCGGAAACAAAGGGCACACTGCCCATGTTTTGCCTGGCTCCTGTCCTGGGAGCTGGGCCACCCATTTCCCTGGATGCTCTGCCCTCTCGCACCTCCCTCTTTCAACTCAGGGGCAAGTGGTGGGGGTGAGCCAGCCATATCTCTGACCTGCGGGTGGCCCCAGGGTCAGGGGACCCCTTAATTGGGACCCAGAAACAAAGGGCACCCTGCCCACATGTTTGCCATCTGCAGCCCGGATTGGCCAAGGCATGATTCCCCCAGCCTCTATCCCAGGGGGGTTGGAGATGCATGCCAGGCAATCTGGGTACCACCCCCACACTGGAGGAACAAGTATGCCTGCCAGCAGACAGCCTCATGGGTTATCTCCCTATCAGGGATCGCAGGCCGCTGGTGCTTCTTTGCCAGGTGGAGCTAAGGCAGCAATGACCTCTGGGTTGGCCCCCTCGGGCCTGGAGAGCCCGGAAGGGGGGTGGGGTTTAAGTCCACCCACCAGTGGATAGTTACATGTGGCAGCTATCTGCAACCCAGATCGGCCAAGACATTTTCCTCCAGCCCCCAGCTCAAGGGGGTCTGGGAACACATGCCCAGCCATCCAGGCCGGCACCCTTGCAGGGAGGAACCTGCATGGGGGCTGGGCAGGGCCCAAAGCCAGCAGGTAGCCAGCAGGCAGCCTCAAGGGCTGTCTGCCCACCCAGGGTCCTGGAATGTCAGAGCTCCTTTTCCAGCAGGGAGCAAGGGTGACAAGGACTCCTGGGTAAGCCCCTCATGCCTGGGGAGCCCAGGAGGGGAGCCCGGGAGGGGTACCCTATGGGGATTTAACCCCATCCACCAGCAGATGGTTGCATAGGGCAGCCATCTGCAGCCGGGATTGGCCAACCCATGCCCAGCAAGCTGGGACTGCCCCTACGTGGAGGAACCAGCATGGAGGTGGGGCAGAACGCAGAGTCCTGCCCGACACCAGACAGCCTCATTAGCTGTCTGCCTGCCTGGGGTCCTGGGTCGTGGAGCTCCTTTGTCAGTGGGGAACAGGACCCCAGGTAAGCCCCTCACACCTGGAGAGCCTGGGAGGGGCATCGGGTGGGGTTTTATCCCCATCCATCAGTGGATGGTTGCACGGGGCAGCCATCTTCAACCTGGATTGGTCTGGGCATATTTCCTTCAGACCCTAGCCCAAGGGGGGCTGGGGACACAAGCCCAGTTGTCCACGCCCCGCCCCCACACAGAGATATGGAGGTGTGGGCAGGGGAGAGGGAGGGTATGCCCTTTCCACTTCACTCTTACCCCAGTTAATCTTCAGGAGAAGGAAGAACACAAACAACGCAAACTCCATCACAGCAAGGGTGAAGGACCAGGTAAAATCCAGCCAACAAGCCTGAGTTGTACATAGGAAATGGACTATGGAGAGAACCAGTACATGCAAGACCGGAGAAACAACTATAGAAAAATGATGTCATGAAGTGCACCTATGTGCTTACCAGGTCTCGAAGAGCCAAGACCTCATTTTGGAGATGCCTTCTGGGAGAACAAGGCACCCCTCCCCAACCCATGGGAGAGGCAAGGAAGGCCAGAGTGGGGGCATTGGCCCCACAGCAAAGCTGCAAACTGAGACAGAGGAGATGATCTATAACAGCCATCACAGATGCCTGAATCCACGGAGAGACTTCTTCACTGACAGTGGCTGGGGGTGAGACCCCCTAAACCTGAAGCTAGAACGAAAGGCAAGACAGCATTACAGCAGAGAAGGGAGTGGAGATGGCACTCGTCAATGAGAAAGCATGGACAGACCACAAATAAGTATAGGGCTGCCCAACCCAAACTTAAGAATGAAAACCTACCAGCACGGTTCACCTGGTCTCAAGAACACAGTCCCGCACCCAATGAAAGGACACTGCCACAGGGAAGAAAGAGACTGATGAACTTAACACAGACTAGCAAACAACAGAGAGAGGGGTTAGAGTGAATGGAGGGGGCGCCAGAGGGAGGGGGAGGTATCCCAAAAACCATTTACTGAAGTTGTAATTTAAAGAATAAAAATAAATTCATTTAAAAAATAAATGTAAAAAAAAGGGCTATGAATTCTCTGACAGCTATTGTAAAAAGGTAAGAAAAATTGTACATGGTAGTATATTTTCATTTTCCTTCATGAAATGTTGACACTGGTTTACAATTTTACTCTTTCACATGCATTCACTTGCACACACATACAAATAAATAGCTGTTTATGACGGTTTGGTCTTCCAGTGATTAAATCACAGATTTTCCTATTTTGATACTGTCTTCTGAGTTCCATCAGTTTTCTAGTTCCTTGAGCAATTTTGGAAAGAACCTGATTTGGTATCAACTGAGTAAGTGGTGGACTATTAGATATTCTGAAGTACATGGAGTCTTTAGCATTTTAGATTGTCGTTGGCTACTTTTTCTTACTCATGATATGAAAAGATTCTAGCAGTTAAGGACTTAAAGAAATTCCTGCAGAAGTTCAAAAGATTCTGGTAATATAATGTCCTTACATTCCAGTCAGCAGATATCCTAGGGTTCATGCAATATTAAACTCAAGTGAAACCGAACCAATACTACAGATTTTTTAATATACATTTTTTTAAAGGATAGGTCAGGTCAAAAAGATAGTGTGACCAAAATACTGAGGGCTTTATTTTCTTTTTTAAATGAAATTATAAAATTATATTCATTGTGATAATATTTTCAGTATTGAGAAAGCAGAAAGTGAAAATTAAAAGTGTCTCTTCACCCCTGGTTCCACCACAGTTAACATGTTCTTAGATAGCATTCTGAAACTTTCTGTTGTACATACCTGAATTTGTACATTTATCTTTTTGCATTTACTATAAAGTGGACTAGGCCAAGCATACTGTTTAGCCACTTCTGCCTTTTCTTTCACTTAACAATATATTGTAAATATTTATCTGTTCATTGAGATGGCCTACCCCATTTAAGCAAATAATTGCTCTATAGTCTAGTGAAGAGGTTTTTTTTTTATCTCTGATAGGCAGCTATTTTACTGTAAACATATTGTTTATTTTAAAAATCTTCTAGATTACAAGCAATTTGTCAGTAAACTTTCCTGTGTCTTTGTAGACTCAAACATAAGTAATCTGTTAGTTAAATTCCTAGAACTGGAATTGCTTGACCAAAGAAAGGGTATGTAAATTAAAAATTTTGGATTTTATTCCCCAGTGATCACAATAGTGTTACCAAAATTTTTACTCCCATCAACAATGAATGCATATGTGCTTTAACCATCTCCCTTAGCCGTTGATATAATCAAATTTTAAATCATTGATGCTGTCTCCAGGCTTTAGCTGAATTTTAATTAAAACAAGTATCAGTGAGATTGATTTTTTTGAAATCACCTATCACTTTTTTCTGTGAATTGCTCATTTTAGGTGAATTTACATTTTATTTGTAATAATTTATTGCATGCTAAAGAAACTAGATATTTGTGTAGTAAATTCTGAAAAAAATTCAACTCTTCTGTCTTTTGATGTGGATGAATGATTTTGGTGTGCTGATCTTGAAAATATTTTTACAGATATTTAAAATAGCTTTACAGACTTTTTAAAAAAAAGATCTGCATCAACACTGGATTCTTGGAGGGTTAAAGAGGGGATGGGGGACAGTGAGTGGGTTGCTGCCAAAATACAGGAGAGAGAGGATGGAGGCTCACACAGCTCACCATGGGCTCTGATTTCAGATTTCCTTTCAGGTATGTTTTAAAGGTGGTGTTAGTTTCAAAGCTGCATGATACTGAGAATGAAGTCCAGTTTCCTTCCCATAACCCCACAATGGCCTCCAATTTCATCCTTTCACACCCTGCTCCTTGTTCATGAACTCCAGCTATACTGATCTCCTTCAGGTCACTTGATTACCCCACTGTTTTGCATTCATCCCAAACCAGGTAGATTCATCACTGCTCCTAACCACTAAAGAACAATGTTGGAGCCCTTAGTATTATTCACATGATTTTTAATAGTTAACAGAGATAACCAGCCACTAAGGAAACAGCCACTTGAGTCTCTCCTCTCAAGGTGTCCTTTTAGCCCCTCCTTCCCTAGCTTAGGTAAGCCCACTTATGCATGAGCACAATCTTTGGATTGTGGGCATACAATCATGGGGAAGGCACAACACTACAGGTGCTGGTCATAGTGGCTAATGGCAGATGGGTGCAAAAAACCCTGATAGCTCATTACTCTACACCAGCATTTTCTTCAGTTTTGCTAAACATTCCTTTTACCCAGAGTACTCATCTTCTCAATTCAAACTAATAAGGGGATAAGGGGACTAGACTTTCTCTTTTGCTCAAAAATCCTTTTGCCCACTTTTTGTAAACCAGAGTCAAGCCTTACAATCTAATACAAACTGTGCAAAGATCTTTACTAAGATTTAAGCTTCCACAGGATAGCCACCTTTGTTATTCAAATACCTGCCACTCCTGCCCACCATGTGTACCAGCTCCAGATTGCAGAAAGAAAAAAAAAACTTCAAAGCAGTTTACACCTGCAGCTTGTCTGCAGTTCCAAAACATCTAACACTGTGGGTTCTTTCACCATTTGGAGCCATCTTACTATAATTTCCAAAGTCAGAACAGACTCTTAAAGTGAAGACTATTTATTACTAAACAAAGTGATTACCTAAATATGCACTATAAGATAACTCCAATTTCCCCACCATTGTCCAAACTCTCAGTCCTTTAGTCCCTGTTCATCTCACCACATGTCCAATCAGAGTTCAACAACATGTGCTCCAAATGCAGGACATCTTTCCTTCTTCTTGGCATGTTTCAGCTTCCTCCAAGCATGTAGTTGAAGGTGTGATGTTGTCTTCTTTTTGAAGTCTCCTCTGGCAGTATCAATACTCCAAGAGTAGGAATGAGCAAAGTTCATTCACTCAGGTTTAGCTTACAGCTGCTCCAAAAGCATTTAAGTCAACTAGATATGGCAAACTCCAACATGGGAGTTCAAATTTTCAAACTCTTCAGACTCCTTTCAGCATGCATATTTGGCTTATGCATGCTAAAGCCATGAGTTCACAAGCTTGGGTCCATGCCATGCTGGCCACCTCGGCATGCTGCTCTACAGTGGTTTACCCATTGCTTTGTTCCAGCTCCCCTTATATCATTTTATTTTTCTTTCCTGAGGTTATGGGAACAGTCTTGTCAATCATACATATCACATTATTATAAAAAGAAACCTTGTTTTCCTCCCCCCCTTTTCTATTTTTCGGAAAGGAAAATTCTAATGAAGGCCATCATCACATATTAGCTTGTCCTCTTTGAAATTTACAAGTCAAAAGCAACAGGAAAGTAATTCTATTTTCAAGCTTTTATCAATGTATGCATCAGTTATGTTAACAGTAAGCACTAACTCCAAAGCAACAGGGAAGTAACTCCTTTTTCTTAGCCATTATCAACTAAGCTAGTGGCAAGTATCTTCTAACAAAATGTTTCTCATTGAATCTGTTTTATTCTAAGTGGATTCCTAATGTCTAGAGGAGTACCTGGTAGAAATAAGGACCTGAAAAATCTAAGCATGAACAAATGAATGAAGAGTCCCAAGGATAAGTTGGTATTAATCAGGCCAAGATGCAGGGGAACCTATAAAAAGTCTAGTGGAATTTTCAAGGAGCTCATAAAAACTCGAAGAGTTGACACTTTGGATGGTGACACATTTTTTAAAAATAGCAGACTGTATACCACTGCTCTCTGCATGCAGGACACTTATCATAATGTACTTTAACGATCTGTTTTTGTATGTGTGCTATTTTTGTCACTGCCATCAGTGACTGTGTGCTATTCTTTTTGTCTCTGATGCCTGAGAATTCAACAAATACTTTTGAACCAAAAGATACTGACTACTCATGTCGTCTAACTCCTTCATGCTGAGTTCTCTAATTAGATAGTTATTAAAAATAAAATCTTATTGTAAATCTTATAGGAACTTTGTAGAAAAAACCATGTGCAAATGCTACCATTTGGACACAGTGAGATGTTTCTAATCAAACCACCATCTGGGCCACTTGTTTTGTAGATATTGCTTTGTTGTAGTCCATCAGTTCCTGTCAACATTATAAAATCTGAAATATAAGCTATGAACTCTGATTTATGAAATATCAGGAAAATATTTATTTTCGATGTTGAAAGACTGAATACATTTTGAAATGAAAGAAACAGGGAACAAATATTACTTGAGTCAGTATTTAGGCATCAGTAGGTGAGGTCAAGTTCTTTAACCAGGTGGGTACATGGTGAGTAACTGAACACAGAGGCAACTGCTGTACTTTCTGTTTTTTCCCATGACCATATAGACCACTGAGGGACTACTTCAAAATGCCAGTAAACATTTAGATGACAGAAATATGGAGATTAGAGTGAAGGGGAAGAGGTAAAGGGCAGATCTAGATGTATGCATTCTGGATCTTCAAACTGAAATCGGGCGAAAGAAAAAAAAGACCTTTTGCTTTGAACTTGAACACACACCTCTGCTGGCTTCTCTCTCTAGGAAGCAGGCTACTAGCATTTTCATTGTTCACCTCCACCATTGGTATGCAAACATCAGCTACCAGCTTCTCTAAGCTTTTTTCCCCCCTCTTTAAGACCTAAAAAAAAAAAAAAACAACTTTTAGACCCCCCCCAAAAAAAACAAAACCTGCCTTAATTTACCCTTTTAAACTTTGTGGTTTTTTTTTTTTTTTTTTTTTTTTTTTTTACCATACCCATCCTCAGCCTTCTCAACCAAAATACCAAGTCAAAGCAAGACTATCAGTGCAAACTAATTTATTTTTAACAAAGTGATTTTTTAATTACTACAAAAAAACATGTAAGTAAAACTCCAATTACTTTAACATTATCTAAAACCTTTCTTAACATTATCCAAAGTCCTTTTCCAAATTGCCTAAAAATTCTCAGTCTCTTAGTCCTAATCATCTCACCAAAATCAGCCAGTTAAAGTTCATCTCCAAATGCTAAAAAACATCTTCCTTTGGCATGCTCCTTTAGCGTGCTCCTTTGGCATGCTCCTCCTTGTCTTCCACTCCGTCTTCTCTTTGTCCTCCAAGTCGTAAAAAAACTTCATGGTACCAGACCCAGCAAAGTTCACTTTCTTCTCAGGCCTAACTTTTGCACTGCTTCTCCCAGACACAAGTTAAAATCAGCAAAACAAACTCCAACTTGGAGTTTAAATCTCCAAACTCCTTAACTGCATTTTAGCCTAGGTCCGCCAAAGGCCGCAGGCCCCAGGCCTTGATCACATGGCCCAGCTCACATGGTTCACAATTTCATTTCACAAAATGGCAAAACCAAACCTAAATCTAAATCTAAATTTCCATTTTTTTCTCTTTGTTTCAAACACCTTATATCCTCTTTCTGTTTTCCTGCCTTCCAAAAACAGCTACTAAATTATCACATTACAAAAAAAACCTGTTTCACTTCTTTTTTCCCCTTGTATCTTTCTAAAAAATTTTAATTAAGGCCATTCTCACATTTTAGAATATCTTCCTTAAAATCTGCAATCTCGAACAAAAATCAATAACATTGGGGGTGGGGGAGGTGGGGGGTGGGGGGTGGGGTGGGGGTGCCCTCTATCAAAACTACTGTTGAGTTGGTTCGAGCTGAAAAATCTGAGTTGTTTATGAGGTAAAAGTTTTGTTTTAAGTTAAAAAAAAAATGAGTCCTTATGTTTGTATGGTGCCTGACAGCTTTCAAACACTCCCACTATCCACATGTTCAGCTGATCCTCCTGATCATTTTCATTTTACAAATGAGGAGAATGAGGCTCTGGATTCCTGCAGCTTGCTTCAGGCTACAGGGCTGTTAGTGGCA
Organism: Uropsilus gracilis; assembly: GCA_004024945.1. Lineage (NCBI taxonomy): Eukaryota > Metazoa > Chordata > Mammalia > Eulipotyphla > Talpidae > Uropsilus > Uropsilus gracilis. The sequence goes on along the minus strand of PVHY01000278.1, from coordinate 241,601 downwards.
GAGCTGTCAGCAAGCCCCTTTTGTGTCCTGTCAACCTTACTTTGTGACTTGTATCAATTATTTTACTCAACCAGGTTCTCCTGAGCAAAGATTTCAGGTGCAATGACATAGTAAGGACAGATTTCCAGAAACCAGTAAGGAATAGGAGGGCAGGATCAAGAGGGAGCCAAAAGGGGTAACTACGAAAGTGCCAGGCTCAGTCTTAGTTTCGAGGGAAGGGTATTAGAGAATCTAAATTATACCTCAGAATTTATTCCACGTTGATACTGATATTTGTTTTTCCACATGTGTTTATGTTAGTCAGCAGGGGTGTCTCCCTATCTTAAGAGAGCGCCTAGTGCATAAGGGCTCTCCTCTGCAGGCTGCCTGCTAGGAGTCAAGCATACTTGAAGGGACTCCAAGGGATCTCCAAGATGTCCCCCGAGTCTATGCTGTTGAGGAGGACTAAATGAACTATAATAAGCAGAATAAGTGAAAGTAACTTAGAATTTAAAAAACGCAGTATAAATATAAGGCATCATTTTAATGTGGTGTGTCTCAGGGTACACTGAATCACTAAGACTCCTTGGAAACCAGCATCAGATAGAGCTACAGTAATTAGACTCTTTCCCTAACTCAATCTTAGACAGCTGTTCATTTAAAAAGAGGGTTGCAATGAAGATTAGACACTGTTTCATCGAATTTACAGAAATTAATTTTAACTACTCAAAGATCAAGCATAAAAAACAGGTGATTTAATCTTAAGTCACATGACTGGTAAATCCAGGTCTCCTGTCTCCCTACTCTGAGTCCTAGCCAGGTCTCTACCTCTCTTCCAGGTCTCTGAATGCCAAGCATTCAGAAACAATTTGCTTCCAGATCCCAGGCCTGAGGTGAGATCCAGGAGGGCAGGTTTATGGAAGCTTTCCTGCCCTAGACAGTTCTGAGAGTATGTGGCGACTGGAGAGGAGATGGAGGCAATCATATTTTTTAGTCCTTCTCTATCATGGAGAGACTCTTGTAGGACAAGAAGAAAAGTACCCTGCCACTTACTGGTAGAGGTTGCAGAGTGTGGCAGAATCAGGCTCTTCACAGAGCTCAAGTGGGAAACCCCTGCACCTGGGAAGAAAGGAAGCCAGGGGAAGCAGGCAGTGAGGATGCATTCAGAATCAGAAAAGAGTCCATTTCCTTGCATTTCCTGTCAGGCAGTCCTTTGAAGTATTTATGCAGAGCTGCCTGGGTTAGAGATTTTACTGTCCCACACTCCCTACGTGCTTTCATAATGAACTATTTGAAGGGAAGAATAAGTGAGAGATGAAGGATCTGGGTAGTCCCAGGGGCCTCAGAGCATGCATGCAGGCACTTTCAGGGTGTTCAGGGCTTACACAGTCCAGGCATGGTCCTCTGTAAAGCCACAAAATTGTCTTAGAAGCCCAGCAAACATACTTCACTTTATGTTCTTAAAGACAAACAGCATCTCCACAGGAGATAGGCTACTTGCTAATATAGAAAGCCTCTGAGCTTGTACTGAAGTTAAAAAAAAAAAGAGTTTAAACAAAACTCAGATGGAAGTTGTCTAAATGCTTGGGTTAGAAAGAAGAGTGGGTCAAATACAATAGAAGGTCCTAAAGTAAGAGTCTGCTGCAGGGAATATGAATTTATCCACATTTAGACTAAATGTATAGTGACCTTTGACTACCAAGCCTTGAGCTTAAAGTCAGCAGCAGTTACTGGAAATCATTTCCAAAGGTTATTCGTTAAAAAAAAAAAAAAGTAATATGGACTTAAAGATGCTTCCCACATATGTAGGAAAGCCAAGACAATCTAGCTGGTCAAGTATTATGGAGGAAATCATTGTGACAATGATGGATTTTGGAAAACAATCTAAAAGGTCTAGGACAACACATGTATTCATTTAATTTTCTTTATCCATCAGCAAAACTTCTCCTGTATGCATGGTTAAGCTATTTACTGATGTTGTATGTATAGTAGAAAATGGATATGTAAAATATTATTTAGAAGGGAGTTCCTGAGAACCATTTGCTTTCATTAGAACAGGAGTAAGATTACACTGAAATCAAGCAGAGAACATTCCAATGAACAAACATCTGACTCTCCTTTCAAGTGGTGACATTTATATGCAGGGTGTCCAACATGTCATTAGAAATTTTTCAAAGGGCATATACAGCTGAAGTAACTAGGGCATGATTGCATGTGCCACTTTAATAAGTTAAAAAAAAAACTTCACTAGCTCAGCAGGTGTAAAGAAATGCTCTCATGCTAAACAGCCCCCTTTTTAGATGTAGGTAGAACAGGTATGTGCATATGTAAGAAATAAGACAGGCATCATGATTTTCAAAGATATTCTTTTCTATGCTTTTTTCGTCCCAAAGTAAAATAATGCTAATGTGGTTATCGACTCAGTTTTCTCAGAGTAAGAGATAAATTAATAACAAATTATTCTGTTAATTAAGAATACTTTTGTCTTTATGATTTTTTTTTCACTCTCCTATTTCACTCCTCTACTCTTCCCCTTATTCTGATTTTTGGGTTAATATAATCACCTTCCCTTTTGCACTTCCATAATAGATTTCTTAAGGAGAATGATACTATTTAATTTGATACTTTATTTAGGATCAATTTGTTTATTTAATCAGAGTATTAATAATTCTTTTATTTTTGTCCCAGAAAAAATGTATACAGCACCTACTTATAGTATGAACACAACATTTATAGAATAATTAAGTAACAAAGCCCATAGATTAAAAATAAACTGCTATGCCTGCCCTTACAAATGTGAGCTTGCTTTTGTTAGATGAAAAGAGGTCCTACCATTTGGTATTTGTGAAGCAGGGCAACAAAGCACATTCAGAAGAAATCTGGGTTCTAGTGTTGCTTCTAACACTTAAAGACTTGGGACCAAAGGCAAGAAATTTCATCAAAGTTTGACTTTTTTCCATTTCAAAAGGAAAAAAATGGTTAAACCAACCTCACAGGGTGGTGGAGAAAATTTTATGAAAATGCCTCATTACAGTGAGAGCAAGCATCCTGTTTGCAATGCCAACTGTAGTACACAGGCAGACCAATCTAGGTAGGTTATTTACTGGTTTTAGCAGTTACAAAAACACACCAGACAGGGCAGGGCTGGGGCCTGGGAGGGGCAAAAAGGGAGGGGGGGGTGAGAAGGCAGGGGAATCCCCCAGGAATATTCTCTCTCTTCCTTCTTCTCTCCCTCCCATGCGCGCTTGAGGCTCTCTTCTCTCTTCCCCATGCTCTCTCCTGTGCTCTCCCCCAATGTGCCAATGCCCTTTTATGCCTGTCTCCCAGGCCCAGGTGTACCCACTTTCACAGGTGCACAGCCACTGGGCCCAGGTGCACACACAATCTTGGGGGAAGGTGCATCACAACAGGTGCTGTTCATAGAGGCTAATGGAGGAAAAAGTTTGACCAACTGTCTTACCCTACAGTCATACATGTCAAAGTTGTGTACAGATTTAATGCATGAAAGCATTTAGTAAAGGATAGATTCCTTTCTAGTTAATGCTAGCACAGTGAGTGCCTTACAAAGGAATGAAGCCAGGAAGTTCCTGAGAGCAGGCAGTGAGAATTCTGTGACTGGTATGGCAATCTGTTTATTTGTTTGTTTGCTTAGGATTGAGCTGATATGTCAGGGCACAGAAGGGTCTTTTATCCTGGAGAATGTTATCCTGGACTATAATTGCAACCTGGAAATGTGCCCATTATGTTTTGTTGTGAGAATTAGAGTATGAACATTCACCTATAAAATGTGAACACGTTGTGCCTTTTTATCCTCTTGCTCACAAACTCTCGCCTCTTTTTCTTTAATTTAAAAAGCAATATATTACATGTTCATAATAGAATATTTGAGAAAGGCTGAAAAGGGAGAAGAGAAGAAAATTACCCTGAAACATTATCTAAAATACCACCCTCTTCTAAAATCACTACCCTCAAAAAACCATCATTAATACTCTTTCTTCATTTTCTTTTTAGCCACCTTTGTCTCTCTCTTTCTCATCAAATGCCATGCCCAATGTTAGCATATACTTGTAATCCCCAGAAAACATAATAAAATAAGTCATTTTCCATGTTTCTCTTTTCTTTCTCTGCTCTTCTCATTTAAATCGCACATCCTGCACTGTGTCACTGTGTCCTTCCACAAGTTCAACTAGTCCTGCTGTTCTGATCTCCATGGGTCTCATCTGCACTCTAACACCACAGGGTCCATTTTCTCTGTTAATTAAAACACCTGTCTTCCTCACTTTACCAGGGATTCCTTTAAACCAGAACCATGTCTATTCATGCCTTTGTGTACGCAAAAGCTAGGTCAGTGCCTGGCATGAATTGTCCAATAATATTTGCAGGAAAAAAAGTCAACAAATATTATTATAAACTCATAGCAAAAATCATTGTGTCTGCTTTGTAGTCCTTTAAGTGTATAAACCATTATTTCCTTAAATTTTTTTAAGGATATTTTTTCTGTATTTCAGATTTTTTATGCTAAAGATCCGAAAAAGAGAAATTCTACATCTCAGTATTTTGACTCAACATGTATTGAATGCCCAATTGCTTTTATTTTTTTTCAAGAACTTAAAAGACACATTTCCAAAAGGAAATACAAATGGCCAACAGTCATATGAAAAAAATACTCAACATCACTTAAAATCAGGGAAATATGTATCAAAATCACAGTGAGATACCACCTTACACCAGTAAGAAGCATTCATATCAAAAAAAAAAATTGGGCAACAACAAGTGCTGGCATGGTTGTGGAGGAAAAGGAAATTTTTTTTTTGTGGGAAAAACAAGTTACATAGATAGGTATACATATTACAATACCCTAATTACAAAATTATAACCATGCAAAATTATATATTGTTTACTGATGTGTGATTTAAAAGTTTCAAATACCACTGGCATGGTAAACATCAGTTCCAGTGTACTAATTATTATTTCTGGGAATGTATAATGGGGAATAGGATAGGAGAGATATCCACAGAGAATGTTAACTCTCTCTGTGATGGTTTTTTTTTAAATTTAAATTTAAAAAATTCGCATATATATGATACATGTGTATTTACATTTATATTACATTATTGCATTATTGTGTGGGAAAGCCCCGGGGCTTTCCCACTTCACTAACACCTGTTAACCATCCTGATCTTTTGTGCTCTTCACCTCCCCTGCCTTCTTCCCCATCCTCCTCTCTTACTCCATTGTTCAGTCCCATTGGTTGTTTTTATTTTTTCCTGTTCATTTGTTTGTTTTTCCCTATATCCATCATATAAATGAGACCATTCCGTATTTCTCTTTTTCTTTTTGACTTATTTCCGCTAATATGAGTCTTCTAGTTCCATCCATGTTGCTGCGAATGACATGTGTTTGTCCTCCTTGATTGATGCGGCTTATTCCATCATGCAGATGTACCACATTTTTTAAAGCCAATTATCTGTTTTGGGGCATTTGCTTTGTTTCCAAACCTTGGCAATTGTAAACAGAGCTGCAGTGAACATGCGCGTACATGTGTCCTTTTGAATTAATGTTTTCATGTCCTCTGGGTAGATTCCCAGCAGTGGAATTGCTGGGTCAAATGGTAAGTCCACTTTTAATTGTTTGAGGGTCCTCTACACAGTCTCCCATAGTGGCTGGACCAGTTTGCACTCCCACCAGCAGTGGAAGAGAGTTTGAAAAGGAACACTTTTACACTGCTCGTGGGAATGCAAACTGATCTAGCCATTATGGAAAGCTATGTGGAAGAACCAGTTACTTTGAAAGACCTTGCATACAATTTTATGATTTCCAGGCTATATCACAACATTTTCTATATTAAGAGAACCCATGTGTTTCTTCCTCAAGGAAAGTGTGCATGGGTGGATCAGTGGTAGAATTCTTGCCTGCCAGGAAGCCTTCTCATTCCCCACCAGCATTCACTTGTCAGACTTGTCAGACTTCTCTGCACATCTGTATAACCCTCCACCACAGACTTACCGTGTTTTATTACAGTTATGCATTTAGTCATCTTTCTTTCTCATAAGACTATGAGTCTTAAGAAAGCAAGAGACAATCTTCATTTTATAATACCCAGTGCCTTAAAGTATAACTCAATGTTCTTGTTGACCACAAGTAGCTAGCGTTTAATACAGCTATAAAATAAAATTGATGCATGAAGAAAATAATGGTGGTGATTATTCTGTACCAAATATAAAGTGAAAACTGGAGATGCTAAGTAGATACCAGAGTTAGTTGAATTTTTGACTCCAAAAGTCCTGTCAAAATAGTCAATTTATGTTTATAAAGTTTCAGTGAATCCCATGTTGGAGTTAGGATGTTTCACAACAAAGAATTTTTCCCTTCACCAATCTGCCTTTAGTCTGTTTTATACATGGTTTCCTTCCTCTTCCCAAAGTTTACTACTTCAGCATGCAGATTCAATTACTAGTTGTGCTGCGTAAGGCAAGCAGCCCTATCAGTTCCAAGTTTGTTAAAGAAGTCCACACTTTTCTAGGAAAAAAAGATTTTATAATTTAGAATGGTTAATAATGACTATTTTACCAATGGCAGAAAGTGAAAAAAGTGATATGAAAGGGGATATGGAATTATAGCATAATGAAGCTAGAATATTCTGTGTTCTAAATCCCAGTGCAGAAAGGTTACGTAAAAATGAAGCAATTACTTTTCCTTTGGTCTCTCTTCAAAATGCTGATCAATTCTTTATATATATAAAAATGATCCTTAAATATTCGTGGAGAATCCTGTTTTGTCAGCAGGTTTCCTTTTTCCATCTCATTTTTACACTTACTCTCATAGCAGAACTGGACTTTTGCCTTTCCCTTTCTCAAATCATGAGGTGGTTGGGGAAATTTGAATTGGTTGCAGATTGATGTTTGCATGTTAAAGAAGGGTTTTAAAGCTTCCGCTTTACTATAAGACCAAAACAGATATGCATAAGGAAGTCCTTTACATCTCACTATCAACACATATGCAAAATCCTGAGGATGACCCAGGTGATAAGATATTCCTCTTGGTGAGCTACCTATCTTCATTCCATTCACAAAAAAGTAGTTACTTGAGTCTGGCATCAATCAAAATGTGAATTCCTGATGTATTTAGTTGCGGCAAGTATTTGCTAAGTGGCACATTTAGAGTTGGGTGGCATCAATCACTCAAGTGTTACTAATTTCCATTGTAATGAGCACTTGAGAATAAACAGTAAGTTCATTGTTTAGGAATACATGTGCAATCCTGCTGTTGATCACCAATAAACATGAACTCATTTTCAAACTTGCAGTACTTGCCTCTGGCACATGGACTTTGAGGTATGATTTCTGTGGGTAATTACCCCACAACGTATTTGTTCAGTACTTTATAGTTAACAAAGACTCCCATTACATAACCTCACAGATCCAGTAAAAGCGGAGGTCTGACAATTTAATTATTACTATTAAAATTAAAGCCAACTCTAATAATTTCTGATAAGTTCTTTATTTTTGCTAGCAAATTCATAAGGTTGAGTCAACTTACTAAATATCTGTTGAATCCTGTCCCCTTCCTCCTACATAGTGTTAGATCCCTACTTCATCAGCAGCCTGTTGAAGTTTCAACATTTCTTTTTACTGGTCTTCTGTACACAGATCTTCATCTTCCCTTCCCACTTCCCAATCAATCCTCCTCACAGCAAAGTGACCTTTAGAAAAGCAAATCTATTATGTTTTTTTCCCCTCCTTAACATCATTCAGTGACTTACAGATGACTTCATGATAAAGTACAAACTCCTACACACAGTAAACAAGACCCACAGGCTCTTCTGGGTCTGGCCTCTGTTCAAGGACTAGATTCAAGGTTTCAAAACAATGAGATAATTATGATGACCCACTTCTGAGTCCCTTCATTGAGATGTAATTAAGAAAAGAGAGGAAAGGGATGGGCATGGTGGTGCATGCCTGTAGGCGGCAGCCTAGGAAGCCTTAGCTGGGATCAGGCATTGTGGTTTGAATCCTGCTGGGGGCACATAGCGAGACCTAGTTCCAAAAAGATAAAGCTGTGTGTGGTGGCGTGTGCCTATAATCCCAGCTACCTGGAAAACTGAGGCTGGGGATTGCTTGAGTCTGTGGTACCCTGGGCAATGTGAGCCTGTGGTTCCACAGACAAAAACAGCAAAACCTAGTCTCAAAAAAAAAAAAAAAAAAAAAGAGGAAGCAATCATTAAACACAAAATACGCATGTATGTTATATTTAAAATAATTTTTTAAAGCATTTTTGATGACTGTAGGGCAAATGAGTTGTCAGTTTTTATACCCTTCTGCCATTAGCTGCTATGACCAGTACCTGTGGTTTGCACCCTCCCAATGATAGTACACACCTGGCTCAATGGTTAGGTGCATTTGTAAGTGGGCACACCTGGGTCTAGGAGGTGAGGCAATGTGACTCTGGGGAAGAGAACGTGGGAGGAGTAAACATGAAGAGAGCTTAAAAAGAACACAAAAGAGAGCAAGGGGCCAGAGGAAGAGTGTGAAGTTTGCTGGGGATCCTAGGAAGATTCCTGCCTTCCAGCCCTCACTGCCCCTGATGCTTAGCTTGCGTGCTTGCCATCCAATTGGCCCAGCCTCCCTGCTTCTTGTGCCTGTGCACCTGGCTCCCTGGGAGCATTAAAGCCTGTAAAACCCACCAACGGCTCCAACATTCTTTAACTGCTAGAACCAAAGATGGACCTACCCAAGTTGGGATGACTGCAGCACAGCTGGTATCATGCACTGAATGGTTTAACACAGACAGAAGCGGACACACCAAGAGGCATAGATGGCTGGAAAGTTCAGTACAAACAATGAAAATTTGGATAAACTCATCAACGTTTCTCCCTTCTACACCCCTTTATCAGTGCTCTAAAAATCTAAAATTGTTAAGTCAATTAGGACTCAAAAATGCAGTTGTATTTTAGGAAAAAAACATTCGAGCAAATAAAGCTACAACAGACAATAAACTCCACATGTGCTGTGAGCTCATTCTTTCACTCATGGAGAATCCACTATGCGTATGTACTGTACCAGCTCCTAATGTGAGTGGGGATACACCATGAATGGGGAGTTGTCAGTGGGCTCAAGTACTCACAGTGAGAAACAGGAGTGGGGCAGGAGTTGTACAGATATTGGGGATGTTCTACTCTTTTCTTGAACTCTTCTTATAAAAGGTACCTCAGGGCTTCTTCCTCCTGGAGGTCTCTTCACTCTACCTTGTTCGACGATTCCTTTCTCACAAGGAGTCTTCAAATACTTATTCACTTTGTTCTATGTAAGGCCTGTGAGAAACTCTGAATTGAGAGTGCACAGTGATTTTGTGTATTGATTGTATTAACTGACTCTGGTGACCACAATCAAATACCACAAGTAAAGGAACTTCAACAGCAACTTACTGATTCACAATTCTGGGGCTGAAAGTCTGAGATCAAGGTGTCAACAGTGTTGATTTAATTTTGAAGATTCTCTGAGAGAAGTTTGTGGATGGCTATCTTTTCCCTCTATCTTCAAACTAGCCTTTCCCTCCATGTCCCTGCACATCAGGTATCCATCTCTCCTTGTCAAATGTCCTCCTCTTACAAGGATGCCAGACAGAATGGATGAAAACTCACTCTAAAGCTTGATTTCAATTAAGTCACCTCTTTATAGGCCCCATTGTCAAATACGGTTTTACTTTGCTTTACAGTTCAGTCTAAAACATTAGTCTCAGATAAAATTTTATATATAAATTCATATATTTATACGATTTATATTTATATATAATGCTAGAAGACATTATTTTTTCTTCTGGAATTCTTCGAAATACTAATATTTTTAATATTGTAATTAAAATAATTTTTATAATATATAATAATTTTATCAATATTTTAATTTATAAACTATAATCAGTTAAATGCTTAATCTGCAGGGGTATGAATATGTGAGAGAATGGACACTGTTTTCCTCAATCTCCATTTCCTTATTCTTTTTCTCTTTTGCTTCCTGATAATTATCTCTATCAGTCAGTCTCTAAAATGGCTCTCAGTGATGCCTGCCTCCTGGCATTCACAGCTTTGCATAATCCCATCGTCTTCAGTGTGACCTGGATTTATTGATTCCTCTCCAACAAAACAGGTGTATGTCAGAATCGTTAAGATATCACTTGTAATTTCTGGTTCTAGAAACAGTGGATGCCCTCTTGTGCACTCCCTCTTGGACCATTTGCTTTGGGGAAGTCAGTCACTATGCCCTGAGTAATCCCCTGGAGAAGCCCAGGTGACCTGGATTGAAAGCAGCAAAAGCTTGTGGCCATGTGGAAGAGCCTGAGAGTCACAAGTGGTAAAATGACTGAGCTAAAACTTTGTAGCTCAGCAGGGACAGGATTTCTGCCACAGAAACTGTGAAATAACATGTCTATTGTTTTTAGCTAAGTGCTGTAGTAATTTGTTATCCAGAAAGAGATAACCAACACAACAAGTTCAGCTGACAGGTATCAGACAACTTTTTCTCTCTGCAATTGTAGCTTAAAGGTAAATGAAAAAATTAGCAATTGTTTAAAAAATCTATTTCAGAAAATTTTTATGAACAGCTTTAAATTGTTTCAAAATCCAGGATGAGTACACGTCACAGTTTTAATATAACAAAGAACCTGAAAAGAAGTTGCCTTGCTGTCTTCCTATAATTTAGTGCAAATGGTTTAGCATTATCTTAGCTTAATTGCTTTTTAGTTTAGTCATATAATTATTTCATTTAGGTCGGGTTTTCCTTTATTTCCATTGAAATTTTAGTTTCTTTTTTAAGTGATATTAAGGGTACAGTGGTTAGGAAAGCTGTCTTCCATTTTCCTTTTGAAAGGAGAACTAGCGTCTAATAATCACCAGAGACCTTGTTTCTAATACTGTTAGTGATAATAAATGACAGCATTAATGTGCAATACTTATCAAGGTTCTCCATGTAGTGCTAACCCAGAACAACAAGGTGTGGGTCTGACCCAGCTCTTTGGGCCCTCTCATGCTCTGTGTCACACTGCACTCTTGGCTGCTCAGTCTGTCTGTTCATGCCAGATTCTGTTGGCAGAGCTGGGCGATAGTTCTGAAAAACAGCTCACCATGCACAGTCTATACCCTCCTGCCTTGTCCCTGTGCTCATAGGTTTTACCCTCTTAAACAAGACTCTAAGCAAGTAATCTCTTTCCATTGGAGGCACAGGGAGTTGAGAGAGGTCTGTTTTTGTCAATGCTTTTGTAATTCCTATACCAAAACAAATATGGTAGCAATAATCCTGCATATGACAAAACCAAGCTCTATGATCCAGGCAGGCAGAAGAGGAGGAAGGCATTTTGTTGTCCAAAAGACAGTTATACACTGGTCAACTTACCAGTTTCCTAGACAGACTCAGGGAAATCAACTCAAGGACTACTTTGGATTTTTATCCAATAGTCTTTGTCTTCTACAGTTTGTGCATGTGTGTGCGTATGCATGTGTGTGTGTGGGGGGGGGTATGTGAATATATGCTTGTTGTATGTATGTGTGCATAATCTAATACCAGGCTATCTATCTATCTATCTATCTATCTATCTATCTATCTATCTATCTATCTATCTATCTATCTATCTATCTATCTATCATCTATGTATCTATGCATGTATCTATCTATCTATCTATCTATCTATCTATCTATCTATCTATCTATCTATCTATCTATCTATCTATCTATCTATCATCTATCTATCTATCTATCTATCTATCACTATGCCTGGACTATTTAATTTTACGTTGTTTATTGGAGGAAAATAATAGATGATTGGTTGATTTGAATCATACATTTCTGTTGTCATCTGTAATCCACTGTATCTTTAACCAAATGTCCCAAGTGCAGAAAAATACACAGTATTTTTAGTAAATTCTTTAAACATCTCAATACAATGAAACATTGCCTGGGTCTTGAATACTGACAACCTTAGTTCAATTTTGCTCACTACTTGTTAGCTAAGTGGATAAGTTATTTTATTCATTGAGAATCACATCTTATTATAATTATTATTATTATTATTTATTTTGGTCTCTAAAAGGACTAACAGAAGACTTTACTGACGGGTTTGCAGAGTGCTAAAGGAAACCTCCCTCCTCTATTTCCAACCCCACAATGGGTTGTGGGGGGGTCCCCACAACCATTATTCAGTAAATGTTAGCAATTAGGCAGAAAAGTGGAAGAATTTTCCTAAAATATGTAATTCTCCACAATATAACTATAAACTAAATAATAAGTAGAGAAAGTGCTGTTATCAATAGTATAGCCTTTAGGTATACAATCAAAATGTCCCAATATTACATATTATGAGACAAAACAGTTATAATGTAAACCAGACTTTTAAACCATCTGTGATGGTTTGGTTACTTAGTATCACATAATCTCACTTAAATTAATCTAATAGCATAGGGAACCGCAATATAATAGAGCTCTCTCTTTGTGCAATGGAAGACTTCTGGTTAAAATGCATGGAAAGGGATTGTCCCATTGGCTCATAGCATGAGAGTGTAATTATGACTCTGGGGAGAGACAAAAATTTTATCTTAATAAGATAATATTTTCTTTTTATTTAGGGTATTTTTTTTTAAATTAAGGCTGACAGTACTAGATGTGATTCAGAGGTAGAGGATCACAACCTTCAGGTGTATGTTAACTACTTGGAAAGTTCACATGAGGAATAGGTAAGATGGCTGCCATTCTGTAGTCTGCTGGCCATGCTGGGCACCAATCAATCTCAAATTCCTTGGGTATCAGTGAATTACCACTTTACTATTACTATCAATATCTCCAGGCTGGGAGACAAAGTCTCATCATGATTTTTCTGCTTAGTACAGGCTGTATCACAAGCCTCTGGTCAATATCTGGAAAGTTCATTGTAAACATACTTCCTGCTATTAATTTTCCCACAACCTATTCGTTTCCATGATATAGAGTACAACTTGAAGTATAAAATTATGAAAAAAATTTGATTTTTATTTTAAAATTTCCTTTAGCATTGCTGGTTAATTTGTAAGTTTTAATTCTGTCATGAGCAGAAGCAGCAGCTGCAACAGCCAAAGCAATTTTCAAGGATAGAGCACTGAGTCAGAACTAAAGGACAGCTTCTCCTTTGGCAAGGTGCACATATGGGTGCTACATGAAGCTTTCACGGACTCTGAGATGCAGCTCACCACACCCTCCACAGGGCCCTCATGACACCCTCTCATAGCTGCCCTGTGGCTCCTATACTGCTGGGTCTTTCTTATTAGTTAACTCATCTGTTCACCCTTCTGAGAGAATAAATTTTCTCGGGATCAGATACTAGTTTAGATACAAAACATATTTTAAAATGACTGGATAACTAATGATTGGACAAGGAAAATGAAGAAGATAAAAGATGAAAAGAGGGGAAAAAAGGACATAAAGAAATCCAGAAGACTCTGGTGGCTTCATTTTCATTCATATCAAATGGGGAAAAAGTTCCGACATATATGCTAGAAATATATGCTACATAGCAATGCTAGAACCCCCCCCCAATTATCACATGGGAATGAGTGGGGAGGGTCTTTCAGGCTATTCCCTTTCCCAATGGACAATAGGGCAAGCTGGCCCTGTAAACACCGATGTCTATTTTGTCAGTAGTTTCAGTTACTATCCTTTCTTCACACTCCATCCCTCCCCCAAGTCATTCTGGCTATGATTCTATTTGATAGAATTACAGCTACTTTTCACTTGGGAGAACATAATAAAAATCAGTTTTTCACTGCTAAATTAGGATGGACAACCCTTCTCTGGGGAAGAAAAGCAATAACTGATCACAATAATGAGATTGTGCAACAATCTTTTGAAAATGCTTATACCACATCTATACAGAACAGTATTTGCTTACACTTCAGATAAAGCTGTGGATTTATGGTTCAGAGACACAGAGTAGGAAATAAATATGAGTGTAACAATTTATTGAAACCATTTTATTACCTTTTTTAAAAAATAAAAATACTATTTGCCTGTTCATTTCATATTAAACTATAGTTTCCAAAATATTCCACTTTGGATTTTCAAAATCAATTCTGGCAGGATTTAGTTCACAACAAAATAATTCATTTTCCAAAGTAAATATCACCATTGATGCAGTGTGCTATGAAAAATTGAGTTCCAAGATGATATTAGATTTTTAGTCCATATCATTGAAACTGACTTTACTGGGTCTCAAGGAAGCATTTCTAAAAGTAATTAAATGTTTTGTAAACTCAAGTTCAATATTTAATTTTAAATTTAAACAGAGGAAAAGTTTTAAGAATTCATTTAAAGAATACATTGAAAGTTAGAGGAAATAAAAGGACTTCATTATAGTCCATCATTTTCTCTATCTTGAGATATGTTTTTCTCTTTAGTTTCTTACATTGTAACCAAAGGGATTTTTTTTTAACTTTTTAGGGATTTTAGAAGTACATTTAATGAAATACCAGAGATAGTGGTAGTAAATTTGTTATCTAAACATTTAGGAAAGTCTTGATAAAATTTAAAAAAATCAAAATATATATATAATTAATTTAATTGGGTACTTAGATGTTGAGTGAGAACAATGTATAATGATGCAAAGCTAATTAAGTGGATGATTTTAAAATACTTCAATTAAAACATAGGAAAGAAGAATCCTGTGCACAAGAGAACAGCATAAAAATTAAAAAGAAAATGAAATTGATGGTGTGTTCATTTAACTCAGTGACAGGATGTCTATCATGGTGGAGACCCAGGCTATCTATATTGATTTTGGGGAAGAGATTCAGAATGACACTTTCTGTCAACCCCAGTCCACCCTGAGTGTACTCACACTACAGATACCCCCTTTTCCACCCTAATTTCCTAACCCGGTATCCAGTGTTGTAGATATAGCCAAGCATTTTTCTACAAATTCATCCCAGATCACTCAATTGTTTGCATGCCTCTTGGTTTCTATTTGAGGAGTTGTTGGTCTGTTGTGCACCTTGAGGCTTTACCATTAGCAAGAAAAAAAATGCTCATAGAAAAGTCTTTGAAGGAAAAGAAAATGAGTTTGTTCATAGAGGTGTTTATTTATGAAGGGACTTTTCAAAGTTTAAGTCTGGATATTTTTTGCTCTTAGGGAATTCAAATGTAGAAAATCCAAAACAATTTCTATTATATATGACTATGAAATATTTACTTAAAATATATACTATATGTAAAAATGTGATATATATTCTTTCAAATTTATAATGAATATATTTGTAATATAGTATAATATTATATATATGGTATGTATTATATATGGATATGTATAATATAGAAATATAATGTCATTTCAGAATCAATTTACTGAGAACGTGATAGGAGACTACCTTGCACTAAGACTCTACAGCCTAGAGATGTGCATGTTCTGCATGAGGAGATTTGGCTTATAGACTTTCGCTAGAAAAGATCTTTTCCTTGTTGCAGCAGCATGTTCACAACATGACATTTCTGAGTCTGCTAGACCCAAGGAGACCTGTGCTGTCATGTGACTAAGTTGTGGCCAGCCCGCTGGGAAATGAGAGACACATGGAGCAAGGCTCAGGCAGCCAAATTGAGGCTCTAAAGATGTGAAAAAGTCTAGCAAAACCTGTTGCCTGATTCTGTGTGTGTCTGCAAAATCATGAGGAAGTCAGCCTAAATTATAAACCCACAGAATTGTGAACAAGGTAAGTGGTGGTTGATGCAACCTTTGTCGTGGTTTATTATGCAGCAATAGTTATCTGGTACAGCTATGTTGAAATGAAATGCAAGGATGCTAAAATTTGTAATACACACAGTTTTAAAATGCCAATTAAATGTGCCAATTATAATAAGGGAGAACTAGGGAATATAGTTTAAAATAAAATAAAAGATGACAATTCCTAGGTATGATCACTAAAAAGACATATCAGAATGTAGGAGGGTAGAACCTACATCTAGAACACTGAAAGCATATGTATTAATTCCAGATTGATGCAAACTCTAGCTGTGTTCCGAATGCCCAGTGCAGGAATTGGTGACACATTTCCAAAGGAATGACTCATCTATTTCTGAGCAAAAGAAGGTACTTTTGGTGCCTTCTTTGGTTTACATGGTAGGTTCATTCTCAGACAATTTAATTTTTCCTAAGATAGCGACAATGTATTTGTATTTACAGTTTATTTAGAATGCAAGGGATAGATTCACCTAACTATAAGCATGTTTTTTACAATGAGAATGCCCACTAAGATATTGAAAGCTTTAAGCAACTAAGTCAGTTCTTTGTTGTGCACTGAGGGATGTTCTAGCAACATTGACTTCCATATACTAAATGCCAATTGGCCTCTCATTTTTGCCAGAACAAAAACTATCCTCACAAACTTTTCACTGACCTGTTGTACAGAGTGTAGTTTCCACTAAAGTTGTACACAGCAGAGATTCACAGAGTTCTGCATGAGGAGAGTTGGCTTATAGGCTTTTGCTAGAAAAAATGCTGTTTTTTGCAGAAGAGCATTCCCAGCAGCTAGAAAAAGGACACAATATAGGTATGCGGTAGATTATGCTACAGAAGAACAAACAGTCTGTTTTCAGAGAAGTGTTAAGGAATCACAAAATATTAAGGATTGTGTAAATACATACACAAAATATGAAGCTAGATCAGTGGAGTAGTGTCAAGTGGGAGAAGTCAAATGGCAAAAATGTGAAAAAAATGAGCATTTATTAAGGAAAGCATGAAATTAAAATTAATTTGCTTATTATCATTCAATGGTGTGGGCTGCCTAATTGGATGGGTGTTATTTCATTTACCTTTAACTTTAAATGAACAGAAAAACAAATAAAGGTACCTAAACAGAAATGTGGAATAATAATTTTGTGAAAATTCGCATCTGACATCATTTGTTTGTGTGAATAAGAATTTTATTTAAAGGCTGAGGGGAGAGTTGGGTACTGTAAGAGTGGCTCATTGAAATCAGAGCTCTAGAGTAATCTGCATAACAATTAGAGTAATCATTTTCCTACCAGAAAAACTGATGATGTGTAGACTTTCCTGTGACCACCTAGTGAGTAGGGGAACAAGGAGCCATATCCATGATTCTCAGTCCCAGATCACCATGTCATTATTCAAGAAGATCTACCACTCATGGGAGGTAACGCCCAAAGCTCACAAACTAGGTCGCTGGGTGAAGTGTTTCAATTTATAGGATGAAATGATGGGTATGGACCTGGTAAATTGTACTTGCAATTATTTTCTTAATTATAACTGCAGGGTAATTTCCGCAGATAGGGTGCATAATATAGGAAGATTTTTCTGTTCACATTGAGGAGGGCAATTGAAGGTCTCCCATCTTTGCTTTAAGGTCTTGTGGAGATATCCGATATCCTTTAAATAAAGCCAGCCATTTGTGGTTTTATGTAGTTGACAATTTCTTCACATGACAACCAAAGGAATGATGAATTTGGAATAAAAAAATCAATTAACTGGCCTGTTGGGGATGTGGTCAAAAACAAGTTTTTGTTTTGACACACATTTCACTTTTCAGTCTGCCATTTTAGTGTTGCGTATATACCATGAAACAGGTTTTTGTTCTTGTGTCTTGTAAAAGACTAAAATGTAAGGTTGAATTCTCTGCTCTTATTTTCTTCTCATTTACTTGATAAGACAGTGAGAAACTATCTTCCTCTGGCTTCAGATAACATGTCTCTCTCACCATCAAATTTAGGTAAAATGGATTCAAGGAACAATTTCATTGATTTCTTATGGAACTAGGGATGTAAATGTCTGAAAAAGACAAAAAAAAGTAAAAAAACCCCTACCAATTAGGAATGTAAAACAAAAGCAGGCCTCAACTTCACAGTTAGCAAAAACAATAAAGTATTAGACTAAAGGCTGGCAAAATGTGAGGAAAAATGAAATGAAACAGAGGCCTATGAAGAAGAGACAAATAACTGTGAACTTCAGTAATGGGGGGTGGAGACTGGGGAGGGGCCAGGTCACAGATCTCCTGAGAGCTAAACTAAGGAAAGGGTGAAGGAAAGGCCCATAGAATGGAAGGCTCAGGGCTACTGACAGTTTCCACTGTTTTTTCCTTCTCCTCAAAATTATTTTTCCCTTAACATTACCATTGTGCTACCACTGGTAAAAGAAGAGAGAACACAGAATTAGGACTTTGAAACTACACTTACTTTTCATGTTCCTGCTTTAACTAACCTGGCACCTAAAAATAGTCCACCAGGAGATGTCCTGAATTCTTATGTCTACAAACAGATATTTTCTCCTCTCTTGAAAAGATTTATGTCAGTAATTGCTTTCTTTCAGAAGGTACTTTTGGCAATGCTGATTTTATATCCCTAAGTGCCCCCTAGTGACAAGGTCCAATTTTAAAATCTCTTTCACAGTAATTTTGTTCTAAATGTTTTCTTTTCCCAGAACAAATGTGGCTGTCTCAGGAATAAAATATTCAACTTACAATTAATTTACTTTAATTAGACAGGGAGGAAAATTTCTTGAAGGAGTCTAGGATGGTCTAATGGTGAATTATAGTTTTTGTTACAAATTAATTTGTAATCGGAAACTTCCACAGGTTTCCTTCAGTTATAACAAAATCAACTACTTGGGGATGTGACCAATCATATAGTCCTCCTCCTTTGTTCAATTATGTTGAGACAGGTTCCTAACCATTTCTTTTCATTCATCCTGTGAAACAAGAATGATATACCAAAACTCTTTTCTGGTTGTAATTTCTCCTGATCATTTCTGATATTTCTATAACTTACCACGAGAAAAAAGAAAAAAAATGTTGTACTGATAAAAATTTAGGCTTAAATACTGATTTAGTAATTCTTTGTTGGGTACATGCCATACTAATATTTTGTAGTTTTTTATCTGAAAAATAAAATAATAGAAAAATAGAAATAATACAACTGTGGAGGATGAAATAAAATGTATGTAGAATTATCAGCAGCATACATACATATAGATAGAGCTTAATTAGTGGTACTATTTGTGATATGTATCACAATCATTGATATAAGCTAATTCTGTAGCTTTTATTCTCTTTAAAATCATGTGGTAGGAACACTCAATATTCTGAAGCAGTCACAATGACCTTTAAACAGACTGTAGACCATGCTTATTTCTAATCAAAGTTATTTTTAGAGTCTCTCTAGAAACTAGGTGCTCAAGAGTTTAACTAGAACATTCAACAAATACAGTTATGTTGTAACATTGAACAAATTGGATATAAAATGCAAATGGGAGATGCTAAAACTTTTCCTTGTATAACTTTTTGTACATTCAGAGGCATTTGAATATATCATTCTCATTTTATCAATGAGGAAACTAAGACACCAAAAGTTTACATCAACTGGGTTAACAAATAGAGAAAGGCAGTGTCTTCAAGGGTGGTATCAACATCTCCTGGAGGGAGTGACTTTCCCGGACACACTCCTCCTTGATCCTCTTGGGTCCTGAGAGGCTTAACAATACAAGTCTTCTATTCTTGCAGCCTTTGACTCACTGTTATTGATGGTTATAACATCATTCTGAATTCCTGAGCCACTTCTCAGACAGAAACAAGGTTAAGGACCAATGGGTGACTAAATGATCCTGACTAAACTCAATATGTTTATGCCAATATGCTTTTTATGTATTTATATTTCTACAGATATATAAGAGCATCTGCTTCCAATTCTTGTATTTATAGTTTGTAGTTTAAAATATTTCTGTTTTTTCTCACTTCCATTCCTTCAGTCTCTTTCCATCACCTATTTGAAGACTAAATTAAAAGGAAAACTGATTAGCATGAAGTTAAAAGGATCAGTGTGCAACTGTAATTTTCTCTCTGATGTAATCAGAATAACTGAAAAATTTTAGTTGGTGCCCTGAAGAGAAAGAGGTTAGCTTCTCTGGGATTTATTAATTTTCCTTTTTTTTTTTTTGTCAAGATCAACCATTCATTGATGACTCTTATTTCAGAGATCTCTAAATCTCATACTTCATGTACAGAGAGGGCATGTTCTATTCATAGAAGTCAACCAATTTCAATGAGTTTGGAACAAGTAAGTTCTTTCACTGTTTTTGAAACCACCTAGCAATATATAGCTCATGAAGTGAGTTTAAAATAATGAGATGGCTCTTGCCCCAAAGTGCCTATGCTTTATCAATGACATATTCAGACTACTGAAAAACATAGGCTAGGTGGCCTGAAATAGTTTTACATGAAATAATTTTACTTCTTTAGAGATAATTCTTTCCCTCTAGAAACTGGAGAACTTAAGTGAAAGAATTAAAAACAATTAAAAACTCACTCTTGCAAAAAAAAGTAAAGTAAAATAGTGTTTCCTGCCATACAAATTTTTATTGTAATTCTGTATGGCCTGATTTGTCATTTAACTTTTATTCATTTTATTTCAGGCATGGTTGAGATATCCAGAGATTGGCAGATCTTTATCTACATAGCCTCCTATGTCCCAACCACAACTGCAACAAATGTTCCTAAAATCTACTCCTAACTCCAGCTGTAGATCTGATCTTTTATACTTAACCTCTTCCATTTATAGATCCAAATGATTTATGTAGTTATTTTCCAGTTTTTCTGGGACTGCTACAAATTTATTTCTGCTCAACCTGGCATGTGAAAATGCATGGAATGGTCCAAGGGTGTACGGAGTGGTCGAATCTCACTAACATGGTGCAGGTCAACCAGTAAAGCCAAGTTATTTGAACAGTTTCTGGGCTGGTAAACAGGACACTGGTGAATGAGAAGAACCCGTGTCCACAAACTAATGACAATATCAAGCTTTGCCTAAGAATAGATATTTAACTTTAAGGACAGTGGAAAGTATCTGAGAAATTTCAAGCCCTAAAGTGATGTGCTCAAATCTGCATTTCATCATATTTGAGAAGAATAAAAGAAAAAGAGAGGAATGAGAGTGAACACAGGGAATATGGTACAGAACTCAGAGAAGATTTCATTTTATGGAGAAAACAGAACTTTGTGAATAGTGACCAAAGACCACCATGGAGAGGAAAAAACTGAAGAATGAAGGAAAATATAAATGAGTTATTCAATCAAGGTGGCCTGCAGGAGGACAGATGATGTGGCACTCACTATGCAGGTGCAAAAAAATCACTGCTGATTTGGACAGGGGTGGTTTATAGATTTGGTGTAGGTATTTGAGAGAGTTCTCAGCAGGTGACTTCTATCTGAAACATAAAGCAAGCTACTCTACTGCAGAGGAGGGGTGTGGAGATGGGGTTTGGGGGTGAAAGTTCAAACCAAAGAAAGAATAAGACGGATATTTCATTGAATGACCTAACTTGGGAAATAACTGTGGAGCCATCAGTCCAGTAAATATTTGGAACCACAGTCAATTAGTCAGAAATTGGTGTATATTCAATATAAATCCTAAAAGCATTATCTCTCCACTTATATATGTCCCTCTTTCAGCATGCCACATTAAGACCAACCACTTTAAAGGCAGTTTTTTCTGGAACAGTATATGTGTTGAGGAAACATTTCTCTACATGGCACACAACTGCCAAGAGTGAATATTATTTGCAGAAAAAAAGAAGGAAAAAATTCCTTTCTAGATGGGGGTACTTCTCCATTCAATGCCCCCACCTTCCCTATACCTGTTCTCCTGTTATTTTTTTCCCCAAAGCATCCCTTTCTTGCTTTTTATTTCTTTAGTACCCAATTGGCGCTGGGTTCACAAGGAAGGGTTTCATTACCTTAGGATTTCTAATGATATCTTTTATTTCTCCTTAAAAATTACTGATAATTATTTTTTCTTCTTAAAATGCATTCTTCCCTGAGTTTTGTATCACTCTCCTGTGTCCATTTTTGTTCCTGTTCAGTTCCTTTGCCCAGAGTCAGAATGGACTTGATGAAATGCACTCATAATAGTCTTTCAATCTTGAGATAGAGGGGTGTGGCAGACTCCTGGGTAACTTTTATTGGGTGCATCAGAAACACACACTTATTTTTCCCCCTTTCCTTTGTCAAATATACTGTAATCAAAAATGGACACAACGGAGATCAGTTGCAAGCACTCACACCCTTTCCCCCTCTTGTGCCCCTCTCTCTCACACATATAGACAAATACCTCTATATTTAAGTAGATTTTTGGGTTGAAACACCAAGAAAAGAAAGGAAATCTTGTTGGGATCTACTAACTCATTTTTCTCAATTCTGTATATGTGTAACTCTGATTCAGTCATGGAATTGCAATCATTTAATGATGAAAAGATCTGAGAGATCATTTAATCTCCCCTCCAGCCTGAACCACACTCCATTTTATGGATATGAAAACTTATAATAGTTAAGCCTGTGGCCTGGAAGCCCATTCTGTGAATTGGTGGCGGTAGCCATTTGTGAGCAGGGCACAAAATGGATTCCTAGGTGGGGCAAGATGTTCACATGTTCACCTTTTTCTTTGCCCACAGACTCCAGTGCAGTGCTCTGCATGTACTCTTGCTTATAGAGTGCTGGTCAATTTGAATTTGTTGTTCAGGAACCTTAAAGCATTGATCTGTAGCTTAATGGAGGTTGCCAAGTCATCATCAAACTAAGATCTAGGTTTTAATGTAATTTCCTTTCATTCAGTTTGGAATTAAAATACCCCAGAAGAATGGGTGAGATTATGCCAACAAGTATGGTATTAAATTTCTGACATGTGGCATGCAATCTGTGAGGGCATTCCTTCACTTGGTCCTGTACTTTGTGGAGTAATGGAGTGGAAAATTAAATTAAACAAGCTTTTATTATTCTGTGCGTCTACTGAAAAGAGTACCATCAAATACTTTCAAAACCATTGTCTGAAACACAACTTCCAAAGTTCTTTCACATTATTACATTGTGGAAAACACTTTCATCTCACTTTCCTTTTTTTTTTTTTTTTTTCTTTTAGCCCTTGGTAGAGTCAAATCCAGGTGACGTACTTTGGGTTGTATATGAAATATACATTCAGTCCCATAATGCTTGGAGGTAAAACCTGAAATCATAGGCTCTAAATTAAACCAGCCAAAGTGATATGGTAGTACTTTTATCATCTCACTTATCTCACCATTTATCCTTAAATTTTGATGCAAGTTTATTTATCTTAGACATGACAAACAACTCTGAGGCTGATAAGTTCTATACTTAAACATATACTCAGGAATTAATTTCATTTATAATATGTCTGGAGATATTTTTTTCATATGAAGTAACTTGATCTATGACCACAAAATGACACTTGAGAGCTGAAAACAGGACTAGTATCCTTGGCTTTTAGTTTAGGCATTTGACTAACGTCACCCCTCATGATTTGTGTGTATGTCTGTGTGTGTGTTTCCTCACTTCAACTGTTCTTTTTTAATCTACTATTTTCGTGACATATGTTTTCTGCAGGTATATTTTTCTAGTGTAAAAGTACCTCCTAGTGCATTAGAATAGTGTAAGTCATGGACTATATATCAATGTTACTTGAATTGTGAGGGTTGTTCAATACAGACACTATCTTATGATCACCTGGAGTAATGCCATATTCCACCAACACAGAGCAGGGGAGGTGGAGTGGGAGGAGTGTGAAGTTTGGAGTCCCAGGGTCTCAGCTTTGTATCCCAATTCTATACCTTCTCCCTGCGAGCTGAGGAAGGGAATAATAATTACTCTAAATCCAGGTTCCTCTTCTAGAACATATTCATTCACTCAACAAACATATTCATTCACTCAATATAGTATACAAGTAAAACTCTTAGAAACATCTTTTATAAATGCATCTTTGAACACTTAGCTACATAAATTATAGAATGGTCAACAGACCCACTAAAACAAAGAGAACTCACACCCCATCAAACAACAATTCTGAATAAACTATCATTTTAGAGAGGTAGTAAGCCACAGGGAGTTTACAAATCTTGTTTGAGTGACATTGATCCAGAGTCTGAGACCAGTTCTGTCTGATTCCAGAGTCCAAGGATTTGTATTGCCCAAGGGAGGGAAAAGGAACTAGGGACAAATACAGTCATAGGAGGAAGGTTGATGGTGGGAAAAAATGAAATAGACCCAAATGTTGTCCATCTTTCACTCACATGTAGTTATCTGAGGTCAAGCAATTAATCTAGAAAAACATGGCTATTCAATATTTGGTGTGGGAATGACAAGGAATGATACACTATAAGCTCATAGTGCAGACCCTTGACTCACCCAGAAAGACAACAACCTGCAAGATAAGGCATGATGAAATTCCAAACTGTTCAGAGTTTAATCATTAAGGCCAATGTGAACTGGAATAATCGAGAAGGCTTCAGGGAAACCTAGTGCCCAAGAAGTAGAACATGAACTCTAGAGAACACACAGGGCAGAGATGCCTACAGCCTGTCCAGTGAGTGGTCCAGATGTCTCTCATGAGCTGAATTCATGGTTTCTGCTCTGCATTCCCTCTCATCAGGAGAGAGAGTTCATGGAAGCAAATTCCCACAAGTTTGGTTGGCAGATGTTAGCAGCTAGTATTTTCTGACAATTCCCTGTAAACAGACCCCTCAGCTTAGATTGCTTGTCTTTCACTAACAAGGTCATTTTTGCTTTTGCCTTCTAGAAAGGGAAAGTTATAATAAGGCACAGGTGCACATGTGTACCTTGGCCCAAAGGAGACTTTCCAGACGATGCTGGTAGAAGGATGCACATACCAGCCTCCAGTGCTGCTCCTAGACACTCAAGACCTTAAACCAACATATAAGTAAGCTGACATTTGTTTGTTGTAATTTGTGTCATTCTTTATAATCACAGAACTCTTTGGTATGGAAATGAAAACAGCAACCAAACCAAACAAACATAGAAGCCCAGCACTCTGAAAGGAAAAACATTCCCCCAAACCATAATGAACTTAGAATCCCAGTCTAGGACATATATTTTTCTAGTTCATAATCCAAAATAAAATTCCAAAATGCAATGATTGACTTACTTATTTTGGACACCATTTTAGACATTGGGTTAAAAGTTCAGCAAGAGACTATTTGTCAAGAAATTGCAGGCATACAATTAGATATTAGATATTAAATCGGATCATGTGCCCCAGGAAAGTTTCTAGTATACAAGATACAAGGCTGTCATATGTCCTATGTATGTTAGCTTGGTAATATATCTCTGTGATGTCAGTTCAGTAATACATCTCTGTTATGTCAGGATAGTCAAGTCCTGGCCTCTAGATCCAACTCATTTAATGCATGAGAATAGAGTCACTCAAGAACACTTAAGTCATTTATGAAATAAAGGATAGTAAAATTCAGCTAGTAAGGACTTTGACACACTTTCATTATATTTAATAGTAACAAGTAAATTAGTGATCCAAATTTTTCATTTTGTGAATTTGTGCCAAGTCTGTGCAACAGTTAATTTTAAGAGCATTTTCCCCCCAAGAGCATTTTTTTATATGCTTGATCCACTGTCCATGTCAAAGTTCTTTAACACACATTAGTGCATTTATGAGTTATTAAGTTGTTTATCCTTTTAATATCGAGTGAACAATTGTTAGTTTAAATATAATTTTATATTTAAATTACTTGTGTGGCATAAAAAAATTAGTGACAATACCTGGCCTGCGGAACCTTCCAAGTCTGGGATCTTGGCAGGTAGGGGCCTCTGGTACCAGCTGGGAGGGACAGGGCTTGGGGGTTGGGCACCCCACAGGAGCCTTCTGGCTTGCGTGGGAGGTGGGAGGAATACTGCCAGGGTGCAGGAGGGGGGCTTAGCCCCTTTTGGCTTGCTCCCGCTCCAGTCAGTTCTCATCAGGAACAAGAAATCAGTAAATAATCCAAGAGAAGAAATAGATGAGAAGAATATGATTAAACACTCTACACACACACACACACACACACACACACACACACACACACACATCCACTGGGTCAGACCCAAAAAGAATTTGGAGTGAACTACTGAACACAAGTCTGACACCAAGTATAGACACAATCATCAAGATTATTCCAACACCATCGCTCTCAATGGGGCCTAAGAACCAGAATTACAGTTCAGAGAAGCCTCCAACAAAAGCAAAGTGCGTCCTCTCTGGACAGAGGGAGGAAGGCCACAGAAATATGGCAGCAGCCTGACAGCTAAGTGGCAATCCATGAACAAGGAGACCAACCATCAATAGACATCTCTCCCCTCCAGGGAACTTACCAACCGATAACAGAATGGAGGAGACATACAAAACAGAGGAACTGGCATTGTTGGACTCCAAAGGAGCTCAGATGAGCTGTCTGACACAAGTTAAGACTGGAAATCTGAGAAGTGTGGTCTACCATGTCCCAGGAACACTGATCCTCATCCAGAAAAAAGACATTGGTTCAGAATAAAGAGACTAAACGGCTAAGCATGGACCAGCAAACAGTAAAGAGAGAAGAGATGGAGTGACCAGAAGGGGGGAGGGTTGGGGGACATCCTCAAGGGGACCAATAACCATACAAAGAGGAATGATGTTGTATGAATCTAAATGCAAATAAAATAAAAAATTTAGCAACAATAAAGACACATAAAGAAAATGGGATAGAAGATATGAAGTTTAAATATACATATAAGCATTTGACTATATTTCATTCTTTGAACATCACTGAAGATTTACTTAAGAAAGAATTCCCTAGCTAAAAGAAATTAGCAAAGAGCCTTATTTGGTATTTAGCAATATCATCACTTAGAATTTTTCTACTTGCTCTTTTCTTTTGAATATTAGCAACAGGTGTTGTTTGGTATTTAACTTATACATTTAGTCATGATCACTGAAGACTAAAAATTTCATCTTAAAGTTTAAATTACTTCAATTATTTGTTTATTTCTTGAAATTAATCTCCTGGAACAATGGATCGTTAACTTTTGTTTTTATATAAAAATAGATTGCACCTACCCTTGCTAAATGTCAGTTCTTTTGAAAAGTTGAAGAAACAAAAATTTTAAGTTTAATTGTGTTCATAAATTAAAAGGTTATGATTGTGCTTAAATAGTATCATAAATAAATTGTGAATACAGCAAATATTAAATAATATGATTCAAGAACTGTGCTACCATGCCATCATTCACAAGCCTGCAAGAACATGGGCACTTCATTAAAGCCAATGGAGTGTACCAGTTCATCTTGGCATTATTTGTAATTGAGACATTTCAATTTTAGTTAACACACAAACACACAAACTAATTTAAAAGTCAAATGAGAAAATTAGTTCTATGCTCCCATGTTCCAATTCTACAATGATATCAAGTAGCCAAATTTAGCCTTAGGAAGTATGAAAAAAATATCTAATACAATGAACAGAAGCATTTGAACGAATCACAGATCTGTAAAAATGAATGGTTTTGCAATCAAGCCAACAAAGATCTATTCAGTGTTGTAGAAGAGTCCCTCAAACTACTCAAACTACTATTACAGAACAACTGAGCTCATCTATAGATTTACCTCTAGTTTTTAAAGTAGTATGCGCCAGAGATTGGCAGGGAGGGAGGAGGATGTGGAGGAGGGAAATGGTCATAGGAAAAGGAGAATTCATGGAGGGTGAGTGAAGCATGTGTACATATAGAATTGTGAATATGCACCCCCAAATCCCAAATGATAAAGATATGCAGATAACTGGCAAACCTGAAAAAAAAAGTGAGCCAAGAATTAAAGGATTTTTCTAAAAAATACAGTCCATTTCCAGAAAAAATTTTAGACTTAACAGAACAGTGA
Source organism: Uropsilus gracilis (assembly GCA_004024945.1). Taxonomy (NCBI): domain Eukaryota; kingdom Metazoa; phylum Chordata; class Mammalia; order Eulipotyphla; family Talpidae; genus Uropsilus; species Uropsilus gracilis. The sequence goes on along the minus strand of PVHY01000278.1, from coordinate 213,912 downwards.
TTAATTGAAACATATTTTTACATACACATTATAAAATCAGGGAAATCCTGTTTTAAATCTCTATGGTTTTTCATCTGCAGGGAACATTATTAGGGACACATTCTACATTTGCTCTTGATTTTTATTATTGCAATATTCTTCTTTTTGCCTTTGCTTTTTCAAACATTATTTTATAGTTTCTCTTTCCCCATTTTGGGGGTTTATTTCTTTATCAGAAATAAACAATAAATAAATAATGTGCACATTATCAAGGATCCTTTATCTCTTACTTGTTTATATTACATTTAGTCTTTTGTCGCTCATCTATGAAGTTGTTTTTGAATATTTATTCCTAGTTGAGTCTCTCCAGAAAACTAGGTTTTATTTATTGTCACTTGCAGATGGCCAGTTTGACCTTGAACTACAATAAAAAATAGGTATTAAAACTCCTTGACCTTCCTTTTAAGACATTTTTGTAACTGCTGCATCCTGATTCTTTTGCAGGTTCACTGACCCATATTTAGTCATTCTGATGTCATTCTTTTAAAGGGTCCCAGTCTTCTCAGTGTAGCGGGAGATACGTTTTATTTTCCTAACTTTGAATGTTGAAGAGAAAGGAACTTTGTATATGTCTGTACAAGCACTGTGCATTGTTAGAAGAGGAAGTGGATAACTTATCTGAGAAGACTAAGGGCTAATTGCTGCTAGGTCAGAGGAAGGGGCATGAGACAAGGGAGTGGATCAAACTGATGCTGCACCCCATTCATTCATGTGTCTGCTTAAAGTCCTTTTGGTAGTTTCCTGACACACCCCTGCTTTTCTTGAAGACTGTGGGGAAGGGTACATGCCAGCATATTTGTCCATACTTCCCAGTGGCCAGAAATGCCTTTCTGTCACAAGCCTCTTTCTCACATGTCAATGGAACTGCAGGTTCACGTTGCCCAGAGTACCACGGACTCAAGCAATCTCCAGCCTCAGCTTCTCAGGTAGCTGGGATTACAGGTGCACGCCACCACGCCCAACTATATTTTTTGGGACTAGGTCTCGCTACGTGACCCCAGTGGGATTCAAACCACGATCCCTGGTCCCTGCTGTGGCTTCCTCGGCTGCCGCTTACAGGCATGTGCCACCACGCCCGGCTATCCTTTTTAATTTATAGACATGTTATACTCTTCAGGGTCTCTAAAACTAAGTATCCATATCCCAAATTTGAACTATCAACACCGCATGCTTAATTTGTGGGGAATGTGGGCTCTGTTTCTAAGCTCCAGAAAGATAAGCTAGTCTTCATCAACTTAACTCCATATTCTGGCAAATAGGTTCCACGAATCTTGCTGCTATCTTTCTCCAGCCTCAAATCACCCTGTCCCATATCTTCCCACTACATCTACCACTTTGGTCTGAACCACACTGGTTCTTACCTGCCTATTCCACCCAAGTCTGACTAGATGTCACCTGCTTAGGTATGTGTCCCGAAAAAAGGTTGTTCCAGTTACTGGTTTCATACTGCCTGTAACATCCTGCAGGATATTCAGCAAAATCTAAAACAATACCTTACTTATTTTTTTAAATTAAATTTTATTTTTTTGAGATTGACTGCGCACAAATGTATACATAAAATATAAATATATGTACATTTTACATGGGAGACGTTCTCCCGTCTCCCACCACCTTGTCACCTGTGAACCATCATCTTAATTGCTTGTGCCCATTCCTCTCTGGATTTATCACCTTCCCCCTCCCTTGACTTTATGCTTCAGTTCTGCTGACAGTAAAACAATAGCTTTTTATACTTGACTAACTCTTCACTTAGATGTCTAGTCCTGAGAGTCCAAATACTTGGCCTGTTATTTGCTTACTATTGCACATAGAGGCCTAATATCTAGAATTGATCAATAAGCAAGAATCAAAAGAATAAGTAATTTTAAGGAGGCAACATCTTTTTATGTGGCAAAAAACTCCTCACATAGCAGAACTTACCAATTTAACCATTTTTAAGTTTAACAGTATTAACATTTTTCATGTTATATAATGGGTCTCCAAAATATTTCATCGCATAAAACTAAAGTTGTATCAATTAAATAATTTTCCATTTTCCTTATCTTCCAGTCCCTGGAAACCACCATTCTCCTTTCCTTTAAAATTTTGACTATTTTAGATATCTTATATATGTGAAATCATATAATATTGTGGTTAGTATGTGACTGGCTTATTTTACTGAGCATATTAGTCTTTGAAGCTGTTCGACATTGTGACTTGTCCTAGAATTTTCTCAAAGGCATGAATATTGTCAAAGGAGACCCACATGACTTTCCCTGTGACTTGAAATAATTTCCTTCACTCTAAGTGCTGTGAGACACCACTTTGTCCAAGGCTAAAGGAGTATTACACATACACATATAAATAAATACATATATGCACATTTAGCATTAACTTTTAATATTTAAATTAACTTAAGCAACAAATGATATTATGAGGGAAGTCTGATCATTTGCTGATTCTCTTTCTGTAAAGATGAGGATAAAAAAATAAAAAAGCATGGTCTGGCTCCCTGGAACTGGAGTCATTTCTCAAGGACTGTGAATAATGCCATAAAATCACTTGTACTATAAAGATCATTATCTAAACTCATTATCATACAGAGGACATTCAAGGCTCACATTGAGTGTTCTTACTATCCTGACAATTCTCTAAACACCCAAATTTACTTTCTATTTCTCAGGGAAAAAATGAGGTTAAATCAAGGAGACACTTGAAAATTATCAAGTAATCACAAATTTATGGAAGTGCAGAGTCAGTCGCATGTTTCATTTATTATAAACAGACCTCTTTATCTACCTGCAAACTATCACTGTTGTTCCCAATTTAAAATGCTAGTATCATCCCTTTTGAGTTAAAGCAGAATATCTCCACAACCCTGCAGTACACAAAGATTTCCTAGCACACTCAAGTGTACTTGCCAGAAAAAAGTAATGTGTTGTTTTTAATCAAAATAAAAAATTTCAGCTCATTAAGAAGCACCTTGAATTAGACAAAAGGATAAGAAATGGTAAAAGCTAACAAGCTGACTATATAAATGAAAAATGTAACAAAGGACAGAGAAGGAGGGGGTGTGAAACAGGGAGGGAACAATACCAGGGAAAATGATGATGCGTCATGGGTTATATGGTAGAGGGACAAAATAGGGACCAAAACAATGTCAGTCAAATTAATAAAACAAACAAACAAAAAAACAAATTGAGAAAATACTGACAGTCCATATATTTGACCAAAGACATATCCAGAATATATGAAGAACTTTCACCTTCAATGCTAGACAGAGATTCCATAAAATTGAGAAAAAAATCTGAGTAAATATGCCACCAAAGAAGAAACACAGAGGGGTCATCCATATTAAAAAGCTCAACATCCTTCCCTGTCAGTGAGGAGGAGGAGCAGCTAGAATGTTTCAAAGCTGGTGAACTGTTAGGGTGCTTCTAATTAAGACACCAACCAGTAATTTAACAACCAGTAATTTAGTCTCAATTCAACAGGAATAAAAGTATATCTACATGTTTGTATTAGCATTTCTAGAGCAGTGGTTTATAATAGTCCTCCAATTAGAAACAACTCCCATGTCAAAACTAGAATAAAGGATAATCTTTAGTTTAGTCACACAACAGAATATTACTCAACAATAAAAATAATAAAAGGAGTCACCAATTGATATATGCAGCAGTCTGAAAAAGTATTATAGTAAGGGCATAGAGTATTTACAAAGCACATGCTGTATAATTCCACTTAGATGAAGTTCCAGAATAGACTAATCTAAATATAGTGATAGCTGTAAGAAGTCCTGTAAGTAAGGAGGAGATGAGACTGTAGGTTAATGGACAGAACTCGACTGAAAAGGACCATAAGGGAAATAGAGTCTTGATGTTCAGTACTGAGGGGTCATTATATAGAGTCTACACAACTGTGAACACTGATTAGACAGAACACTTAAGATTATATGCATTTTATTATACATAAATTGAAAATCAGTTTTAAAAATGAAGAAATTATATTACAAAGCTTTAATGATAAACATCATTTGACAAATTCCCCTGCTTTTTAAGCATGAACAATGTTTCAAAAGTTCTTATTATATAGAATTCAGCTGACCTGTATGAAGTATGTGTACGAAGTAAGATAAAAAAGTTCATCTAAACATTTTCATTATATAAGCCTCCATTAATTGTGAAGGTCAAAAATATAAAGAAAAAAATTTGCAAACCCTTCTTTCCCCCCCCAAAGCAAAAGTAAACCAAACATGGCCTCTGAATCAGGATTATATTTTCAAAGATGAATGTCATTGCCATCATACACCAGCAAGGGGAGCAGTTACACTTTAAGAAGAATTCCATCTTCGTCAACACCAAATAATTCTATAGGGCACTTTAACGAGACTAAAAAAATTGACTTTTGGGTGTAGCCGCAATGGAAATGACAGATCATTTTAATGCAAGGGAAAAAGATTGGAAACCTTGACCCTCTAGATTACTTTGCACCTCACCGAGAAGGGAAAAAACACTTGCAGATCAGCTTATTAAAATAATATGTTCATGTAATTCAGGTCCTAGGAATATTTAAAAACAAATCTGCTAAATTGACTATGGGTATGCCGCTTTTTCTTTGTCAATTATTCCTATACAAGAATTACAGATACATCACCTTTCCCCGCAAAATAAAAAGACCACAACAACTTCCATTTTTTATGGAAATGGGAACGACAGCAACAATTTGTGCAGACTTTGCAAGTTATTTGAAAACTGGAGTCTGAGAGTAGGTAAGACTAGGAAAGGGTTTTGTTTGTTTGCTTGTTTGTTTTTTAATCTGAAAGCCCAAGGACTTTTCAGTTGCCATGAAACTAAAGATTTATGCTGTATTTTTTTTTCTCTATCACCATGTTCATCAATTCTTATAAGATTTGTAAGGCTTAATTCTCACGTAAGCTGAGGAAGGCTGTAGGAAAGTCTCTAACTATCCTTTCCTAGCAGCTTTAGTAATCCTGGATTTACAGAAAAGAATGTTCTGGCTGACAATGGGAAGAAAGTCCTTAGGCACCTGCAAATGCAGGGCTGTCAGCTTAGGGACACTTATAGTACAATGGTTCCTGCACACTGTAGCTGAAATATCTCTCCCTCCCAGACTCTAACACCATAGCATCTTCTCCTCAAATGTCCTCATTTCCCAGAGAAGCTGAATGCAGCAGGACCAGCAATGTATGCACTAGAAAACATCTGAGACATGCTCAGGCAGGACCAGACTCCCCTCTTGTATGGAAGCCACATTGCTGCAATCCACAGCACTCATGAATATGAGATGTGAGATGTGTCTCCTCCCTCAGAGTTCCCTCCTCCCAGGACATTGGGTACATATAAACAAAGGTCCCTTTCAGGAAGCGAGTGGAGAAGGTGCCCACAGAATGCAAAGCTCTAGAGCAGGTTGTGTGGATTGGCCTTGGGTGCTGGCGGTGGCACCAGGAACAACTATTGTCTGAAGTGACCCACTCCTGCTGCTTTCCTACTAGGGAGGTCTGTATACCTCAGCGGACAACTGTCTGCTAGCAATATGTAAAGAGATATTACCCTTGAATGGTGTACCCTTTTACTGGAACATAAACCCCGCGTGAAGATTTTCTTCATGAAAATCCAAGGAACATTTATTTCTCAGCTCAATGACCCAAAGAAACGATTTTGAATTACTTCCACTTGTGAAATAGAAGGAAAGCCCTTTTCCCCAGTCTCTATAAATGGAGAGCAAAGAAATACAGGAATCAGAGTAAGTTTCAAGTTTTATACGGTGACCTGAGCTTATTGTCCATATCCCTGAATCTGTGATGTCATAGTCTGGCTGGCAAGGATTCATAGATTGTTCCACATTGAGTATGATTCATTATGTTGTAAAATATTTTAAAAGAATTGAACAAAATTTGTAAATGAATTGCCTTGGTACAGGCTCTTAATTATGGGTTTGTCACTTTATGGATATTCGACTGTGCTCTTCCAACTAAACTGGAAATAAACCAAAAGACTCTCCCAAGGGTTAGTAAAATCTGTGAAATATAAAGAGATGAGTTATAAGAGGAGACTCTACCTAGAACCCAGAAATGAAGACATGTTGATTAAAAAGGAAACAGAAGGAAGCAAAAGCTAAAGAAATGAAAAGGCTAGAAGGTGCCTATGTTTGCTTTTAATGAGAGTTGAGTTGCTTCCCCCAGAAAACCTAGAATGGAGAGTGCATATAGACCATCTAGGGATGAAGTGGAAATTGTAGAGGGTACTCTGCTCTGGCTGGAACAGCACCAAGTGTGAAAAGCACACACCAGAGAGGGCTGGCATACTTTTGTGGTATGGAGGGGGAAGACCTAGTATGAAACCCCATCGGTAGAAGCATCACATGTTACTTCTAGTTCTGGGAAAATAGATGGCTGCCTTTCAGCATAGCTCTTGCCACTGTGCCCTAGAACACACAACTGCAGAGGCTAAGATATCCTGGAAGAAGCTACATATTTCCAGGTTATCCAAGGCAACTGAAAAAAAAATATAGGAAGAAAGATGGGAGGCAATGAGTTTTGTATTTACAGAAATGTGCACTTTGGGGATCATGTATGGAGAGAAGAAAATCTGTGATTTCCCAATTCCTAATGAGTGTCTGCAATCGCATTTTCACAGCAACCAAGAATTATGTCTGACTTTGATAGAGTTTTCCAAATGTTTCACATGTTATTCATGGAAGATTCTTATAGTCGTTATTTTTCAAAGATCTCAGATAGTTGCCAACACCTTGAATTTAGCACATCCTTAATGAATAATTACTGAGTGAGTGAATCAACCATGTTCCCAAATGAGGAATGTGTCTTACATTAATTAAAATAGGAGTCAATAATGTGCAAGATATAGCCTATATTTTCTTTATTACTGTCATTCAGAAAAATTGAGGACGTGCTCTAGCAATTCAAATCTCCCTCTGAGAAAAGTTCAGTAACTATCAAGATAGATCTTGGCAGCTCTCTCCTGGGGTCCCCAAGGCTCACTAAGAATTTTAAAAGGACACTGGACATTTTCCTCATGGCTTATGAGCAATGCACTTCCATCTGTGGGGAAGGTAAAATGGCCCTTCCTATTCCAATCAGTGATTTCTGTACTGAGGTCTAGAACTAGCGCTGATAAATGAGGGGCAGCTAGTGTAAGGTTTGGCTGCTTTTTACTTGGTTCAAATTATTTCTATTTCAGAGCAGTTCAAAACACTTAATCACCTTATGTGCTAGGGAAGCACTACAACACAAATGGAAGGGGACGCTGAGTACAAGGTGGTGTAGGGACTAGGTACCTGAGAGGGAAGTAGAGGGCATGAGAGTAGGGGATTTCTGAGCAGCAACTGGTGTCTGGGGATCAGCTGATGGAAGATTGTTTGACCCGGGGATATTTGGGAGCTCAACTCACTATTTGGTAATGACAATAGTCTTAAGAGCACAAGCAACTAACTTTAAATAAAAAAGACATTCTACTAATCCAATGTTAAGGTTTGTATGTAAGTTTTAAGGTATCCAGTCTCCAAGCTTCTGGGATCTGTAGTGAGTAACAATTAAAATTGTTCCCTCAAAGGTACAGTAACTGCTTTGAACTTTTCCAGCCCCAAATCATGAAAGTATAAGTTTTGGTTATTCTGGAGCCGATATATAAATCTGTACATGCATGCTCATGTTTTTTAGATTGGGGTTTTAATTCTAGTTAAAAAAGTTTTTACGTATTCCCATGTCATTTTGATTCCACATATTTATTATTTTTCCTTGTTCTACCAGAGACAAGTTATTTTTCACCGGTAATGACTAGCAGTTCCCTTTGTAAGAGCACCATTATGTGCATACACTGATATAGCCCTTATCTTTAATGATCTCAGAAACCTGTGAAAGCACAGCACTGTCATCTCAGTTATATAGACAAGGGCTCAGAGAGGTCACTTTGCATGTGTTCTGGCCATAAGGTCAGACTGCTTCTCAATATAGCACTTTACAGTTTAGAATGAGCTTTCAAATACATTATATAAGTCTCTGACCTATGAATCAAATGCCACAAGAACCCACATTATACGATGACAACATAAAAATTTAGACAGGTTTTGTGTGCATATTACATCATTCATGGCAGCTGAGAATCGATTCAAACTCTTGTCCCCCTATTCTATGCCCAGGCTTATACAACAGCACAGTGGAAAGAAATCAGAGTTCTCAAATGTAAATCCTCTCAAATTTCTTTTCCACCTGCAAATTTATCCTCAAAGCAAACTCCACCTCTCCCTCCATCAGGGAGAAGTTGATTTTCCTCTGTGTTACTGAAAGTCTTCTCATTTGCCCCAAGTTGTCTTATCTATTCCCATTTCTCCCCATTTCAATTCTATATAGATGGTTCTCAAATTTTCCTCTCTCTGAGGTCAAATTATTATTTCTAGTCACTTTAAGGGCATATTTCTTGGGAAAACACCCCCACACCCCCACACCCCTACACACCCCCACACCCCCACGCGCATGCGCGCGCACACACACACACACACACACACACACACACACACTCTACAGTTTTCCCCATCTCATTCTCTAGAATTAACTTTTTCTTGGACAATACAATGTACTTTCCCTATTTTATGGGTTCACTTATTTGGGTTGAAATGCTATTTTTTCTCTACGTGTAGAATTATATTCATTCATAAGAATTAGCTCTAGTGTTAGGCTCTCTTCACCTTAAGTGAGATTTAATGATTTATTCCTTGTGTTTCTATAGCACTTTGCTTATAAGGATAACACATCCTATACCACTGAGGAAATTGTTTGTCTCCAGCTCTGTTACGACTTCTCACAAGGAAGGAAACAAAAGAATTTTATTTAACTCTGTACAACTTGAAGTTAAAGCATTGCCTTTACCTAAGTGTTGAGTAAATGAATGAACAATGATTCAGGGACTATGACAAGTTTTCAACATGCCCCAAGGAAGGCATGACCTGCATTCACTGTTATTTTTTCCCAAATTAAATCTTCACTATTATCCTAGGAATTTGTCTTGCATGTTTTGTGAAAATATTGAGTTTTATGTTAAATAAAAATTACCTGCTGTGTGAAAGTATGGACAAGGAAAGCGATGATCTATCATTTTTCTTGTAAATGTAAACATCCTACTCTGCTACAATTGATTCAAGTTGCAGAGAGGCATCCCAAATATTTGGGATAACGATATTTGTAATTTAAATAAAATAGGAGGAATTGTACTCTTCTATTAATAAATACTTATGTTTGGAATACAACAGTAAATTTCATTAGACTAGAATAATGAGTTTAGGGAGGTGGGGAGGAAAAGGGATAAGCTATCCTGAATTATAGAAGTCAGAATTCATTGAAAGCAAGGCAGTTTTATTACATTCAATACTATGATCTGACAATAAAGTCTGGGCAAGGAGACATCTACTTAATAACATAGAACTTTATATCTGAATCTTATTGCCTAAAGACCACTGCAATATTTTAAAACAGGTATTCTCTTTAAATGAGTTACAGGAAGTCCCTCAATTTTTCTTACGGAATTTCTTGCTGACAATTTGCATACAAGCATCATCTTTGTTTAAATAAAAAATGCATATTAGCAATATCTTAATTAGTAAAGTTTTACTGTATTCATAAAGGCAGATATATCCAGAACATAAAAATACAATTCAGTGTAGCAGAGAGGTGTTAAATACTTTTAAAGTAAAATTAGGGAAAATGTAAAACATTTAAAAATAAGATAGATATTAATTTTCCATTAAGCTAGATATACCTGAAATGTATCTTCAACATCTTTGATTTCCTATGTAAATTCTTTGAGGGCAAGGAACCCTCCCTCAAGTCCTAAGACTTTATACAGTCCCATATTCGCTGAACCTGTGCTTCTTGGTGATGTTATCACTGTAAGACTAGGAATTTAAAATGATGCTGTGATATTTTCAGATATTCTAACTTGTGAACTACTTATCTGTAACTACCCAAGACTTGAATATTATGTATTATTTACTCACCGATTCTGGGTACAGGTTGCAAGTAATTGACTGATCCCCATCCTGGAAAAGAAAAGGGAAATTCATGTATTTCTAACATATCCAAAGACATTTAAAACACTTTCTACATAAGACTGTCTCAAAATCTCTAGCAAAAAATGATAATTTTATCATTTTATTAAATCTTATTATTTTATTTCTAGCAAAGAAAATCACAGGGCAGGATGAAGTCACGGAATAGAATATGTCACCACACCCCTTTGTTTCTGAGCTTTTAAGGAGATCATGGGCTTGAGGTCCACTTATTAGGGAACCAAGCATTACCTTTAAATTTTGTCAAAGAAAAGATTGAGTTTTGTGCCTGCAACTTCTGTGTCAGAAAATAAATTTGGGAACTGGATAGGAGGAGTTACAAAAGGTCCACTGTAAGGAGAAAATTTTCCTGAATTTGTTACAGTCTACTCCCTAAAGTAGCAGTGTGTTAACAATTTTATTTTCTACTTAGAATTTTTGTGTAAATCTTTGTGTATGATTACTTCCTTTTGAAGTCTGAGTACTTAGGGTAGATCTTTTTGGATACATCTTTCCGCATGGAGGTTCCAATATTCACTGTTGGAAACCTTGGTTTGTGAAGCTTCCAAGAAAGGATAAAGAACAAAGCTCTTTGAGGAGAACCAACTCATGGGCATTTAAATCACCCAGAACTAATAATGGTGGTTTATTCTGCAGTAAAGAACTCTAAGAAAGAAATCTTTGGGTTTTTTCTTGAGTCAATGCTTTTTGTGTCCATTAAGAGATCCTCTCTCTACCAGCTAAATTTACTAAATGAAACATATTTCTTCCTTTTTATGGCCATCTATGAGGAGAGGAGAAGCTCACCTCATTCTGAGAAAAATTCTAGTTGTAACAATACAACTATTTAACCATCTGTTTCCTAGATTACACAGTTCCAATTAATCCCTTAAATAACATTTTATGTACATATACTGTACATTATGTAATATGTATTATATTGTATACTACACCACATATACATGCTACATATTGCTTGTGAGGCTATTAATATATGTTTATATTTCACTTTCTGCATGCGGACTTTTTTTTTTTAATATCCCTTTAAAAACAAATTGATCAAATACACTTGAACAAGTACTGAAGATTGGTGAGGCTAAGCAGTGGTAGTTAAATTTCTGATGTGCTATCCATATTTAAATAATATGTTGTCTGTGTGACTTTATATTGTTTTTCTCACTCTGAGACAAATATTACAGTGGCTTTTGTCTTTTAAATCTATTTTTCACCAAATTTCATTTATGCTAAAATAGACCAGTTTATACTTAGGTTTGTTAAATGCTATTCTCTCTTTTTAGAATGACTTTAAAATATATACAAGCACATTTTGAATTGCATTGCCATGAGTTTTTTGGTACATGGTATCAGCAGCTGCACTTGATTTAGTAATTTCTGCATTTTAATTCAAGGTACTTTGTCAGTCATTTGTATAGCTCATCAATAAGTTATTGGTTCTACAGTACAACTGATCCCCAAGAGTTGGAATTTGATATGTAATCCACTGCTTCAACTCACTGTGATGCAATTGCAACTCTATATTTACTTGTTCACCCATGTAACAGTAGCATGATTAAGGTCATAGCTTCCTAGTTTGACAATAAGAGTACTGTTTAAGCTAGAGCCCAAAGTCTTCCTCCTGAAGAAACTGATTTTATCATGCACATTCTCATTGTTTATGTAATTTGTTGTATAAGCATGGAAGGAAATTAAATTGATGTGGAAAAATAGCTATTTAAAAAGTCAAATGTGGCTGACTCTTTATCACTTATAATATTCTGGGAAGTCACTTATTGATTGCATGAAAAATTGTTCTCCTCAGGTATTGCTTTTAAGCTCTCTGGTTTATAATGACCAAGTCATTTCCTTAAAATTGTGGCTATGGCAGTCTCTTTCCCTTGTTTCCACAATGGCTTAAATAAAAAGACTGTAAGACCCTCTGCCACTTTCTTTTTTATTTATTATGGCAAAAACCATACGAAATTTACCTTTAAACAAAGTTTTATGTGTACAGTATATCACTGTTAAGTATAAGTACAAATTGTACAATAGCTCCCTAGAATATTTGTATTCTGGTTAAGATGGTGATAGAGGAGGTTCCTTGCTTTTCTACCAAGAGAACCATCTGACAGCTAACCCCAGGACACTACACTCAGAGTTCAGCTTGGGATGAAAATGATACGTCCCTTGGCATCAGAGAGCAACACAGACTGTGATAGAGGAAACAGAGATGAGAGTCATGTTTCACTGAACAGGAGATGGGTGAAAGAGAAATACCTGGAGATTGCAATCAGGGACTGGCAGTACCAACAGTAGGGCTGTTGAGCCAAGGCTTTTGTGGAGAGAAGAGCTAAATGGTGTGAAGGTACACACCCTTGAGTGAGGGAATTTGACATGTGAGTCCACTGGTGGAGTTATTGGTAAGAAGAACAAAAGAAAAGCAATGGATTTTGCTCTCTCTCCCCCATCATTTGGTACTAATCTAGTGATTAGCTAGTACTAATCTAGTGAAGTGTACTAGACAGTATATATATAATGGAATCTCAGATCTGGAATGCCCGATACCCCACTGATAACCTAACTATCAGTGGTGCCAGAACACAATCCAGGCTGTATCCCACCTCCACACATTCACACTTTTCCAGGTTCTTCCCCCACGTTCTGACTTAGCAACTGCAACAGTAAGTCTTAGTCCTTACAGAGGCCAACGATGGCCCATAATTAAAATCAATATAAATCAAATTACAGTGTCACCTGCAGAAAAAGTAAAAGTGGTGCTATTCTTTAGGCTATAGATATTTTTTAAATTAGGGATTATATTTTATACTTTACATATTATATATTTACATCTAAAGCAACAAAAATCTGACACATGACATCTTCAAAGCTTAACGAACTGTGATACCACAAGGAGAGAACAACTCTCCATAATCCAATCACATGGCAGATTATATACCCTATCAAATAGATATTCAAAGTTGCTATAATAAAGACACTCAAAAAGACAGAAGAAAGCCCAGACAGAGAAGGCAAAGTGATACAAGAGAACTCAGAAAAGAAATAAAAGAACTACAGTAAAAAATGAACGATCCAAGGAATAAAATTCATGAACAGAAAACAGGTTTTAGAAAACCTAGAAGAAGGAGAAAGTAACAGAGATTCAGGATCTACAAAGCTTAGTAGATGGGATTTTATATCTTTATCTATAGATATGTACAATCTCTCTCTCTCTCTCTCTCTCTATATATATATATGTAATCATCCTTGATGCAAATATATTTAACTCACCAGTCAAATGGCAAAGTTGTAAGCTGATCAGGAAAAAAAAAAACCCAACATAGCCTATTTTAAATCTTGGATGATGGAAATTTTGTATTTGTTGAGGCGATACTCCCATTTTTCCTTTCCTAGGCTCTGGAACTACCATCTACCAATTTCTTAATGTCAAAGAAATCTGACATTAGGACATAATAATGAACATCCTTTCAGGTACTGGATATTGTTCTCTGGTCTAGTTTTCTCTCCAAAGATCATATATCAAAGAACATTAATTAGATGAGCACATTCTCCTACACTAAATATTAAACTTGTTGAACACAGTCCAGTCTTACTCATCTTTATAACTACCTCAAGCCTAGTTTGTTACCTTTTATACGTATGCAATGAACTGAATTTAAAAAATTCAGTTTAATATTCACTAGTATTAATTTCTGGGATCTGATAATAAAACAAGAAATTAAATACCCTTTACTTACTTAAGAATTTATGAAATGTTTCCTAAAGAAAAGCATTCATTATCAACTCCCAATAACAGATCTTAAAGGTTTTAAAAGTATATCCCAAATCATTGCTATTCTTACTTTTAATGAACAGATTACATAGGTGGACTCAGTCCATTTAATAAATATAGTTCACTTCCTTGTTACATGGTCATATATACTAAATAACTGCGAGTGTCCTTCCATGGTCAGCTGTGGGAATGACTTTAAATATCAGCACTCAGACTTGTTATACCTAACAGAAATTAACTGGGTCTAGCTAGAGTCCCTCAAATTATTAAGAGCTTAGACCTCATATTCAGTGTACATGTTCTTATGTTGTGCTTAGAAGATTTATTATAGCATCAAAGGCATAATGTAATGGCAATGACAATCAGATGAAAGAGGAGCTTTCCCCTTCATGACATAACTGTATTTTGAGTCATTTTTTGTTTTTGATGGTAAAGCATGTTTCATCTGTTGAAACCTGGCATAAGTAACATACTAAGTGATAGGTCTAGAGCTTTGATGGAAAATCAATTAAAAAAATAGAATTTCACTGGTTCTTTTCCTAAGGGTTTGAGAGCTCTATGCACATGAATAACACTCTGAACTAAGAAGAGTGCCCACTCAGGTGAGAGCATGGAAATAGGACCATAATGTACTTTTCTCAAAGTAATTCTTTGGGTTGCATGATAAATTAATGAAGTTATTTAACACAATCCTGATCTAACAACAGTACAACGATAGGAAAAGCTGGACAGTTTCCTAATACTATGTGGCAATTTATTGTTAAAACTTAAGTAGGATTATATTTCACGAATGAATCAGTTTTCTCCTAGCCAAGTCTTTCATAAATGTGATTACCAATGCCCTTTTAATTTTTCATGGATATTCTGATGCAAAAAAATGATCTCAATGATGAGTAGGTTCTTTGCTGTTTAATACTTGGTAGTTTATTCCAATATTTTTATTTCACTATGGATTTGCTCTAACTTTATTTCTTTTTGCTTTTTTTCTAAAATTATTTGGATGTGTAGTAATCACTAATAACCACAATAAAGGTTAACATGTATGGAGTTCTTGTTCAATATTAGACAGTGTGCAGAACACTGTGAACCTAACCTAATTTAACACTAGGGGAATCCCCTGGGAATATGACCTGGATTCCGGCATGTGGAATATAACTGCATATTTCTAGTTTAGCACATAAACCATAACTATAATCATCATCTCTTTTTCCTAGTTTCAGTTCCATTTAAATGTGGTAAGAAACTAAAGATAAAAAGAATTCTTGCAGATTGTTTTCCCCTAATGTTTTACCACTGTATTTATTTTTTAAAATGTTTTATTTAATTAAGTCCCACTGTGTTACATCCTTATTAATTTTTTGACATTATAGGATTTCTCACTTTAGGTGTTATCACCATAACCCTCCCACCACCAAATACCCATAGTCCTCCACCACATTCCATTGTTTATCATTTTTTTGTGTGTTTTATTTTTCTTTACTTACTAAGGGATATTTTAACAAAACTTTTTCTTACATTGTTAATTTTTAGACAATGTATGATTTCTCCCCACAGGTGTGTTTACCACAATATTTTTTATGTTTACTCTTATAGCACTCTATTTTTTAGAAACTCCATTTTATTGAGTCTTTTCAAACATTTCCATAGAAATAGCATGTCTTTAATGCATCCACATAGCACTGGTTTATATAATGGATGACTGAATTAATAATATATGGACAAATACAAGTGGCACAGCTGTTTGGGAAAGTGCAAATCTCACTCTTAGTTTATCTATGTCCCTACAGGAGGGGTCAGTAGTTTATAGGTGGACTGGAGAGTTGCAAGGAATTTCTAGTGATGAGATAGCTGTGAGCATCAGTCAGCAGGTTATATTGGGGCTAGGGAGACAGTTGCTTAGTTAACATTTTTAGTGGTGAGAGAATGACAGAGTTTGGTTATCTTGCCCAAATTCACAATACAATGGGTGGCACTAAGATTTGACTCCACAATTTAGCTTCCAAGTCTAGCAATTTAGTATTCTTTCCCTCCATCCCATGAGCCCAAAGACAGAGATGACAAGGGTGGGCTGCAGCAGACTGGAAAGGGGCATGAGACAGTTCAGTCAGGAAACAGTGAGACAAGTCAGAAAGAGATGAAATCATTTTAAATATATGCAGAAGAACCCTACAATTGCGGTTTCCTTAAGTTAAAATTTTTTGATCAAGGTCCTCTATAATTCAAATAAAAGGAGTTTCAGCAAACAAATTTGGTCAACTGATTCTACTCTTTTCAGAGCTGATTTTTTGCAACTTGATATTGAAGAAACCTTGATATTGAAGAAACCATCTCCAGTAAGCAATGAATAGTACAGAAGGACCTTGACCCAGTGGTCTCGAGCCAAGCGTGGGAGCAAGCATGATGGAAATCTGTAGTGACAATTACAGCAATAAACAGCAATTAAAATGATTAAGTTTTACTATCTACTGCTGTAAATCTTGGTTTTTACAGGTTCTATTCTGTGAAGTCCTTCTTTGAGTAAGATTGCTTAAGTACCAGTTTTGAAGAACTTCCTAGATTCCTAAAAGGGACAATTTTATAGTAGCTGTTTTCAACGCTTCTGAATGGATTATTATGGTTTTCATTAAGTATTAATGATTCAGTTTATATTAAATGTGCTCTATGTTTCTTTCCTTGGCATTTTCCAAATTATTTCCTTCAAGAAAAAATTAGAAACGCATTAAGATTTCTACGCCTTCTTAAAGAATTCTAAAAGGTTAATAATTCAAATGACCACTCTTTCAATAAAAGTATGTCAATTGTGCAAAATGTTCCTACATAGGATATCACATTTATACACTTTCAAAAATATTTAGTATTTATCTGGTTTGAAAATAATTATTGCAATTAGCTGTATCTGTGGCTTGAGTTTTAAAGTTTTCCTCTATAAAATATGTGTCAATATCTTTTTGGAAGCAATATTAGAAACAATGGATTTTTTTTTTTACTGTGAGTATGAAGGAAAGGAGTAAATGAGCTAAAATTAGCCTTTTCGTTGTTCAAAGAGTGCAAAATTAGTTGATGAATAAAAAGTAAATATAAATGAAACAGAGTGCCTGAGGATAAGAGCTAGTGTCAAAGTGTGCCCAAAAGGCTTTTTCCAGGGAGTCCAGTTTGGCTGAAGTAGCTTCCAGGTCCTGATGGCTGGAGGTGAGGAATACCTGGCTCCCTTTGCAGGGTGTGCACATTTTATAGCATGCTTATATAAAATAAAGCACAAAGTAAACTGTATCCTGAAGGTTGCTGAGCGACAGGACTAGACCACGTGGCAGTGAGAACACACTGGAAAGGACATATCTCCCCCAAATAAGTAACTGCAGAACCAAGCTTGGCTCAGCCCTAATTTCCTTCCTACAAAATGTTTGAATGACCGATTCAGTTGGAGAAACTAGGAAATGATGCTAAAGTAAACAAATGCACAAGTCATCATGTGCAGGCAGTAGGCGTGAGTTGTCCGTTGGTGTTCATTACCTGCCCCCAAGGTGCCTTTCTAGCACCTGGCAGATCTTTCCTATGAATTCCTCAAGGCTGGCAGACGTGCTCTTCTACCTCAGTCTCACCACACCACGTCATCAGAAATTCATCCTAACTCATTTCTTACATTGTCACTGATACCTGATTCTGTCCCAAATATATGTACATTCTGACTTTCGACCTCCCCTCAATTTCAATTCTGCTTTTCCAAATTCCAGCTCCCACAATTGGTGGTCCATTGTTGGGTCAAGTGCAACTAGACTTAAATGAATTACAATCCTTTTGACCAAATTACCTGTCCCTTTGTAGTGGGTCAGTGACAGAGAGCTCTTCCTGACCATCTGTTTATGACATTGACATCCCCCCTTCCCATGTCCTCATCACCTGTTTCAGAAACTCACCCTGGATGCTTTTAAGGTCTGTTATTCCTTGGTTCCCCCCACCATCCCATCTAGGTCCTTAGCACAGCAAAGTCTAGACTACAGCAATTATCTCCAGATTGGTATTCCTGATTTCAGTTTGATTCTAGCATTGATGTATCAAATTGTTTAAAATATTGCTTTTCCCATTTAAATCTCCTCAGAAACCTTTGCTTTTCCACTGTTACAACCTAACTTTTTTTCCACCTAACTTCATTAAATGCTCCCTGATATCTGATCCCTGCTTACCTGCATAAATCAGAACGTTCCTATACCAATCCTAAAAGTCCTGTGCAAAGGCCACACTCATTTCCATACTCAAGTCTGAAATAGCTGACTCTTTGCTCTGTGTGAGGGAAGTCCCTTTCTTCCTCACACTCTAAGGTTGGTGATTAACCTCTCCATGTTTAGAGCAGTGGTTTCGTGATCTAAAGAAGTTATTACTTAAGGAGTGAACAGAAAGTTAGGTCAAGCTCTTATACCTGAACTCACTCGTTCCTTCACTTCATCTGGTATGATCCCCGTTTCTCCATTGCAGGTGGGAGCGTGGTGCTCAGGGGTTACTAACTTTGTATAGTCACAAAGTTGGATCTAGGTAGCCTGGCATGGAATCCCTGCCTGGAGGTTTTTTTTTTTTTTTTTTTTTTTTTTTTTGAGACTAGGTCTTGCTATTTTTGCCTATGGAACTGCAGGCTCAGGTTGCTCAGAGTACCACGAACTCAAGCAATCCCCAGTCTCAGCTTTCCAGGTAGCTAGGATTACAGGCACGCGCCACCATGCCCAGCTATTTTTTGGGACTAGGGCTCACTGTGTTGCCTCGAGTGGGACTTGAACTGCAATTCCTAGCCCCAGCTGCTTCATAGGCTGAAGCTTACAGGCACGCGCCACCATGCCTGGCCCTGCCTGGAGTTCTTTTGTCAAATGGCCTGTAAGGGCTTCTACTATTGCCTGCTTATTTTGTGTCAACTGCCTCTATCACATGCAGATAACGTATGGAAAGCACTACGAGTCTGTTCTCTCTGCTCTCTAGCTGCCACGCAGCTGCACCCAGTGAGCATTTCCAGAGGTTCAGGAAGTGAGTTGAGCATTAGAAATAATAGCAATCTCGGGGCTGGGCATGGTGGTGCATGCCTGTAAGCTGCATCCTAGGAAGCTGCGGCCTAGGGATCGATGTTCGAGTCCTGTTGGGGACATGTAGTGAGACCTAGTTCCAAAAACATATAGCTGGGCGTGGTAATGTGCGCCTGTAATCCCAGCTACCTGGGAAGCTGAGGCTGGAGATTGCTTGAGTCTGTGGTACCCCTGGCAACGTGAGCCTGCAGTTCCACAGGCAAAAATAGTGAGACTTAGTCTCAAAAAAAAAAAAAAAAAAAAAGAAAGAAAGAAATAATAAAAATCTCCTGACTTACTGCACATGGAAATGCTCACTCCTTTTAGGGCTTTGTCTACAGATGTGAAACATGCCTGCTGCAGATTTCACAGCAAAGGGGTAAGACTAATAATACAAATATTTTATACATTTCCACATTTCAGAACAGAGGCCAAACAACCAAGAAAGAACTTTCCAGGGCCTCCATCCCTCCTCCTCTTTCCTTCCTATTTTCCTTTGCCACTCAACCAATATTTGCTTTATGTACACTACGTGTCGGAAAAACAAACCTCTGGGTGTGTTATTAATGTTTCCATCCTAGATGCTAAAAGACAGAGGCAAGCAATATAAAGTAATATCAAAAGCAATAAAAAGATCACTAAATTTTATTGTGAACACATCATGAGCAAAATACTAGAACAGGGCTTGACAGACATTTTTCACCTAATCCTCATGCAGGACTATGAAATAATATGCTTATTACTCAGTTCTACATAAAAAGCAGAAAGGCAGAGAGAGGTTAAGGTCACATGGCTCCTAAGGGATACAACCCTGGTGTTTTGAGACCAGAGTGGCTTTTTCTTTCTGAAATTAATTTTTAATGAAGTATCACAGTTATACTTCTGTGCTAGTGTTTTGACAATCTAAGATTCCCCCCCCCCATAACCCTCTTCACTTTTTTTTATTTTATTTTATATTTTTAAATTTTTTATTAAGTATGCATATTTTTCTTGAAGTTCTCCCACCACCATGTTACCCATACACTATCATCCTGATAGCTCTCTTCATTTTTACACTGGACTCCAAGTGGGCTCCCTCCAGTAGATACAGCTACATGGCAGAGAGAGGGGATCTCAAAACTGGTCTCACTTCCATAAAGAAGTGTCTTGTAAATAATAACAGGGGTCAGCAGAAATGCTTCCAAGATCACTACAGACTCAAAGTAGGTATTGACTTTTAACAAGTTGCCCTCACAGGGCTTGATTCATAGCTAAAAGGAAAAATGAACACTAAGTACCTCAGAGCTCCTCCTGGATACAGACCTATTTTGGAGTCAGAAGAAGGAGGCTTATTTGGATAGGCATCACCTTTGCTGTCATAAGGGTTTCCATCTATCACTTCTACCTTGTCTTTGTTGACTGAAGAGGAACTATGACCTAGAAGGGTATTGACATTTTTTTCTCTCTTCTCTATATTTCTCTTGCATTTTCAGGACAGCTTTGTTAAACAGCAAAGCCATATATGCCACATGAAACTTTCCCTTCTCTTCTGAAGTACAATCTCTCTCTCTCTCTCTCTCTCTCTCTCTCTCTCTCTTCCTCTCTCTGTTTTTGGCCATAAGGGCTCTTTCTGAGCCCTCGTCTCTTGGGCTTCTCTATGCTTCTGAGCCCTTGTCTCTTGGGCTTGTCTATGCTTGCCAGACTCTCTTGTCTATGCTTGCCTGAACTATCTGGGAGACATGATAGATTGCCCAACTCAACAACCACTGCTGGAAATACAAGGTGACACAGTACACTAGAGTACACTAGAGGGTTTCTATAGAAGGACAAACATAAACACAGCTGCCAAGTCGTCTTAAAACTCCCCAACTACTGGCTGGGGTCAGTACATTATAAGTCACAAATGACAGAGCAGATAATCAGTTTTGACACTCTGCTCACCTTGTTAGTGTAATCATACCTACAGCTAGTCAACCCTCCTTGCTAGATAGAACTAGAATGTCTGGTTAGGAAATATTTAAAAGTTTATTTCTTTCTTGGAAGAAATACCTAACATGCTCTATCCTCTTGAAACTTGAAGTGTATAACACAATATATTAATTCAAGTACAATGTTGCTTAGGAGATTCTGGAGGTGACTAGCTTTGGGGGTGTATGCGTGTGAGAACTGGTAAATAGCTGCTTTGCTATTTGCTGGTTCAAGAAGTCCTGAACGGTTTCATCCTTAACTATTTCATACCTCTTCCCCCCGACCCCCACCCAGTGTTTTGGAGAAGACCTATATGCTTCAGGGTCACATACATTTGGGTTTGTGTTTTTTTTTTTTTTTTGTACTTTAGACCCTTTATCAAGAAGTACCAACTAAAGTGTCATGAAGGACACTAAACTAGACTATTTGATACTACCTATATAAGTTATGAAGTCAAATGGTTCAAAAACCTAAATTACTTACATCTAAGTCTTGGTGTTTACCTACTTATCAGCAAATATAAAGTAGAAATCTAACCTCATCTGCTATTTCATGTGCAAATCTTTTATTTTTCATAGAACAGAGATCTTCCATCAACATTACTTCATGCTGACAAAGTGAAATTTGGCAAGACTAGCACAAAGTGTGAGGCTATTTTCACATTGTACTAGATCTCACCGTGTTGATAGTGGACAGAGCCTGGTGGTCTTTGGAGAGAAAAGCTAAGACAAGCAAGCTGTTCAGGGACATCTGTTGCTTTATCTATTTCTGCCACCAATCACTATATGTTATTTAAAAGAGATAATGAAATACATATTTTGGGCGATTTATTTTTTTGTTTGATTTTTACAATCTCTCAAAGACTTTGACTGCTGCCAACTTAAAATGCTTTTTGAAAAGTCCAGTGAAATTCAAACATTTTGACTATAATTAGAATACTAAAAATAGGACACTATTGGTACTTTATCATGAAACCAGGGTCTAATCCAGATGTATTAGGAAATTGTTATTTAAAGATTTCTGTTATGGAGCTGAAAAACATTCTACTGACTACCATTTTTCTAATTTTCTTTTTCATGCTGAAGAGGTAAATGTTTTTTTCTTGTCTTCACAATAAATATCAGAAAGGTAAATTAAATTCTAGGAATTATTTTGTAATTGTTTTTTAAAATATGACTTTCATTTGTTTTATGTTTAGTAAAAAGAAGTAAACTTTCTAATATAGTCAATGATCAAAAACATCACAATGTATCACAGTCATATAGTCATCTATTTGTTGGAAATGTGAATTTGGTTAGGCTAAAATTTTTCAATTTTAGATATTTTAATTAAATACTGATATTGACTTTTAAATTTATTTCATTAGTATTAAATTGACCATACTTACATAATGAATTACATATTTTGAATATGAGACATTTATTTTTAAAATATTTTACATAAGTGATCCAACAAAACATGTTGATTAAGGATACTTTGAACCCTATAGCTTGATTTCCCAAATGCCTTTAAAGTTCCCAGGAAGTCAACTCACAGCTGTTTTCTTAGTACACAATGACCACTACTGTTCACTGCTACCAAGAAGGCCTGGCTAACAGCAAACACTGGGGAGGCAGACAAACACCTGTCAGGTTTACTTTCAAAAAAAAAAAAATTCCTTGACAAAGAGAAATTGTCACTCACATCTAATTATTTTTTAAAATTTAGGCACCTCTATAATAACGGCAAATAAGTTATGATAAATGTGTCTGATTGCAATTAAAAGAGATGTAACAAAGAGTTATGTAAAAGGTCTGAGATAAATATTAATGTATTAATGATATCTAGCAATCTTTTTAGTCCAATCTCTGAATGTGAACTTCGACTTCCAACAGAACATAGGCAGGTGGTAGAGGAACTCAGCATGCAAATATTATTCTTTTTTTGTATTTACATACATATTTTAAAAAAATAATAGCAGAATATTAAAACTCAACAACTACAATAAAGACAGGGTTATCAAAGCAGCACAGTGATTTTTGTTTTTTGCTTTTAATATTGCAGTGACACTGATAAGGTAATAATCATTATAACTTCAGGCAAACAGACTCATTCCAGGGCAATCAGGAATCATCAATCATGGATCTGAAGGCAAAATTCAGAAAATATCATACCATTTTCAACTTGCCCCGAACAATCAAATCAAAAAAGTTATTTATTATTGTTATTTTGTTTCATATTTCTCTCCATCTCAAATATAACTTTGGATCTTTGCCCTTGACTTGTAGTAGTAAATAACAAATATTCTTTAACAGTTCTTCAACAAATGAATGGATACATGAACGACTTCCTTTTAAAATTAAATTAGTATACAGAAGTTTATATGCAGAACTAATAACATTTGCATTTTAACTTATAGATAAGGAAGATTCCAAGCTCTGGGGATGGTAAGACATAGATGTCTGAACTTCTTCAAATGCACTAATTAGGCTTTTCACACCATTTTCATGTATGTTCCCATTTCTTTAGTCTCTCTTGTCTACCCTTGCAATTTTCTTCCACCAATCTTAGGGATTTTTCTCATTACGACCATTTTCTGTATTTGATTAATTTAATAAAGTCATCTGCTCCTTTTTCAAACTGAACCAGTATTTACTGAGGGACCAGGGCAAAACCAAACCCAGATAAGTGACTTCTGTCTAGTAAGCTTTATTACATTTTTCCATCCCATTTAAAATCTCCACAGACTGAAGCCATCAGAACCTACAAGAGCCTCCATTTCGAAAGATATACCAAGACCTGACATGCACTTTGCTGATTCAAGCAGATAGGCTCACTCAGTAAGGCCCTAGTGCCTTTGCAGTGTCTGAAAAATGGTCAACATTCAACTGTTAAAATTAGTTGCCCACACAACAAATATATTTTGAAAACTTATCCCATGTGGCATATCCCATGTGATGATGGCAAACAATAGACCCAAGTTCCGTCCTCAGAGAGCAGTGCTGCCCCAAGGACCTTCTAACAGGGGTGGAAATGTTGGGCTCTATACCTTCCACTGTGGTCACACAAGTCTACTGAACAGTTGGTATGTGGTCAGTACAACTTGGAAACTGAATTTTTGATTTTAATTAATTTGAATTCAAAAGCTGAAAGAGTATATATAGCACATTCATTGAACATAATTTCACTATTTTGGGAAATCTTCATTTCTTTTCAACTGTTACACCATGTATCCTACTGTCCGTTATTGTAATACACGTGTTCAGCATGCACACCATATCTAGCATCTCATGGAATTTTTGAATACTTTATTTTTAGATTTTATACAATGTATGATTGTTGATCCCAGAAGGAATGCCCCCCCCCCCCGCCCTGGTCCCTCCCTGACCCTGACACCCCTTCTGGTTGCTTGACTTCCTTTCTTACTGTTGTTTGTCCATGTTTAACCCTTTGTTAAACCCTTTGTTTAACCGTTTAGCTCCTTTCTGGAGCTATATCCTTATCCTGGGTAAAGGTCTGATTTCTTAGGACATAGTAGACCATGCTACTTGGCTTTCCAGTACTAATTTTGCATTCAGAGGCCAATCTGAGCTTGTTTGGCTTGTATCAGTGCCTCCTCCTTCTTGGTGGCTGTCACCTCCATTGTTTACTGTCTCATTTTGTTGCTTCTTTGCCTTGTGTGGCTTACCTGTGTTTCAGGTCTTTGGCTGACTCTGAGCATTTTATTTTGGTAGAGCGGTTCCTTGATGGGGACGGCCATCAGCTGATGATAGGTCTCCTGGTCTCCTTATTTGCATCTCTGCTATGGGGCCACTGCCATTCTGCAGCCTTCCTCCCCTGTGGAAAGGGGGTATGCACTGCCCTTACCAAAGTCCTCTCTGAACCAGGATTTTGGTCCCAGTTCCCTGGTGATGTTGTAGGTGCAATTCTGTCTTATGCAGTTTGTATGCTTGGTCTCACAGTCCAGTGTTCAATGGTTTTCTCCATGATCTTTTTGAGTACTGCCCAAGTGGTATGTGTTTTCAGGGCCTTTATTCTTATCCCTTGCCTTTTCTGTATCTGCGGGTTGATCAAAACATCAGGTGTTCCTTATTCCTGATGAGGGTTAACTGGAGTGGAGGCAAATGGGGGGTGGGGGGTTGGGGTGAGGCTGCTTCTTTTGCAGGGATAGGGTATGCAGTGGTGCCCACATATCAATTGAACCCAGCAGTCTCCAGGCCAACCCTGGTCCTGCCCAGCCCAGCTAGAAAAGCCAGGGGGTGTCAGCACATGTAGAGCGTGGCAGTTGTAGCCACTATGAAGCAGCCACAAGGCACAGGCACCATGCTGTGCCTATGCTGGTTGAACCCAGCAGCTTCTAGGCAGACCTGGGTCCTGCCCAGCCTTTATGGATAGTTTTTAAGTAATGATTACATGTTGAATGATAACATTTTAATACACTCAATTAAATACTGTATCACCAAATTAATCTCATCTATTTTTATTTTTAAATTATAGCTCCTTGACAATTTAAATTTACATATATGACTTGTATCATGTTTCTATTATATGTTGATGATCTAGAAGGAAAACAAGAGAGTGGAAAATAAGCAAACAAATAAATGATTATAAAATATGGAGAATCTTATCAAAAATGTCATCTTTTATGTTTAGTTAAAACCTCATAGGGTACTATATGTCTCAGCAATTCCACTTCCATAAAAAATTTTAAAAATGAAAGCTGAGTATTGAAGAAACACTTGCACACCCATGTTTACAGTAGGATTTTTCTTAAGAATCAAAAATGGAATATTACTCATCAATTAAAAATGACAAATTTGACGATTTTATAACAACATGGATGTACTTAGAAGGAATCATATTAGCAGAAATAAGTCAAGAAGAAAAAGACAGAAACCAAATGACTTCTCTAACATATGGGATACAGTGAAAAAATAAACAAAAGACTTGGGGAAAAGTCAATACAAGCTAAGCACCAAACTGAAGAGCACAACTTTGAGCAGGAGGAAAAGGAGGGGATGGAGGGGAGGGGGGGCAAACCCTGGGGATTACAATGTTGTGAAATTTATATATATAAATAAAAAAAAAAAAGGAAGAGAATGCAAATGCCCACTGATGGACGAGTATATAAACAAAATGTTGTGTGTGCACATTGTGTGCACACAATGGAATATTATACAAACTTAAAAAGGAAAATTCTTTTATGCTCATCGCCCTGCTGCCCCAATTTTACCTTTCTCCCCTTCTCTTGCTGTATGCTTTAGTTCTGCATTCAGTTGAAACATTTTTTGTCCTTTTGTTTTCTCTACATCCCATATATAAGTGAGAACATCAGGTATTTCTCTTTCTGACATATTTCTGCTAATATGATTCCTTCTAGCTCCAGAGATCAAGATGATAGTTCACAGGTGACATGGTAGGAGAACCTTGTGATGATATAGAATGATATTAAAATATATATATATATATATGTAAGCATTAAACAAAAAGACAAAATTAAAAAAAGGAAATTCTTCAACATGTGATAACAGGGATGAGCTTTGATGTTGAGAGCTGATCGCAATGTACAAAGAAAGGACGGACGAGAGAGATGGCTTAGCTATGGCAGCTAAGGATTGGTTGGAGGTAATGAACTAGATGACCTTTTATTAAGCAAAGAAAGGAGTATTTATAAAGAACAGAGCACAATTCACGATGAATTTTAAAGGGAGTGAAGGTGTAATAACACTGTTTAACAGGTTAACTTTACAGGTTCCTGTGAGGTAATTGGAGGCAGAAAGATCACTTGCAAAATGGTTGCTACCTCTTTAAGGAATTTTTTTTAGGTAAACATTGGAGGGATGGCGACACTTATCACTCTTTAGAGATATCTACGTCCATCCTGTCTCTAGTGTTTTGGAGACAGATAAGGTAGCAAAATGAGGTGTTTCTCATTTTACAGCATGAGCTCAGTCTGGTCTGTGATAGCACAACTTTATGTTAAGTGAATTAAGACAGGTTAAAAAAGAGAAGTACTATATAATTCCAATTATATTAACTATCTAAAGTAGGAAAATTTATAGAAACACAAAGTAGGATGGTGGGTATCAGGGACTGGGAGAAAGCAAGGGGGGGTTGTTTAATGACATATGTTATGACTTTCTATATCTTTAGAGTTTCAGTTTTTCAAGAGGACAGCTCTGGAAATGTAAGTTGGTGATGGTACTCAATGCCAGTGAATGGTACAATTAAAAGTAAAATATTAAAAGTTACATTTTGTGCATTTTCCTGTAATTTAGAAATATTTAAAAAATAAAATCTTATATGGAAAATAACTATATAATTTCAGTAAGATTTAGTATATTTTAGGTATTACAAAGGTCAGTAGAATATTAAATTTAATGTATTTCTTATTTGCTTATCTGTACATTCTGAAATAAGCATTTTAAAATGGTATGGGTATGGGGTAATCTTTCAAAATATAAGCATGTATCACATCATGACTTTGTAATCATTACATTTGCATGATATTAAATGCCAACTATATTTCAATAAAACAGAAAAAATACAAATAAAAAAATAACACAGTAAAGGAAGTCAATAGAGTAAATATAAAAATCACCAAGGAAAATAAGAGAAAATGTATTAAAGTCAGATATGAATGTGTTTTATTTGTCTCTTTGGGTCTTATTGTAACAATGAATCATGTTTTCAGAGAAGACAGAGAATTGCATTTCAGGGACATTTTTGAGGAGAACAGAACCACATTTGACTGAGAAATAGAGTGTTCTGTGTAATGAAAAATGTATTATAGATCTACAGTCATAGAGTAACTATGATGTAGAAAGAAGCAATTTGGGGTAAAAAAGGATTGATGGCATTCAAGAGAATTCTGTAGTACTACATTAGGGAAAGATACTCAAACAAGGAAGGGGCAATGGTGGAGACAATTTCCCCCTACAAATTGTTCAAAGAGAAACCTGCTGATCACATTGAAAGAAAATTATGGCCTCTAGAATCTAACATGGAGTATTGGATATAATGAATGACCAACTTTATGATCATTCATTAGCCCCTTGGCATGAGTTAGTTGATGAGATTACTTATCTGTGATCAAACTCTGGAGGAGTCCCCTGGTCTGTCTCCCCAACAGTGTGTAAACCCCTCCTGGCTGTCTACTTCTGCTTCTAAGGCTCAACCCGTTACCAATCTGCCTCTGTGTGTCACTCAAGTCATAACCTCACTTTTAGGGTAAATAGTCTTCAGATGTTTCTTAATTCCTTACAGTCTCCTGATTTCTCTCCTCATGACTTCTCCCTGACCTGCAAACCCTCTTATCTTGGAATTTTCAGTGAAAAAATAGGAAAATTTCTATGATTGCCTCTGCATTGTTCAGCTCAAATGACTTCACTTTAGACGATTTTCAGTTACTCAGTATACAAGTATATCTTTACAGTTGATTAAAATGTTTGTGGTCATATCTATTTTTAAAAAGTTAGGCATCTATTCCTTGGTTAGAAATACAAGTTCATTGTTTTCTCTGTGGGAAAATCAGGTCTGACTTAAGATTCTTTTCCCAAGAGAGCCTAAGGATCACTTATATTCTATTTCTATGGGGCATTTTTAAGCTTTTGTTACTACAAGTACCATTTTAAGTAATCAAAACATGCATTTACTTAGAATACCTCATTTCCAAGTCATATAAAAGTGGAGTTACTATTATATTGATTGGTCTACAGATATACACACATAGAATAGGCTTGTTGCAACTTCCACAATAAATTCAAAGTAGCATGAACCTAATTTTTCTGAGAATTGCTTTGACCTGTGTTGCTTTAATGATCTATCGTACACATCCTGAAAGTCCATTTTAATTGGGCATTCCTGATGGCTTTTGTGTAGAATATTGAATTTAAGATGGAATGCTAAAGTAATTTTTGGCTAACAAAATCATGAAACTCTCCTTTTACGCTTCTGGGTGAAAAGAACACATTTATCTTGTGCCAGAGTCAAGCCAGATAAAAGTTTCTCTTTCTTTGTTACTCAACAAGGTGCCCTGCTTTAAGGTGAAATCTATTGTGATACAGTTGAAGGTAATATTTCTCCACTGCCAACTAATGAAACCATGTATGCAAATAAATCCTGCACAGAGTTTTATATTAGCAATCCAAATTAAACATGTGGAGGAATTTCAGGGAGATGTTCCTCCAGACACTTTGACCATGTGTTGTGACATGGCCATTTTTCTCACAGTAGCCTACTATCATTTCAGGTTTGGTTAATTTGCACAAATACACTGTTTTAGTGCAGTGTTATACAATGAAATTTAAGGTATTTCAATATAATGTGGTACAGCTGTGTTGTTATTCATTCTGTATCATAAATTTGACTGGCTGGAAAATGAAATTTGCTTAAAAAGAAACTTCAGGACTCCTTTTAATGAACAGCTCATGTGTAAGTCTTCCATTTTGTGGATGGGAAAATGGCATTGAAGATACTTTATTTCACTGGATAATAAGTATTGCTTTGAAACTATCAACACAAAGAAAATTGGTTATTTTTAAAAATAGAATTCATTAACATCGTTCAGAGAGCCAGTTCTTCAGGAAAGCTGTTTATATAAAACCAAACATGCCTGAGATGGATTGTTTGGGAGGTCAAAGCAGAAAATTGGTAGCTTAGAACTAGAGCATAGATAAAAATGAAACTTCATTCATACCAACCTGGAACATTTGGGCACTGAATGTAAGGAAAGAATATTTTACTTATTTTTTCCACAAAAGACTTGGGCTTTTGGGCTGGTGTGGTACAGAGGTCTGAGTTCAGGTGACTTTGGCCAAGTCACACATGCCAGGCAGTGGGAAGTGTATAGGTTTGGCTACTACATAGACCTATAGTTAGTGGTACATTTGTCAATATTTACAACTGACTGTCCTGGAACAGACAAATAAATGTACCCTAGTTTTTAATATTTGCCAGTTTTCATAGAGTAAATATTCCCACTATAGCCTATAGTGTACTACTCACATGACCTTGCTGAATGCAGAATATGAAAGAGATACGCACATGCACTATTGTCCAGGCAACCTCTCCAGATAGCATAAATTGGCTTCAGTTAGCCTAGATGATATTTCTTGCCCCACCAGTTAGTACATGGAGCCTAAGTCAAGTTATTTAACTTTCTACATTTTAATTTTCTAATTTTTAAATTGGTGGGCATAAATAAACTTACAAGTTGTCTTAGAGGATATCATAGAAGGCTATAGATACTGAAACAGTAGGCCCTCCACAAGTCCTGATTTAAAGATTTAATCATTATGTCTTTGCTCTGTCTTGGTATTTCTGTCTCTCTTCTTTACAAACAAACTCTTTGAAAGAACAATTTTCTATTTATTCTAAGTGCCTCACTCTGCCCACTGCTATCAGTGAGTTTTCACTGACCTAAAATATAATGTCTCCGTGGTGACTAGCAGATTCTTCCTCCCCTCCCTTACAACTCCAATGGACAATTTTTAATACTTATTTGATTGCTCTATGGCATTTGACAAAATGACCAATTCCCCTTTCTTCTGATCTTCTTCCTCTCTTTTATTCAGAAACAGAGAGTGATGTTTATCCTTGCAGGATGCCTTTGATTGATTTTTCTTAGCCCACATTCTTTGGTTTCTCTTATTGTGTCCTTTGTTAAAGTTAGGGACTCATCCTTGCCTCTTCTTTTCTCACACCCTCATTTCCCTTTAGGCCAGCTTATTCGGAAGCAGGACTTCAACTGTTATTCAGTACCCATGACTTAAAGGCATGTACACATCCCAGACCCTTCTCTGGAGGTTCAGGACTACTTATCACTTATGCAATATTTGATTTTGACATTTCTGCCTCTGTATCCCACAGGTCACATTATAATCAACATAGACTTAACTCAATTTATCATTTTCCGCCCCATACTTGTCTTTTCTCTTGTGTCTGCTACACAGGATGCACCATTTTTTCTCAGACTGAAACATAAAATTCATCTTCCTTTACTCCTAAATCCAATCACACAGGTCATGTCTATCTTGTAAATATTTGTTTCCTCAGTGCCACTGTCTTTGTGAAGACTCCTCAGGTCTTCATTCTTTCATTCTTAGATAATCAAAATGATATACTACCAGATTTCCCTGACTCCAGTCAATTCCTTTTCCAACCCATATTTTATCCTGAAGGATTTTTATAAAATCAAACACACCATGTAATTCCTTGATCTACTTTATTTGCTTCTATCTCCTGCTACATGAAGTCCAAATTCCACACAATAGTATGTTGGCCTTGCTGGCTCATGCCTTCTTTTCTGACCATATCACTTGTCTGTTTATGACTGTACCTCAATCTTATTAAGCCACTGATTTTCCCCTCATAGACTATGCTTTTCCTGGCTTTATCACTTGAGATAATCAGTCCTTTACTCTTTTCAATCTGGTAAACTTTTCCAATTCCTTCTTTAAGGATCAACTCAACTCACCTTTCTTCCATGAAATCTTTTTTGAAATCCTTGTGATACTCTGTGAATAGTTCTCTAGTAGGCACTCTTCACACTGTACTATAATTATCTGTGCTTGCTTTTATCCCTCAGCAGAAAGTGAATGGATGAAGGACATGAATGCTATATTTTATTCACCACTGCATCTCCAATATCAGACACAAAGTCTGGAACACAAATGCTTGTCAACTTGGATGTATTAACTTATAAATGCCACATATTCTTTCTCTGTCCCTTCTGTGGTATCAAACAAGACATAAAGTACAAGCACAGTTTGCTTTGGACAAGTTATGATCTTTTTTCAAACTTAATCAATCTGGAATAATGATTTTCAAAAGGTGAGCAGAACACGCAGAGTATCACAAAATATCGACATTTATAAATATTATGGGCTTTCAAGAAATTAGTTTCTTAAATTCTTTTGTCATGACATAATCTGCGTAACTTCATATTTTAATATTGATCACCAACAACTAAAATGATGACAAAGTCTTCTCCCACTTATTTCTGAGCATATATTAAAACTATGTGGAAAAATACTATAAAAACAAAAACAGTACACACAGAAAGCATGCCAAATATGAAAATTTAGATTCAACAAATGACTAATATATGTAAGAAAATATGCATGCTTTTCCCACACAGATGGGAGCATTTATTCAATATCTATTGAACTATTTTTTAATCCTGCATGTTCAATGTATGTTAAAAAGTTTTAAAATGGAGGTGCTATTACTGTTTTAGAATATTTCAAAGAAGCAAAAATCTCAGGCAAAAAGTAAGCAGCAAGGGACTCAGCTTGCAAAGCAGATGTTCTACCATTTGTTGAATTTCCAATAATAAATTTCACCTTTGAAGTTAAGAAAAAAATAACATTGTTCCTCTTTACCAGTAGCTTTTTGCAAATTATGCAAATGAACCCAGCATCTTTAACTCTCAGGTTGTTTTAATGGAAAGTATGCAACTTCATTTAAAAACACTCATCTTTTCTACTGATAACTGTTCTCTGGTCTACTAGGACTATGCTTTACTTAATAGTTAGCTGGATTTGAAAGTGTTCTCCTTAGAAAAATTTGAGCAATATATATTTCACAGATGGGGTCTCCATAATCTGTCTAATAAGCCTTCTAATATCTCTTTTTCTAAACATTAACTTATAAAGCACTTTTCTCTAGAAGTTTTTTTTTTTATATACTTTATGCTGTGTTGTTCTTTAATAGCAAGAATTCCCTGACCTTAAAAAGGGTATTTCTTCTGGCAAGATAAAAGTACTTCAAACTCTATTATGGAGTTTTTCTAAAAAATAAAATCTATGGGAGATAGTTGGTTACTTTTTTTCCTATTTTTCTGGGGAAGATATGAGGGTCATTCAAAAATCAATGGCAAAGAGAAAATTATATCAGGAATTTACCTCAGAATCTTGCTGATGATAAAATTTCAATACTTTTTATCAACCCAAATAGCCAAATTGAGTTTGGTTTCTGCTGGTCATGTTGTATGACTATGATGTCAGTTTCCAAGTTCAATGTCAGGAGGTTTACACTTTGAATTGTTTTTCAAAAATGTTAATAATGATATCAGGTTAAGCATATTCTCTTGTGAGTTATCCTGCTTATGAGGAATAGCATTATGTTTGAAACAATAGTCATGGTTACAATAAGGACATGAACAACATTCCTTCCACAAAAACTATATAAAGTACAAGGCAATTTTATTTCATTTTCTCTGTCCCATATGCTCTACTGGGCAACTCAGTCCAAACTAAATTAGATAAGCTTTGAAATATGATTCATTCAGTTATATAATGCAATGTGAGTCATTAGTGCTGTTTTTTTCTGCGTGTTGTATGTGTTTGTTAACCCATACATACATCATGGAATACTTCAGTACAGTAATAATGAAAGCAGAATCACAGGCAAAAATTGCAATTGCAAAAAACAAACAAACAACCAAACCTAAGAATGATCCCACCAAAATCTTCTTGTCAACAACACTTGCAGGTGATGTCCCCATCTCTGCACAAATTTACTAACATAGTCTTATTCTTCCTAGTTGGAGAGGTTATTTCTTTTTTTAAAAAATTTATTTATATATATAAATTTCACATCATTGTAATCCCAGAGATTCACCCCCCCCCCCTTCTCACCATCCCCCCCCCCCCACCTCCCCTACCTGTCCGAAGTTGTGTGCTTCAGTTTGTTTTGATTTTCCCTCATGGCTTTTGTTTATTTTTTCCCTATATCCCATAAATTAGTGAAACCATTTGGTTTCTGTCTTTTTTCTTTTTGACTTGTTTCTGCTAATATGATTTCTTCTCAGTACATCCATGTTATCATAAAAAACCAGTGGTTAGATGCCATGAAGTAGGTGACAATGCCTTAACCGTATGTATGTGCATTGCAGGCCAAAGCTTCTTCCATCCTTGTCAAGGGAGTGCTAACCTTCTCTCTTTTCATACAACACTGGAGAGGCTATTTTTTAATCATACCTTAGTAATTTTCATTTCAGTGCAAGATTATTTAAATAATTATCCAACCTTAGCTAATCAAAAAGTGAGGGTACTAAGAGCCCCTGTCTAATTGGGAATAATTTTTTCTATCGATTTTTTTTTTCAAAATGCATTGGCTTCTATCATGATTATTGCAATAGCCTAAGACCATAGCAAGGGTCCAGGATCTAATACTGATCTTTCATAAGTGGGAGATGGACTTACTATGCACAAGACAGTAAGAGGCATTTTGTTTACTCTAGGAGGCAGGATATAGAATCTAAATAAAATGAACAACAAATGATAGAAGTCCATAGAGGAAGTCATAAGAAAGGATGTCCATGATGTTCATAATGTCTTAAGCATATGCTTAATTTAGATATGGGTACTAGCTTCACAAACTGAACACAGTGATACTTCTGGTTAAATCTACAATTTTATAAACTCAGATTATAGAGAGACAGACAGACAGAAAAAGACAGACAGACAGATAATAGATTTCCCAGGGTAGGATTTATGTTTTTTGAAATGTTGAGGAGCCTAAAATTTTCCTCAACAATGAGATCTGTTCTTTAGTTATCCTTGACTTCATTTTCAAATGAAAACTTATTCTCACATTTTCACAGAAATCAGACATTGACAAGCTGTGAATTAGCAGGGACAAATTAGCTCCATTAATAAGGGGAGTTTTCTGATAACCCCAGTTACAGTGTTCTCTGCCAAAGATGCAATTGCCTTAAAAAAGAACTTTCAATTGTAAAAAAAAAAAGTATTTGATTATACTTAATAATAGTAAGAAACTAAAGACACTATCAAAGTGGTTAGCATTTTGATTTTGGAGGAAAAAAAAGATTATGCTGGTCATGAGAAAAACAATGCAGTTCTTGCCCTGCCTCTGGTTCTGTTCCTTTTGGTCAGTTGATCACTAGGATATTATAATACATGATGTGGGAGGAAAACAAAGTATTTGTTTTCAAATACTTTTTTTTCAAAACAAAGTATTGGTCAGTTTAGCTTTCTGTTGCATCTATCAAATTTCTCTAATGAAAGAAGTCAGTACTCATGTGTTCACAACAATAACATTTTAGAAGCTGTATAGATACTTTCCCCCAAGGAGCAATAACATACATGTGATTGCATCTGTGAGGAAACCAGGCACTTTCTTGCCAAAACTTTCCTTTGTTGGTATTCATGGCAGATTTTGAGAGATCCACAAAAAAATGCAAACAGTAGCATTTAACAGAGAAAGCGGTGCAAGTAGTAAATTATCCAGTTGTCTGAGATGATGATGCTAAGGTTGGGAAAGTTAAAGAGACAGGGGCTTAGGCTAGCTTTTATTAATGTAAATTTTTTGTCTTCTACTGACTAAATTATATTAAAATACATATGGTACCTTATTACCAGACAAAAATGAAGTTGAAAAATGATATGGCTGGAAGTAATGTGTCTTTATGTTGGCAGCTCTCATATATGTAAGAATGGTGGGTTGGTGGGGATTTAGTGAGACTGATGGGTCTAGCTATACTTATGACAAATTAGAATTCTCTGATTATTGATAATGTCTGGGCATTTGGAAGACTGCCCCTACAGAAAGATTTACTGGGCAAATAAAGACTATGCTACCTCCAAACTTTGACCCAATAAAAATATGGAAATCTAACAACTTATTTTTTGAATTAATTAGCAAGTACTGACCTACTATTGTACAGTGTCAAAGCATCATGCACTTCTGG
Organism: Uropsilus gracilis; assembly: GCA_004024945.1. NCBI lineage: Eukaryota > Metazoa > Chordata > Mammalia > Eulipotyphla > Talpidae > Uropsilus > Uropsilus gracilis. The sequence continues at coordinate 178,346 of PVHY01000278.1, read as the reverse complement.
ATCCATATTAAAATCTAAAAGCGTAGTAATTCTTTAGATGTCTCCAAAATGCAAAGATTATTCTTGCTGAAGTAGTTAACACTGTCCTGAAGAACATCAACAACATAAATGATCTTAAGAAAAATAACAGATTCATAAATACTTAAGAAGGTAAAATGATTTTCAATTATTATAACCTCCATATATATTTCTTGTTTTTTAAAAAATTATATATATATATTTCACATTATTGTAATCCCCAAGGGTCACCCTCCACCTCTCCTCCCTGGCTACTCCAGCTGGTTCCCCCCCCCCAGTTTTGTACTTTCGTTTGGTTGTCCATATATTTGTGAAATCATTTGGTTTCTGTCCTTTTCTTTCTGACTTGTTTCTGCCAATATGATTTCTTCTAGCCACATCCATGTTACCATAAAATCCTCAAATTTGTCATTTTTAATTGATGCGTAATATTCCATTGTGTATATATGCCACATCTTTTTCATCCAGTCATCTGTCTTGGGGCATTTGGGTTGTTTCCATGCCCTTGCAATTATAAATAGTGCTGCAGTAAACATCTGGGCTTAGGTGTCCCATTGTATAAGCATTGAGGTCTCCTTTGGGGTAGATTCACAGAAGAGCAATTGCTGGGTCAAATCGTAGTTTCATTTTCATTAGTTTGAGGGTCCTCCACACAGCTTTCCATAGTGGCTTAACCAGTTTACATTTTCACCAGCAATGTAAGAGTATTCTTTTCTCTCTACAACCGTGCCAGAACTTATTGTTGTCCGCTTTTTTGGGATGTGTGCCATTCTTACTGGTGTAAGGTGGTATCTCATTGTGGTTCTGATTTGCATTTCCCTGATTGCTAGTGACATTGAACATTTTTTTCATGTACTTGTTGGCCATTTGCATTTCATCTTTGGAGAGGGTCTTTTTAGTTCTCCCCATTTTTCAACTGAATTTTTTCCTTTGTTTTTGTTGTGTGAGTTCTTTGTGTATTTTTGTTATCAGACCCTATCACTCATATGGAGGGCAAAAATTTTTTCCCACGTGGTTGGGTTTCTTATTGTTTTCTCTATGGTCTCTTTTGAACTGTACAGAAGCTTTTCAGTTTTATGTAGTCCCATCTGTTTGTGTTTTCCTTCATTTTTTTACCTGCTATTAACTGTAGCTCATGAAGGGTTTTGCCCAGGTTTTTCTCTATGTATATTATGGTTTCTGGTCTTACATCCAAGTCTTTTATCCATTTTGAGTTGGTTTTTGTACAAGGTGTTAAGAATGTTTCTTGGTTCAGTTTTTTGCATGTCTTGGCCCAGTTTCCCCAGCACCATTATTGAAGAGGCTGTCCTTGTTCCAGTGTAAGTTTTTCTCTCCTTTGTCAAAGATTAGTTGACTATATATATATATATATATATATATATATATATATATATATATATATATATATATATATATATATATGGTTTTGTTTCAGGGCACTCAGTTCTGTTCCATTGGTCTGATTGTCTGTTTTTGTAACAGTACCAAGCTGTTTTAATTACTATGGTTTTGTAGTATAATTTGAAGTCTGGGATAGTTATACCTCCATTTTCTCTTTTTTAGTCAGGAGACTTTTAGATATTTGAGGTCTTTTATTATTTCATATAAATTTCATTAACTTTTGTTCTATCTCTTTAAAAACCTTTTCTGGGATTTTTATAAGGATTGCATTGAATCTGCAGATTGCTTTTGGTAGTATGTTCATTTTGATGATTGCTTTTGGTAGGATGGCCATTCCAATCCATGGGCAGGAAATGTCTTTCCATTTCCTTAAGTCTTCTTTTATCATTTTTTAATCCTTTTAAAAGTTTTTTTTATATAGTTCTTTCACATGTTTTGTTAAGTTTATTCCCAGGTATTTGATTTTTTTTGGTGCAATGTATAACCTCCATATTTTGAAACTAGTGGTTGCAAGACTTATTTTTGCCAGCTAATCATGAAAAATTAACATTTTGTCTCATTTTTTGTTGAATAGAATGATGTAATTAAGATTTTTTATTTGCTTTTGTTTTAAATAATATTTTATTGACTACATATATACATTTTTTTACAATAATGTATATCCTGAGGTTCTCCCACCAACACGTCACCCATGAATCATTATTTTGATTTCTTTTGCTCATCCCTCCATGATTTCACTCTTTCTCCCTCCCCCTCCCTTGCTGTATGCTTTAGTTCTGTTGTCAGTTTTTAGTTTTAACTTTTTCTTGTCCTAGAAAGACATTATTGATATGAAAGTGAAAAACTTAAATGCATTAACTTTAATTCATGAAAGTTTATTTAGTATAATTTAATATTTAAATTAATACTAATAAAAATTTAATATCAATAAATTAAAATACCATGAATACAATACTATATTTTTATGTGAATCTTTGAGCTGCAAATTACAAATGGATTTTTTTCTAGATGGAAGTCAAACCAAGAAATGAAACCAGGGACAGTCAAAATCTTACCTGAAGTTGTTTTTTTCTCTCTTTTCTTCTCCAGTCTCCCTGAAATGAGAAGTGGTAGATCAGTTGCAGGGTGGGGGTATGAGAATATGATGCAAATGAAGTGAAAACCTAGATTACAGAGATTTCTAAGCCGAATCTCTATTTCAACCTTGTTCAAAATGCTTATAAAGATGATTGGACACAGTAGAAATGGATGAAAAAATGCTCTTCTTAAACTTATAGAAGTAAAAAAAAAGAAAGAAAGAAAATGGCAAACAATATGCTATTGGGCTTTAAAAATATTGTTTGCAAGAGTCATTTACTCAACAATAAACCTAAAAGATACAAATCCCCATGGAATGAACTGTGGAAAAACATGTAAAGAAAATAAGATCATGGGCTCTTACAATCTATTTGATAGATGAACAAATCAAAGTGACACGAAATATGCCCCAAAAGGTACAGAATATTTAAAGATTAAGATATGAACTGATTATTTTAGGAGATGGTGTCCCCATGAATTTATGGAGAAAATCATAATTGATTTAGACCTTGAGATTTGAGGAATTTAAAATAAGGAAAGGATGACTTCTTGGTAAAGGAAACAGTTTAGACTATGTAGAGCAAGGCTGTTTTAGCAAGAAGAGTTATATTTGAGCTGGCTTTAGGAACTTGATATACTAGAAGCTTTGCATAGGAAGGTGAAGATAATGTGGAGTTTAGGCAAGAGATAATAGCAGTGGGAGTGGAGAAGAGGGATGGATGCAAGAGACAAGCAGAAGTGACAAGGCCTAAGGGATTTGCAAAATATGAAGTGCAAGGGAATGAGAAAGGTCAAGAAAAATGATCACCTAGGTGATGGGTTTAGAGAAATGATTTAGGCAAATGATAAAATGTGATGGGGCATGGTACAAGAAAAAAATTTAATTAAAAATGGTTGAAATATAAAACTGTGTTTGGTCTAAGTAAGAAAAAAATGTGGCAGGAGCATCAGAATGATTAGTTTGGCTTTAAACTCACTGTTTACAGTGTTACAGGATTACAAAGCTTGGGAGAGAAAACAACATTGAAATGATGGATACTGGAAATGTTCATCTTGTTGTGATGGTTGGAGCTGAGGGGGGTGAATGAGAATGTACAGGCAGATAGCACAGAGTGCTGGATGGAGAGCAATGAGCAAGAAAATGAAAGCACTGTTTTCATTTTGTGCTGGGGACCATGAGAAGACAGAAGACAAAGCAGAGGTTCATGATGCTCAACAGAACACAAAAACCATGACCGTGGGAAAAGCTTTAGGAAGACTGGAGGGTAGCAACTGATGTGCCGAGATCACACTATTATTGCTAGACTGCAAGAAAGCAGTTCTAACAGATATGGGGTGGGAAGTACAAGGAGTCTGAAGAGGAGGCAAATGACAAGGAAGAAGAGGTTGAGGATATGACTCCTCATTCAAATCAAGGTTTCTTCTTGGTGATGCAACACTAGAGGAGTTGCTAGGTCTAGATTAGGGACTCTGTATGTGGTCAATGGTCTGTGTGGGCACCACTGCTGAGGTGAGAGCCTTGATCTCATGTCAGGTAAGTGAGGCCATCCTCCAGGCCAGAACTTTTGATCAGCTGTCAGTATTCATGGATGGTGTTAGATATTCAGAGTTTGTCCAACACATGGAAGCTGCATGTAAATCTCCTTTTAGCCTTCCTACCAGCCTTTCATGTCTTTAAAAATTCAAAATATAAGGTGCAAAATGTACAACCTTCCACTCACACAGCTGCCAAAAGTGTAGAATTCACTTAACTGGTCCCTTGATTAATGACACATTCTATTCATTTGGTTGATTTCCAGAGGACTTTGCTTGATGTAATTTATATCAATGATTCAAACAGATAAATGGCATGAATAGTCCATTTAAAGCTTCATTCATTACCAAGGGCAGCAGGGTACCTTTGCTTTTTTCTTTTTTTTTTTTTCTTTTGGCAAGCTAGTGTTTATCAATGGACTCTAAATTTTTATAGACTAGAGAGCTCACATATTTTTATGAATTAAAAAATGTGTTATTCAAGTCTTGAATTTAAAAATGTTTAAAGAAAAATACGTCTTTGGAGAGTTTTTAATTTGTATAAGAATGAGCAATAAATCCTGCAAGTTGACAATGAATATACTAGAAATAATGTGTAGTAGACAATTGCAAGGCAACCTCACCGAATCTGTTCTTCACTCCTATTATAAAGGTCCTGAATTAGACTGAATTATATAATCAACAAGATTTTGTAGAAACGATAAGTGAGTCTTAATAAAACACCGTGGCTTCCATCTTGCTGACTCGGATCACGCCCTCTGAGAGCAAATGTGATAAGGACACTCAAGCACCCTTATGGCACGCAGCCGAGAATACAAGTGTCCTCTCAGTGACCAGTGAAGCACTAAGGCCTTCAGCTTGCAGGCAGCACCTCCTCTTAGGAACTGAGCAATGTCGCCCCACCCTCTTTAAAGCATCTGACAGCTGCCATGCTCATCAATGCCTTGAGTACAATTCCATGGGAAATTCTGACCCAGAACATCCAGTCAGTCATTCGAAAGTTCTCCACAGACACTATGTGAGGTGATAAATGTCTACCGTTTTTTTAAGCAGCTAAATTTGGGGTACATTATGCAATAAATTATAAATAATTATCAGATAATTATCTTATGAGAGTCTAGGTTAATCTATAACTTATTTAATATAATACATTGACAGTGACCCCAGGTGCATCAATAAACCAATCTCCCTGACTTTCTCATTTATAAAGTAGGGATCAGACCCTAGCTCCCTGGAATATTGTGAAAATTAAATGATTCCATATATAGAACCAGAAAAAAATGAAGCATACACACAAAATGTTGGGGTTTGATGTTTCAGAAGGAAAGCTGGAAGGCTTTGATGATTTTCTTTGAAGACCTCAATTTACTTATTCTGTGTTATACAGAAGTTCTTATAAACTATGCAGTATGTTACTTAACACTTTTTATGTTATTAGTTCTGTCATAGGAATCAACTTAGATTTCTCTTCTTAGTTACATATACAAGTACTTTCAAATGACAAAAATAAAAGCTAGATAGATGGAAGATGTTCTATTAATCAAGGAACACGAACAGGTAAGTTTCTTTTTTAGTCTCTTGCTCCATTGGGGTGCTCTTCTCTCGCAATGCTTATAGAAAGATATTTGAGACTGTGTGTCTAGATTAAAAATCTATCTAGCTTTTTTAGGCCTACTGGAAATCTCACACAAACATGAAACTTAAGTATCATCTTCTCTACTTTATTCAAATGCCACAGTTAATCTGTCTCTCAGACCATCACATTTCTCTGACTTTTTCAGATAACTCCTGTCCTTTCTCAATGTCATTGTTCTAGTTCAGAAACTTGATGTTTCTTTCTGTGTTTTTTTTTTCCTCTTACAAGCTCTTATCCCATATCATTGATTTACAGGTGGTTTTTTTCACCTTATCTCTATTAAGGATTAAAATTCACATTCCAGGCCGGGCACGGTGGCTAGTGCTTGTAAGCTTCAGCCTAAGAAGCGGCCGGGGCTAGGGATCGTGGTTCAAGTTCCGCCTGGGGCCCGTAGTGAGACCTAGTTCCAAAAAATAGCTGGGTGTGGTGGTGCGCGCCTGTCATCCCAGCTACCTGGGAAGCTGAGGCTGGGGATTGCTTGAGGCTGTGGCCCCCCGGCAATGAGAGCCTGCGGAGAGCCTGTGGTTCCACGGGCAAAAATAGCAAGACCCAGTTTCAAAAAAAACAAATAATAAAAAATAAAAAAATAAAATAAAATTCACATTCCCTTATATGAAATTTATGACCTTGGAAGATTTGGTCATCATCGCCCTTCTTCTGGATGCAGCAACCACCATACAGAATGCTCACCAGTTCAGGAATTATAGCTTCTACCCCAAGTCCCTTTTCATGATGTCCTTGCTTCCTGGAAAGTCCTGCCTCATCACACCTGCCAACCTACCCCCATCCAACCTTTACAGCTGAGTTCAGACATTGTATGCCATTTCCTCCACCTCCCCACTCCCTGAAGAATTAATCACTGTTCTATGCTTTGTTAGTCCTTTATCAATGTGCTTGTTAGAGTGCAACACCAGTGTTTGGTTCATCATTAGTTGTGGGTTTGTTTTCCCAACTCGACTGTGGCCTCCTCTGTCTCTGCTTCCCGGTGTTATGAATACCAAGTATTTGGGCTTGAGGTGGTATATAGGGAGTTAGGTAATACCACAACCCCTTTAAAGTGTTAGAGAACATGAAGTAAATTTCATTACTGCTAACATTAAGTGCAAGTACAACAAAGAACAGTGCTTTTACCAGGTATTTACATTACAACCAACAACCTAGAAAACTATTACATTAGAAAATTGGGTGATAAAATAACAGAGAGACTTTCAGAATAATGAACATGTGTTTTGCTCTAGTTGTGCTTTATTTTACCACAGATTCTAGTTTGAAAACAAAACTTGAAAGTATGGTTTGCACCATCTATTTAAACCTGGAGGCACCACTCCACCTGTGAGGAATAAAAATGGACTCTAATGCCATGAAAATGGAATTTGTTGAATAAAACTTTTCTTTAGAGAAAATATATTTAATTGCACATTAAAATTCCACAACTTGTGACCATTTATTTATATAAACTGAAGCTTGATGATTTTAAACCTGAGGTTACTGATATCGTTCTGCAGAGAAACATTAAATATGTATCAATTTATAGCCTTAGTACGTCAAAACAGAAGCAGTTGCTTGATCACACAGTCACTTCTGATCTAAAAGCACAGGCACATAAATGGCAACCTGATGAGGTTCCACCAATAATGAGTGTGGACATTTGGATCACTATGTTGTTACTTCTAGTGAAAAGAAACTTGTGAGTATATTTCGTAGATATATAGTGTGTACATACATAGATGTGTATGCATACACACATGCATACATAAACACACAAAATGTTTATGTTATGTATGCTATATATGTTAGGTAAACATATATAAAATATATATAAAATCTACATATATGTGAGATAAATATGCAGTATTTTTGCACTGAGACATAGTCTTGTTTGTAAAGTGTTGATCCTATTCTTCCACATTCTTCTATCTTTGTAAAATAAAGTCTGTCATGGAATCTTATCAAGCTTCTTTCACTGCACTACCAATTTCTCAGTAGCCAATTCTGAGTTTGTGTTCACTTGCAGGCATTTTATCTGCCCTGCTCTGAGAGGTATTATTAATCACATCCTGTTGCTAGGATACCTGAGAATGTTCATTTATGTCCGATGTTTCTTTGGCAAAATGCACTATGAAGAAGGCATAGAATCATGACAAGGAAAATTACTGTGCACATGCTCGTATTTAAAGGAAGGTAGTGAAGGGTGGAAAAGGGAGGGTAACGTAACTACCATTATATAATATAATGCAAACTCCCATGAAATTTTTAATGCTGTGTTAGTTTCATCTAGACTGTACTGGAAAAATGCTGGCAATATTTTTGTACAATAAGAATCCCTAGTACTTCTATACTACTGAGTCCACTAGGAAAATTGGAAAGAGGTGGGATTTTTAATTCTGCTTACTTTAAAGAGTCTTAGAGAGGAAGGGGCTTTAAGATTTATTCACTTAAATGTCTCTGTTACAGACAGGTTAAGTAGGTTACAGTGAAGCACCAACTTAAAACACCCAGGTCATCCAATATGGCTACATTCAGACTTAGGAGAAAAGGAGACCTCAAAATGTGTATTTGGGTTATAAAAGAAAAAATATCTTTTCAATGTCTTTAAAATTATTGCTGTTTTGCTATCAAAAAAATTAATGTCTATGATCTATGGCAACATAGAGCTGGAAGGGCTATGCTAAGTGAGAGAAATCATAAGTAGAAAGATAAATACTGGATGGTTTCCCTCATATGTGGAAAAACTAAACAAAAGGTCAAAGGAAAACCTTGAAGGTTAACTCTTGATCTGAGGCATCCAAGAGGGGAGAGGGGCCTGGAAGCAGAGAGGGAGGCATGAAAACAGGAGGGGGAAGTCTGTGTTGGACTGACTAAGGCTTCCAGAAAGGGGATGTAGTGGGGTGGGAACAAAGGGGATAAGAGTTTCCATTGGGGGGATTAGTAGGGCATTCTTGGTGGGTGTGGTGAAATAATACACAATGTAGAGGTGTAAACCGAAACCCCTAAGGTATGAATTGTGATATAAGCTAACCTTAGTTCAATAAGCCAATACATGTTATTTGTAAAAAAAGTTAAAAATAAAAAAGCTACATTGTTGTATGTTGAAATAAAAATTTATTGCTGTTTTGTATACTAGTATATGAAAGATTCCTGTTTGTCAACTATAATGAGATATATATGGATATAAAAAATATATATTTAAAATATGTGGGCCAGGCACAGTGGCTCGTGCCTGTAAGCTTCAGGCTATGAAGCGGCCAGGGCTAGGGATCACAGTTCGAGTCCTGCCTGGGGCCCTTAGCGAGACCTAGTTCCAAAAAAATGGCTGGGCATGGTGGCACGTGCCTGTAATCCCAGCTACCTGGGAAGCTGAGGCTGGGGATTGCTTGAGTCTGTAGTACCCCGGGCAACGAGAACCTGCAGTTCCACGGGCAAAAATAGCAAGACCTAATCTCAAAAAAAAAAAATATATATATATATATGTGTAAATATATAAAATCCATCTAGATGCAAGATTTTTAATCAATCTCTTCACAGGAAACAGCATGATGTAATGAAAATAACATAGACTTCAGAGTTAGACGACCAACTTCCCATCTTAACCATGAATACCTATGAGCTATGTAATCCTAGAAAGGATGAATACAGCATCCGTTCATCATGTTTCTCCCTTCTCCTATTCCTCCTCTCTCCTTTTCCCTTCCCTTCTTTCTCATACTTGTGCGTGTGACTCAACACACCAATTTCATGGTCACTCTAATTTTCATGGGCACTCCTACGGCGCATCTATTATTTAATTTAATCTTCACAGTGACTCCAGGTAATAGATGACAATTCTTTCCATTTTCCACTGGAGAAAAGGTACGAGGAAGAATGAGGAGCAACCTTCGAGTCAGCGGGTGGTGTTCACAGCTAACTCCAGGGTAGAAGGTGAAGTTTGCTGGACTCAGTTGCCTGAGCTGGTGGGAAACAGGAGCACAGCTGGAATTTTGGCAGTTAAGCTGCTGGGGTTACAGGCAGTTAAAGCGCTGGTAAGGAAGGATGAATGTGGAGAAGCTGTCAGCTTGCCACATATGGCTTCAGCTTGGATCTCTATCTCTGCTCTCTGAATACTCTCTGGGGTAGGACAGATGGTATCTGGCCATGCGCCAGCCTGAATTCTCTCTCTCTCCTTCCCTATCCCTTTTTTCACTCCCTGTACAAACAGATCTTCTTGTTGTTGCTTCTCTCCCAATGCTTGCTTTTGAGGAATGTCCTGCAGTCACTGTAGATGAAGTCTTACTTACTGGGTAAGCCCTGGTCCCCTGGATTTGCTCCCTTTAAAAGCAGGCTTGGAAAATTTCTGTGATAGGGGAAAGTTCCAGTTAGTGATGGGCAGGATTGGAATATGAACCCAGACAATTGTTTTTGACCTTGCCTGAGTTATTTGCCATGGTGATTAAGGGCAATTTCACAGAAGGCAAGTCTGGAGCTTTGTGGTATGATCCCCATGGGGTGGTGGAGACAGTACTCAAGTGCTCTCATTCACACTGTATTTATCTAGAAATAGGGGTAATACTAATTCTACTTCACAGTGTCATTATGAGGGTTGAATACCTGATGCCATTAGTAATAATCCCAAATGCTCTGAGTGCTCGATGTAATCACGTTATATGGCATCTAGGTACCTGCATCATAGCAACATAGTACATTGCTAGGGGTTCCTCCTTATGAACATTCCATGTCAGGTAGTCCTAAGTAACACATGGTAATTCTTTTTTTTTTAGACTAGATCTCGCTATTTTTGCCCGTGGAACCACAGGCTCTTGTTGCCCGGGGTACCACAGACTCAAGCAATCCCCAGCCTCAGCTTCCCAGGTAGCTGGGATGACAGGCGCGCGCCACCACACCCAGCTGTAATTTTTTGGAACTAGGTCTCGCTACGGGCCCCAGGCGGGCCTCGAACCGCGATCCCTAGCCCCGGCCGCTTCATAGGCTGAAGCTTACAAGCACGAGCCACCGTGCCCGGCCAACACATGGTAATTCTTAATAGTCTCAATAGCTTTATTTACCCAGAGATTATAAGGCTCTGCTCTTGAGAGTTGCCCGATAAATTTATCATACTTCTTCTCACACTTCTTCCCTTAAAATTTCTAGGAGAGAAGGACCATTTTGATGAATTCCTCTCCTCTTCTCTTTGTGTACTCTTTCCACATAAACACTGGTTTGATGAAACACAAATTGACATGGTAAAATTTTCCTCAATTATGAGCAAAAACAATAAGATTTTCACACCTAGAGTTTGTGGTCCTACCCACGTTTTATAGTGAGCAGCAATTAAGCAATTGTCAAGAGTCTGATAAATTCTAAATAAGAAGGGAAAGCTTTTCTAGAAATCAAAAGACCTCACTGCTAGAGCTATTTTTCTTACAATAAATGATAGAACTTAACCAACTAACTCAAACTTTCCAAGATTCAATAGTATCTTTAGTTGGACATTTAAATAATTCCAAAGAAATTCTAAAGGAAACTATAAAAGGATTTTACATCATAAATATATTGTGGGACAGGAACAGAGACAATTAATTGTACCAGTCTGAAGAGCAACTGGTCTCAAGTGGTCTATATAATTGTGTAGAAACTGTGCAGTTTGTTTGGTTAATAATATGAAAAGGCAGAGGAGTTAATTTTATCATTTTTTTTTGTTTGGCTTTATGGTGATTTTGAAATGACACCAGCCTCATCAGGCACTAGTGATGGGTCTTTGCATGGCTGTCGAGCCTCACTCCCCTCCTGCAGGTTTAGATAAACTCCACTTGCTCCTCTGTCTGTTCCTATTTGGTTAGTCGATGTGTTGCTGGGATGCTTAGGCAAAGAGAGCCATTATGAGCACATTGCGTGCTGTGAGCTCCAGACAGTGTGTACTGTGAGGCAGAAAATGGCTCTTCAGAAACATATCGATACAGATAGATCTGGGCCTCTGAGGTTGACCATCTGCCTTGGCCAAGCTAATACTCCATCTGTACTCCGCAGCCCTGGGGTCTGTCATCCGTCATGGTATATAGAGAGCTGGAGAAGAGCTAAATGTTCAAAGATTTTCCCTGGGATGACCCCTATGCAAAGACATAGTAAAATCAGTGTGAGAAACAACAGTTTTATGTTGTCTTGGAAATTCCAAGCACAAAAATTTTTTCCCACTTAGAACCAACTGACAGGCACATAATTAATACAACAAGCAACAGTTCCTTTCCAAACATTGGCCTGGGTGAATCAAATCTTAGAGTAAACCTTTTGATATTCAGAACCTGGTTCTGTGGCAATTATTTATTGGCAGTGAAGGTTTTTGGAAGACCTTTAGATGTTGAAGTCAAATTGGCAAAAAATAAATACCCTGTGGTTGCCAGGTCTTGCATATAATTGCAAAGTGGGAATGCTAGATTTACTAATGTATGCTTCAGTTACTGCTTAAAACAGGAATGTGTGCATTTGTGCAATAATGTGTTTCTAGTAAGTTAGGTATGAATAATTATTTTAAAGTTATTTAATATTCTAGATCTCTCAGAAATGTTCAATATACAGGAATGAAACAAAAATTCTTTTATACAATAAAAGATCTTTTCATAATATGTTTATTTACACCCTTGCTACAATAAAAATGAACGTGCATTAAGTGGTTGTTGAGTTCCTTTCCTGTTGAATCTGTCTAGGTTTTAGCATGTTGCTTAACTAATAGAATACACTGGAATGTATTGCAGTGTATGTATTCTAGTTTCTAGATGGATGCTAGTTTCTAAACTTGGGACTTAAAAATCAGGCAGCTTCTACTTATTGTGTCTCTGAAAACTTGCTTTGGTAGAAGCCAGTCCCAGTATGAGAAGACAGAGTAATCCAAGACCACCATGCTAGGAGGAAGCTCAAGCTGGTCAGACATGAGGGCCCATGAGTAGATAGTGTTCTGAACCAAGAATGAACAGATGCTGCTTTTATAGTCCCCATCCCAAGCTCCAGATGCATGTGATGAAGAAACCATCCTGGATCCTTCAGTTCCTACCACCTCTGCAGACACCACATGTATTAGATGCAATGAGCCCTGTTGACCACTTTCCAAATTCATAACCCACAAAATTACAAGGAAAATAAATGTTTTCTACCATTAATTTTTGGCACAGTTTGTTACATAGCAATAGATAGTGAAAACTCCTTTTCTGTTTTCATCATGAAAATACATAACTGTTTTACCTATCAATAATATACCAATATATATTGATATTTTTTGCCTTAAAGCAACATTCACCTAAATTCCTTCTTTCTTAACATATTTTGGAAAATTATACTTGGAAATATATTTCATTATGCATATTTTAGCATCTAAACATTTTCCTTTTTCATAAAAAAGGATAAAACCTGTTAGAAATATGGCTTGAGAAGGCACATATTAAAAAACAAAACAAAACTCCAAGAAGTCCTAGAAACGACGCAGAGAAAAAGGAACCCTAATACACTGTTAGTGGGAATGCAAACTGGTGCTACCAACTTTATTTCTTTCATTCATTCACTCATTCATTCACTCATTCACTCATTCACTCATTCATTCATTCATTCATTCATTCATCCATTCATTCATTCATTCATTCATTCGAGACCAGGTCTTGCTCCTTTGCCTGCTGTCATCCTGATCCCATGGATTCAAGCCATCTCCAACCTCAGCCTCCCAGGTAACTACAGGAGCCCACCACCACACCCAGTTACTTTTTTGAGACCAGGTCTCCTTATGTTGCCCAGGGTAGTCTCAAACTGGCGAACTCAAGCAGTCCCAGGTCTCTTGCCTCCCAGCACTTGATTACAGGCATGTGCCAACACACCTGGCTTCAATTTTAGAAAACAATATGAATTTAGCTTAAATATTTAAAAATGACAATACTGTATAACCCATAAATTCAACTTTTAGGCATCTGTCCAGAAAATGAAAACATCAATACAAAACTTGTTAATTGTTCATATGACTTATAAAATGTTTATTGCAGCATAGTATTTGAAAACTAGGACATGGAAGCAGCTTCAGTGCCCACTGACAGGATTAGAGCAAGAAGATGTGGTCTATCCACACTATGAAAACTATTCAGCCACGAGGAAAGGTACAATGTTGCCATTTACAGCAAAATAGGATTTTATTATTATTATTATTATTATTATTATTATTATTTTTTGAGACTAGGTCTCATTCTTTTTGAACATGGCTCATGTTGCCCGGGGTACCACAGACTCAGGCAACACCCAGCCTCTGCTTCCCAGGTAGCTGGGATTACAGGTGCACACCACCACACACAGCTATTTTTTGGGACTAGGTCTCATTACATGCCCCCAGCAGAACTCGAACTGCAATCCCTGGCCCTGGCCATGGCTTCCTAGGCATGCACCACCACGCCCGGTCCAAAATAGAAGGATTTTGAGGGAATTATCTCTAGTAAAGTAAGTCAGAATGAGAAAGAAAAATACCGGCCATTTACTTAATTGGAGACTGAAACAAAACAAAGTAACAAAACTACTGGACACTAATAAATGCAGCCAGACTCCCAAAGTTAAAAGGGTCAATGGGGTATAATGGATGGGGGTGGGAAATAAAAATAGACAAAGTATATATTTGGCTTATGTGTAAAGCACCTAGGGCACATCACGGTACATAAGAATTCTCAGCAATTGGAAACTATTCACACACACGCACACACACATGCACACACACACACACACACACACACACCCATCCCACCTCTTTGCCCTTCTCCCCCACAGGGAATATAGTTAATCTATACACAGTCTAGGTAGAGAAATGTATATTTTTGGTTACCTAAAAGTATTACAGTATCACCCTATGTGGAGGCTACTGATCAGAAGTGGGAACTTTCTACTTATCCAGCATTTTAGAACTTGTAAGCCATCCAGTGGGGTAGGCACTTGAAACAACATTTAAATATTATTCCAGGCTTCAAAAACTTTATCCCTTACACTTAAAGTCACATAGAAACTCTGTGAATTGAAACGCTGAAAAGACTGAACAGCAATTTCTGCTAAATAATTAAAAATTATCTTATTTTCCCTGGGTAGATTTACTTTTAAGGGGTAAATTAGTAGAATCTATATTGAATTAAGAGCTTTAATATTATTTAGGGTTAATTTACTGTATGAAGGCAACAAGGGAAACATCTCATTATGAAAGGTAATGATATGAGTCCAATCAGATCTATGCTGGTGAAGTCAGAGTTAGTTCACTTTAAATAGCAATTTACTTGGCTGACACACAATCCTACCCAGCTTTTCATCTGGAGGAAACAACCACATTTATCGCTCTCTCCCATGCTCTTAATCATCACCTAATTAGCTTGTGGAGAATGCTGGTGGAGGCCAGAGGTGAGCTTAATTTATTCTTTGATGTCAGCACCATTTTCAGTTCTGCTAGCTGCAAGTTTTTGCTTTTCATCTTTAAAAAACCCTCATCGCACTCATCTTTTCCTTCAGAATGACCTGCACCAAAGTTTTGAGCCACAATTCAGGAACGCTCCTATTTCACAGGCCGTAGGAAGGAAATAAGGAAAGTGTATTAGATTAGTGAATATTGATTTATTGCCGTCAGGCATTGTGGGGTACTTTGTAATCTTGTAAAAACTAGCCTCTCTAAACCTGGTTGACTATCTGACTTTAATAGAAAAATTGTTAATTATCTCATATATTTGATATAAAAAAAGGCTCACCAACACTTGGATACTTAGGAGGAGCCAAGAGAGAAGAAATGTTGAGGTATTAGATGACAACTAGGCATTTTATGCCTGCAGCATTACTATGAAGATAATCAAATTCACAGTCCAGGGAAGAAAGGGGGAGGGGGAGGGAAGAAGAGCCCACAGACTGTTTGCACTGATATGGCCTCCAGCGGGGGCTGGAAGTGGGTCTTTACCTAATAATAGAGACAGAGTGGGAGACACTCCAGGAGGGAAGAGAAATAAATATAATCTGAACACCTAAGGCAATAAGCTATTTTCTGTCAAAATCTTTTATTGGCGTTCAGTGTGAGATACTGATTTCAGAAAAAGCAAGACAGACATTGACTTAGTGCAGGGAGTATCTCCATAAGATGCCGACCTCTAGAAAGACAGGAAATGGAGCATCTCTAGGGGTGGGGGTAGGAGAGCACAGGGAGGGTGTGGGAACAGTGAAGTCTCCACACAGTTTTCATCCACCGGAAAAGTAATGTGCACAAGACTAAGAATCTGGCATTCTCAGGGGATGAAAGTAACTTGCTAACTATATCTGTAACAGGGTAGTCACCAGGGAAAGGGGGAACTTCTCAGTTCCCTTAAAGGTGGAGCTGGGGAGGGAGAGAAAAATCCTGGCTAGGGAGAAGAGGAGAGAGCTGGAGAAGGGAGAAGACCTAGCAGGGGCATGTGGAACAGAGAGACACTTGACAAAGCTGTGCTTGCCTCTTGGCCTTGGACTTGAGACATGGGTGAGAGATGCACAGGGAGGCTGTCAGTGGCAGCCTTTATCTTGATTTTGATTTTGCTCTTTTCCTTTTAGACATGCCCATCCCCTCCCACCCCTTTCCTATGGGTCCTCACTAGAAGGTGCCTTGGATTTGTGGCAAACTTTCAGGCCTCAGTGGCCCTACTTTGGGCTGAACCTGATTGGTTGTACATTTACTCACAAGGGGATGGGGAACTCTGGGTGTTTGATTTTGCAAATGTATTCTTTTTCTTTTTATCACATACTAATTATATTAAGTTCCTTTCCATTGACGGTCTTATGTACTAGAGTATGCTTTCTCTTGATGAAGTTGACTGCAGAACCCATTTGCAGTGGGCAGGTTTAGGTCCCAAGGTAGCCCTCATTCTGCCCTATAAAAAAGCTACTAAGCTGGACAGACCTGAGTGCTCACTCTGCAGTCATTTTTCCATTTGGTCTCAGCCGGTACCCAATCCTCTTCTAAAATGACATGGGTGAATGGATGAATGGTTCAAAAAACTGTGGTATATGTACATGATGGAATATTATTCATCAGTCAAAAAAGATAAACATGTCATTTGCGGCAACATGGGTAAAGCTAGAAGGAATCATGCTAACAAATAAGCAGAAAGAAAAAGAGAAACACTGGATGGTCTTACTTATATGAGGGATAAGGGGAAAACCAACAAATAAACAAACACAAGAAAAATTTAAAACTAACTCTCAGCAAAATTGAAGCATACAGCATGAGGGGAGGTAGGGAAAATTGGGAGCGGAAAGGGCACAAAAGATTAAGACAGTGGTTCACAGGTGATAAGATGGTGGGAGAATAAAGGGGTAGATAATGAAAATTAAACAAATAAAAAATAAATTAAAAAATAAATAAAATGATACGGGTGAAACACCAATAACAAATTAATCACCATTTATGATCTCAATCCCATTTTCTTTTCTAGTGGCCATTTGACACTTCTGAAGAATAACATAAGATAAATCTTTTTGAAGAACTTCATTAAGTGTTTTTCTTGCAACAAACAGAAAAGTTGGGAGAAGATAGCTTTACTTTCAGTGGATGTTACCATATTTGGTTATTGGTGCCTGAAGCACAAGGACAAAATCAACACACTGCAATGGTGGCCAAGGGGACAGACTCAGTGGAATGTCACCAAGACTCTGAATTCACATATCATCAGTCACCCTAACTCAGGAGTTTGTGGTATGAGTTATTTAACTTTTTGGGTGGGCTTAATTTAATTTACTTGTAGGTGAAAGCATCCTATATTCTATACAGGTTAATCATGAAATAATATTCCATGTTAAACAAACTGGGAATGCTAAATAATTTTCTTAGCTAAATATTCTATGCTAAATAAACAAGAATAAAACCTGAAGGCGAGTGCATTGTCTTTAAGAGAGACCCAGGAGCCATGGGGCTGCATTCAAATCTTGCATTCAAATCTTGCTTTCTTCCCCACACATGGCTTGCACTTGGGGTGAGGAGGACCAGAATTCACCCTCTCCCTAGACCTTGCACCAAAATGGCAGCATCCCTAGGCCAAACAACCTGAGGTCCTGGAGAGATAGCAGGGGCCTTCCACCCAGATCAGATCTCTAGAGGAGACACCAGACTGAAATTTTGGGTGTGGGCCCAGGGCCCCAAAAAGTGAGGGAGGAGACTTGGTCTCATATTGCCTAGTAAGTATTAGATCCTGGAGTTTGTCCAGGACTTCAACTATCATGCTGTTGACCACTTTCAGTCCATCAGATTTTCTATGATGTCAGCTCCCTCCCTCCTTCCGTCCCTCCCTCAGTCCCTTCCTCCCTCCCTCCCTTCCTTCCTTTTTTTGACATCGTATCATTTCTTTATGAAATTAAGTGACACAGACAGATTTAAGTTTTCATTTGTACAATCTTCAGCTTCCCATTGTAAAAAGCAAAAATTTTGCTTACAGCTTATCTTATGAGAGTAAAATGCAAATAAATTCAATCAAATTTATTATAAATGATATGTTGGTAAATTTTTTTTAAAAAATTGAAAAAAAAACTTTTAAGAAATAGTTCACTGTATAAAGTAGATAAAGTGGGACAGGGTTAGCCTTTTTTCCTCTCATGGTATTATAGGATACAAGTGATACACTGTCATTTGTATAAAATGCCATCTGAAGTTCTTTCAGAAATGGGTCAATTCTATTCCTTTTTCTTTGTTGTGCAAATATGTTTTTTTTTCCCATAAGATTATCTAAACTGGCTGCTTACATAGCCCCAATCTGTCACTTTGATTTTAAATTCCCCAATTCGCTATTTTTGCTATAGATTTTTAAAAAAGTTATGAGGTGATTTGCATATTGCTTTAAAAATTATTTCTAGGTTATCCTCCAGTTGAACCAATTATATTTAAATCTGGGTGAAGATGGTAGAGGTGAGGCTAGAAAGGGTCTTGAATCTTCACACATTACTTTTGATCTTTCCTGGGGAAGCTCTGAACAGTGATGTCAATCTCATTAAGTGTAGAATCCACTCTACCCTCAGGGACACCTAAGAGATTTCTTCCAGTCACTGAATAGGGTAAAATTTGATAATTTTTCAAAATTCAGTTGTGATACTGCCAAATATTTTGGGGGGAAAAATCAAATCCATGTATTAATAATTAATAGGCGGGCTGATCTTAGTTCTTAATGACTGGAGAGCCGGGGAAGGTGATTTTATATATATATATATATATATATATATATATATATATATATATGTAACACAGAGACATATTGCAAAGGGTGAAGAAAAATGTTACAAAGCCTACATCAAACACTTGTAATAGTTAAGGCCTTCAGTGAGAAAAAAATTCAGGTTGTGATCTCTGCCATTATCTTCAGAGTTAGCATGAAAGGGTCAACTGCTGTCTCTCACCCCCAAGAATACCCACCTATTCAGATGCTACCATGATTAATTCGGGCACAGCACTGTCCCCTACAATTCAGAATAGTAACTTTTTTTTGTAGAGAAAAGCACTTTTAGGCTTTAAACAAAATGGCAAGTCTAGCTTCAACTCAAGATAGTTCAAAATTTATGTTTTTGCTCTTCGTGTTCAAAGGATTCCCGTGTGGATGAATGAACGATTCACTGTCAAATATGTGTTTGGAGCATAACTTCAGCTTTAGTCATTTCAGAAGTATTTGATGGAACTGCATACGATACTGCAAACAAAAAAAACCATAGAACCTAGAGGTTTCTTCTGGTCAGTTGATTACCAGATGGTGATGAGTGAGTTTTTACTCTGGCTGGTGCCCAGAGTGGTGATGAGTGAGTTTTTACTCTGGCTGGTGCCCAGAGACTTGCCCTTAATCCCATATTCAGTAAGACACAGCTTGAGGTGAGTTTGGCACTCCTTGGTACACATTTCACCTTACAATGTACACACAATATGAAGTTGATTGCCAGTAGCTCAGGGCAGGAGGAGAAGATACCAGATGATCGGGGTTATATTAATCACTATAAGCATATCCACATCGTACACTAGCTTCTTACAGGGCATGTAGGGATATGATATGTACACCCTGACAAGGCACTTAGTTCTGATGCATACAAATAAAGGTTCTAATGTCTAAACTAAGGGAACAGAAAGAAAACTCAGCACCTGGAGGTTTCCTTCCTGTGTTTAAGTGACAGAAACTCTTCAGTAGACACATAACCTTTCCTCTGTAAGGTTTAATTCCAGACAGTGGAATTAAAATACATATGCATTAAGAACATTTTCTGGATAAAGACTGCCTTTAGTATGCTGCCCCATCCTATATAACTACATTTATTCAGGTCTCTTTTTAATGTTTTTGGAGCTGTATTTTTCCAATTCTAAAAAACTAAGAATTTTAGGTCTTATTTTAATCATTCTTCATCTTCTCATAACCACTTTGTGAAAATAAATACCTATTAAAATATTAATGTAACAAGAAAGTAAGTTTGCTATTAGAGCAAAACAAGCTACCTTCTGTCTCCTAGAAGAGTGCCTTCTCCAGGGAAACCAGCTCCTTAGAAGATTTCCTAAAGCCTTAAAAATCCACTTTGGACTTTTGTGAGAGACTCTTGGGAGAGTTTAGTTGAGAAGCAATGGAGAAGAGAAAAGGTGGGTTTTTCTGTTCAATAGGATAAGATAATTATGGAGTTGTGTATTAACATTTTTTTAAGGCATTGAGTGGCCCTGTAAACAGTAATGAGAAATGGTGTTCTAGAAAGGGAGGGTTGCAGTGAATATATGTTAATCTGGTGCTGAGTTGGAACCTAAGGAATAAGTCACCAATTAAGAAATTCCCTGTTTTGGCTATGGCTAACAAATATTTGAAACCATAATGTCTTCTTTTGATATCTAGTTTGTTACCCATTGTTTTCAGTATAATAGGGTTTGAAGGAGGCAAAGGTGATGAATCATATTTGAACTTATATGGTCTGGAGAGTGTTTTGTTCTAGGATATAAACATGCAATGGGGTGGAGAATTTTACAGAAGCAAAAATGGAATGGATAAGCAGAAAAACTTGAAGATTCCAAAGAGAAGGGACAGAGGGCAGCAGACTTCTCAAATGATGGGACAAACAGTCCATTTATTTGCATAGTAAGAGAATGAGTGACTCAAAAAGTGAATGGAGCAACGAAATCAAGGATAAAGAACACATTGTGAGACTTGTTAATCATCTAATATTTTGAGTATTAGGAGCTAACATGTCAAGTAGATCTGCATTTGGATTGTTATTCTTCCACTTAAAAATTATGAGATTTGGGCCAACTACTTTTTTCCTCTATGTTTACATCTTCTTATATGGAAGCAAAATACTAATATGTTATTCTTATAAAAATGAAGTACCATATTCAATAAATTTAAAAATTTAAATTCACACTTTTCAAGCCCTAGTAAAATGAAAATCAGTATGAATTCTTCAAACTGTCAGAATCAGAGTATGCCCTAAATACCTAAATTATTCACATACTTCCTATATTCATTATGTAATGAAGAGTATTAAGAATCTGGTGGTATTTTAAATACAATTTCATGTAAATCTAGTTGTATTTCTTTTTATTTTTGCAAATTATATATTATATAATTAAATAATGACATTATATATAATATCATTTATAGCTATATATACCATTAAAATTTATATAATATATAACAATATATATTACATTACATAATATAGCATATTATATGGTAATATATAACATAGAATATATTATATGTAATATGTGATTATATTATATGATTATAATATCGTATAATATTTTATAAGAATTTATTTGGCAATTTGAAAAGACAGCATTTCTAAAGAGACTAAGTTTCATTAACCTTTGTAAACACAATTACAGGAAATCATGATAGTCAATAAATATCAAGTCTTGCAAATGATTATTCAAAATAATCCCTGCTTTACTCGAATGGTTTCTGTTTCATGTATAAGATCTTAGATGGTTTTGATCTCTCTGATGCTTTTTTTTTTAAAATCAAGACAGACTTTTCTACATTCAAAACATTAACTTTAAGGCATTCATAACCAATTTTCTAATTGCATTCTTGAAAGTAAAATGGTATCATTTATCATTTCGCCAACCAATCAATAGTTTCATAGTTTAAGCAAAGTTTCTGATTCATATACTCACCTACGGGACTATCTCTAGTTGGTTATTTGGCTGGTAAACTATACTGACACTTTACCACAACAGACTTTTTAAAAAATCCATTCAGTTCAATTTTGTTTAGGAGATTAAGCATCTCTTTGGAGAGCAAAATACCTAGATCAAAACTGACATTGCATTAAATTTACAGGGTAATGCTTTCTGGTTTGGTAGTTATGCTTTAATAATATTTTGTAGCAGTAACAACATACTGTTGCCTGACATTTTCCTCCTCTTTAGAAATTTAAAAAGAAAAAATGAAAGGAACAAAAATAAAAGAAACTAAAAAGCTTTCTTGTATTACGGTCAAAGGAATTCAACTAACTCAATTCTGTCAGTTTCAATGAAGAGGTAGCATCCAGGATATTTCTTTTTCATTTATATATTTTCATTTATCATACCTTTTCATGAAGAAATTGTTTTGAACATTTCTAGTCTTATATCCTATCTCTATTTTTCTGTAGGTTCTATGTACCTCTTGTTAAAATTAGATTTTTAGCAGTAATTACTGCTAAAATTTTAGAGTGCAAAATATCTTTAGTTTCAAAGGTGTTTTCATTTATTTCAATTCCAAGATTGTCTTCTATTTTTTAGTTTAATACTGTTAACCTCCCTTCCATTCTCCCAACCCCCAATCATTTTATTGTAGCATCAGTAGAGCAGGTCTGGGAAACAGCAGGTCATGACTATGCCATATTATATTATTATGGGACTTTTAATAAGAGATCTCTTCCCTCTCATGCACCAAAACACTCAAAAAAGCCAATGTTTGGTCCAAAAAGAGTTAATTCCAGAAAAGATGAGGCTAATATTCATTCACGAATAAATCAAATAATGATGGCTGTCAAGTTATATATAGAACTCTTGTAGCTGCTATCTTTCAAAGTTCGACAATTAACATTGATCCTAGTAAATTTATTTCTCAGAAGCAATTAATATACTACGCTGGGCTCAGATCAGCTTTAAGGGTTTCACACTTAACACTCTGCTGTCACTTAATAATGTTTGAACAAAGGGTCTCACATTTTCACTTTGCACTGAGACTCATCACAAATTATGTAGCCATCCCTGACTGAAGTGAATAAAATAAGGCTACCTCTGAATCATTCAATAGTAGGCATAATGTGACCAGATTTTCAGATGTAATATCTTCAATGGTTCCCTGCCTACCAGGTAAATGTCAAACTTTGTCATCTGTCACTCAAGATCTTCCAAGATGTGTGTTCAATATATGATTCCACATTGAGTTTATTTGACTTCATTTGTTCCTTTCTTTGTTCACTTGCTTATTTCTTGAGACTCACTACGTCAAGTACTCTGCAGGGTCCTCTAGTAACTATGCAGAGAAGAGGTATGAATTTGCCAAATGCACCCAGTGTTAAAAATAACTTGTCCTTCCCCAAACAGTCCTTGCTTTCAGTAATCCTATTTTTTTGCCATTTATGCTGGTCCACTTAGATTCATCCCCACTGATATCCTGCTTTGCTCTCTGTTACCAGAAATGAAATTTCCCACGTTGTCTGGTAGGTTTGCCAGTGGTAAGTATTGATGAACGTTTAGAGGACAAAGGAAGAGAAGCCAATGTCTATCCCTCACCACCTGAGAATGGGTTCTCTAATAACTCCATTGGTGCAGGTCCCATGTGACAGCCCCCTCCTTCACTGCCCTAGATTCTGGGATCAGCTTCTCCCAACTGCCCTTGACTATGGGGCTACAGCACTATTATCTTTCCAGATGAGGTGGTGGTAGTGGCCTCCTGCTCTCAATAATCTTAGGGTGCTCCAGCACCCACTTTTGGGTTTCTCAGCGCTTCCAGCACCTATATAACTGTAGTAGTTTCTCTCTTTATGATTGGATCTAATTGTCTTCTTCTGAAGTTGTTCCTTCTCTCTACTCAGCCTTCTATCATCAATAAATATCAGTATATCACTCACTCTTAAGGCATAGTCTAACACACCTTTTTAAATAATTCTTTTGGATTATTTAAAATATTTGAAATCATTTGGTCATTGATTACATAGATATGTCTATTGTTTGTGATCATGGGGACACATTTGAGAGTAAGGAATCACATTTGTAATGTGAGATTTATCCTAAGAGAAAAGATACTAGGGACTCACTAAATGCATTGTTGTGTATAACTCTATTATAGCATTAGATATCAGTCAAATTTTTAATTCAATAACTTTTTTGTTCCTTTAGCATTTCTGCTGAAATATATACATTTGTCATATGAATAAATTTTGTAAGGACAAAATGAACTGTGTTCAGATAAAAGTCACATTATAATTACACAAATAATGCAACTAATGGGTATGCATTAATATAAGTTCTGGGGGATTCATATTTTCCCAATTATAAGACTATAATTTATAGACATTTTCATAATTAGTGTGAATAGTTTCTCAACTTGCCCTTCTTCCCACCAGATATATACACTTACAGATGACATTTTATTACCAGCTGGGCTTCTACTTATTTACAGTCTCTTATATTTGAAGACCTAGCTATTCTTGTTTACCATGATGCATAAGCATGGAAACAGGATGAATTTTTGATTCAATAGTCATTTCCATATTGCCCAGTGTGAAGATTGCTTTTGATTGGGCTACAGCTGAGCAGTGGAGAGGCTATTTGAAACTCTCGCTCTTAAACTAACAGCATGCTTGTGAAGTCTTTGTTCAGAAAAAAAAATCAATTGTGAATTGCACAGTGCTAGCTTCATGTCTCTACTTCTTCTGCCTTCTAGTAGTCTGCAAAGAAGCTTTGTTATGTGAAACTGGGATAAAGTACATCCTTGAAGCCTTAGAGCCTTCCTTTCAGCATAGTTGTCGGCAGTTCCTGTACTCCAGGATAATGTATGACCAGGGTTGTCAACAACAATATCATGTTGTCAATAACAATATCATATCAATAGCTTGTTCCAGTGGATTTATGATAAACATTGACCATCTCAATGCCAAAGGGCTTTGTTTTAGCAACGTCCAGGCAAAATTTACAATAGCTGATGACATGGTTTGAGTTTGTAAGAGAACCTATGACACTCAAAGGTTGAGATTACAGGACTGGGTGTCTACATGTGTGTCCTGTAATTAAGAGATAACCTTTGACACTGCCCCAGAGACCAGTTCTGCATTACCAGCTGCTCAGCCACAGTGATGAGATCTGGAAGCCAATTGATTGTGGCAGAGAAGGGCAGTCTATTTCTTAGCAGATACATTGGCCTTGCTGCCTAGAAGCAACTGAGAGAATTAGAGGTCTTCCATAAGAAGAATTTTTATAGCTCAAGCAGAGGGTCCTTGTTTGAGAGATTTACTTCAAGTCTGCCTAGCTTCTGGCAACTCAAAGAACACAAGACAAGCACATTGCTATTACCCAGGACTCAGCAGATAGGAAGACTCCAGACCACTGTCCAGTATCAGCATCTGCATTTCAGCAAGATATAGGTAATCTGTATGCACACTGAAATCTGAAAAGCATTGGCCTAGCTCAGTGGGTGACTAACTCTCCAGTGGCAACTTTGTTCTCATGGGTGAGGGTGGCCAGAATTCTCACATCTGCCTCCTAATGTCTGAGAAACCCAGCATGGGATATGGAAGGTCCCAGTGACTTGGCAAAGGCAGAGCATGACGGCTTGAGGGACACAGCTATCCACTCAGAGTGCAGGCCTCATAAAGATTTCCACTATCCCCTCTGGACACTAATGCACCCGAGGATGATGCTACTGCTAGGTTAACAATTTCAGGTATCTCTATGTAACACCCTAGTATACGGGGCAGAGCCAAAGCAGGCCAACCTCAAAGTGGGAAAGTGAACCCCTCAGACTGAGCAGCCCAGCCTATAAACAGGTACCTTTTGATGGATGAACAAAACAGGCTTGAATTTTGTGGGTCCACTTAAAATGTATTTCCATGTAAACAGATAGGATAAACTTAAGGTATTGCTACTTACAGCACAGTACTAGAAATGTATTTCTCTTCCTTATACTTTCCTTATTAACATTTTCTTTCCTCTACCTTTCTCTATTGTAAGAGCACAGTCTGTAATACACATAAAAATATGTACTGATTGCTTATATTCTCCAAGACATCAGTCAACAGTAAGCTATTAGTAGTTAAGTTTGGAGGGAGTCTAATTAGATGGGGACTTTTCAACTGCCTGGTGGTGGTGGGGTGTGATTGGTACCTGTGTTGTTCAAGGGCCAACTGTGTATGATACACTGAAGTGGCATCATCAAAGTAGATAGTCAGGACAGAGTAGATTAGCAGTGGGACTAGAAAGAGGAGGACAGTCCAAGGAGCCAAACTGTAGAGTCAAACTGTAGAGGCCATGCAGCTCACAAGAGCTTTTTTTTCCTCAGAAAATTACTTATGGCTTCTGATATTTAGCATATCTTTAAACAATATTTTATTTAATTTTCAGAATGAAATATTTTGTTCTGTATATAGAGCAGTCTATTATACATTTTGTTTCTCTTGAGATACATTTATTATCTCACCTTTTCTTATTTTTCTT
This sequence comes from Uropsilus gracilis, assembly GCA_004024945.1. NCBI lineage: Eukaryota > Metazoa > Chordata > Mammalia > Eulipotyphla > Talpidae > Uropsilus > Uropsilus gracilis. Next base: position 152,049 of record PVHY01000278.1, on the reverse strand, counting down.
ATCATAGTTGTGCTGACAACTCTATGAGGAGGTGCAGGCATCATACATCCTTGATAAATCAAAGCTGAGTTATAAACCCTTATGAGGCCCACTTGTCTCACCACTTGTCAAGTAAGGTGACATATTTGGTGAAAGAATGCAGATATTCATAATTTCTTCTCGTACTTTTGTATATGACACCTAGCCGTTTACCACTGCTTTCAAATATGTGAAAGTTTACGAGACTATCCTTAGGTTATGAAGCATGGAAGCTAGTTCCACTCAAGGAAACTGATATGAAAGGGGTAATCTATTTTGACCAAATGAGCATTGGTGTTATTTTCTCAAATTAATTTCATTTTCTCCTTTATTAGTTATCCCAAATATCTGAATCTATATGCATGCTAATTATTCAGTAACTGAAGGGGACTTTAATGAAGGGTATGTATTTTTATACAAAGTTAAAGTTATCAAAATTGTTTTCAAGTTAATGAGTGACTTATACTATAATTAGCATTTAAAAACTAGCCTGGGGCAAGAGTTTTTTATTGTTCTTGTAGAGCAAAATAGGACCTACTAATGTTATCCTTTTTTCATCTGACAAATTGTGATTTTCATTGGGGGGTGATGATAAAAAAAAGATTCCTACCTCCTCACTGCACCCTTGCCTTCCACCCCAAGCCTTCGACACTGACATAATGCCGTCTAACCTCCCTGAATAATTGAGCCATACATTTAGATATCAAGAGCACAGCAAGAAACCAAATGGTTTCACTAATATATGGTCAACCAAATGAAACTGCACAAGGGGAGAGTGAGGACCAGCTGGAGCGGGTGGGAAGGGGAGGTGGTGGGTGACCCCCAGGGACTGAAATGATGTGAAATATATATAAATAAATTTTTAAAAATTAAAAAAAGAGCACAGCAATATGTAAGATCTAATGTTTTAAGGAATGTGTTCCCTTGGCACATTTGCATGCACATGGTTGTGTATATATATATATATATATATATATATATATATATATATATATATATATACTTAATAGAAATGTTAAGTATATATATATATTTAATTCTTTAAAAGCTAGTAATTATAGATTTTAAATCATAGATACATAACATGAAATTCCTTCAACTGACAGAGCAATTGTCCCTTCAACATATACTGCAGTTCTTATGAAAGGTTTTGGGGTTGTTTCGCTAATACATCTCACTAGTTGCAAGGAGCTCCATGGTGAACTGATGTTTGTAACACTCAGCTTACAATCTTGTGTAATCAGATAGCAAACATACAAAATCTCCCCTGCTTTATAAAAGTTGAGTAGTTAAGACACACACACATACACACACACACACACACACACACACACACACGTCTTTATTTACAAAAGAATATCAAACTCTGGTTGCCTCCAAGTACTACTCACTATTTAACCTCTGATTCAATGTTGAGAAAATAGTCTCTGATTGCAAACTATCCAACATTCTCATGAAGCTTACTTCATTTATCCATTTGAAGGTAAAATTCATATGAACATAGACTACTAGACCAGGGGAACAGGTAAAGTTAGATTATACCAAGACTGCTTCTTTGTTATAACAAAACCACAAACATCTCACTAAGTATTAATTGTTTACAATGAAATATCTCTTTTACATAGTCTCCAAGTTAAAACTTCTTACATTACCTATTATCAATGGAAAACACCCTTCTCAAATGTGCACTATAATGACTAAAATTGACTACAAACACCTAAATATTTAAATTATCTGCCATATGTAGAGATTTCTTACTGCACCCAAACAATTGTAATGGAAATCTGAATCTATGCAGCAAATTATTAAATTCATGACATCAAACAATTTTAACACATGTTTGAACACCATGGCCTTTTGACCCAGCTCATGAAAAAGATGCTGTGAAGTCCACAGAGCTGAAACTCAAGTAAGCCACTGCAGGCTGTCGTGCCATGGAAACATAATTTCGTGTGTCATCACCACTGTTACCATGTCCTCAACTTCAAAAGCTTGCAGTATCCAGGTGATAAATTATTGAATTTGACATTTTTCAACATTCATGAGGTACTTTTGTAGAAGGACTCAGCTCCCTTAATCTAAATGTGTGATATCATGACAATAGGCTCTGTTTGAAAAGGATTAAATTCCTGAGAATTTAACTAAATGAAATAGAAATTTTAGGTTTTCTTCTGATATGTGACAATTCTAGAAGCAATAGCAGTAACTGTCCTATTTAATTTAAAGGGCCAATTTACAGAGAGGGAGAATGAAAGAGAAATAGAACATTGTTCACATAAGGAGGCTCAAATTCTTTGAGGTTTTTAAGGATCCATTAAAAACTATTTTCAAAAGTAGGACTCTCTAGGATGCTGGGAACACTTTGGTACTGAACCCATAATTTAAACATGGGAAAGATGGAATAGATGTGGGTTTGTCCCAATTGAGAGTCAAATATTGAAGAATTTAATTCGAACATACTCAGTCTCCAAGTATGCAGTCCTGGACCAGCTCTTGCTTAAAACTAGCTAGATTTGTGTTTGTTGTTTATCTGAACAAGTACAGAATAAGAATCCTGTCTGTAGCTAACACAAGGAACTCCTTGGATTCCTTGACATGGCCTTGGGTCTTATAACTGTGGTTTCTCTGAGGATATGAATCCTTCATGCAAGCTCTGACTCCTCTGCATTACTCTATCATGCACAATCAGGCCAATAAAGAGTTTGATAAAAAACTCAGTGCAGAGATTGTTCTATATTTTCTCCACATGAGGTGAAAAAGACAAGAGCTATATGCCCAATGAAGGGGAAGCAGTGAACACAGAGGGTAACCAATCATTTAACCACACATTTAGCCCTACAGTAAGGTAATTTGTCAGCTGGATGCTAGTGGCTTTAATGCACCCATAACGGCAAACATTGATCAGGAATTCTCACTTCTACCAAAAGAGACAGACCGTCTATGTTTTATACCATGTTCTCATAAGGTGCATAAAATTCTGAATTTAGAGCTTCACACGGTTCATTTAACCCAACAAGCTAGTTTATTGATTATGGGAAACTTTGGAACACTTTTTGTTTCAGTCTTTGGTCGGACTGGTGACACTTTTTTTTTTAAACAAATGTTTAGAAATGATAATACTGATAGAAGAGAATTACAATTTTAATTAGAACATCAAGGAAAATTCCAAATGGCTACAATTCTGATAGCACTTTTCAAATTCTTTTGAAATGCTTTAAGTTAGTAAATATATATTATAAAAAATAGATGTATTTATCATAGTTTTCCTGTTTTTTTATGTATGTATGCCCAAATTTACCCCCAAATAACATAAATATTTTGTGAGAAGAGGAAAAATATTTTTATAACTGACTATTCCAGAGCACTCAGTACAGTGCTTAACAAATAGTTGCTGCTGAGTCTTGAAATCAAAAGTCCATTTTGGGACAAGTAAACATGGTGGAGGACTGAAGGGAGACTTGGTAGGATATCTTTATTGTAACAAAGAAATAAGCTTCTTTGGGCAAAGTGGGAAGTGATAAAATAGATTACGTCTTTATGAATTATATTTATTTTTTTAGTCTACATCTCTGAAATGTAATACCATAGAAAAGTTTGTAACTTACTAAAAATAACTAAGCAAAAAATGCACCTTGCTCATGTGAAGACAAAAAGAAACTACAACATAGAAGAGATTCGTGATTTTCTCCACTATTGTTTCTACAAGTGAGAAACTGTATTATTAGAGAGTAGTACACAGCTGGCTTGTGACACAAACACAAATTCAGCTCATCCATTTTCAATCCAGGCTGACTAGGGTCTTCCAAGTAGCACGAGGCACAGGTCTGGACACTCTCCAAAGTATTTCACAATGAAATATACAGTGAATTCTTGTTATTTGTGGTAGTTATGTTCTATGATGTTACCATAAACTCTGAATTAATGAAGTCTGAACCACTGCTTCTAAGGGAAGTGTATAGCCATATGTATGTTCAATATTGCATGGATATCTCATAGAGGTTACAATATTGAATTCTAAAAGAAAGTCATCCTAATTGATTCTACTTTTATTTTTGAAAAGAGAAACCAACTTTCAGAAGTGTTAAGTGAGGCATGGACAGGTGCCAGTGTTGGGGCCCAGACCTCATCTACCTGCTCACAGGGCAGGAGCTTCCTGATCTGACCCCCAGACTCCATCCTCAGCTCATATCTGTGGGAAGGCAAAGCATGGCCTTCTTTGGGCTCAAGTGGCAACATACACAACTGGTGAAATGCGTCTGTGTCACTCAGTATCTGACTATGCGTGTCAGACTGTCATAAATATTGTTATGGGGGGGTTACAAATTTTAGAAGGTAAGCTAATTTGCTTATCTGTAATACATGAATAATGAGGATCAACTCATTTGCAAATCTCACATTGGCATAGGTTATTTCGAGTGAAGATTAAATTCTGTGTGGCTCAGTCCTAGATGAATGTACTGTAGATGCTTGAAGTCCTTCAAGCACTTCTGTATTGGAACCATCCTCACCACCAATTGTACATCAGGCTCACCAATCTGTATAGGTTCTTCACTGGTTCTAGCAGTTACACAAACACAAAATTCTGAGCAGGGTCAGGAACAGGTGGCAGTGGAGGGGCTAGAAGGCAAGTGAGTTCCCCAAGCTCCCAGGAATCTTCACACTCTTTCTCTGGGCTCCTCTCTGGTGTTCTCTTCATCTCTCCTATTCTTGTGCTCTTGGTCTCTTCCCCTAAAGTGATGCTGCCCTTTTATCCTTTCCCCCCCACTCAAGGTGTGCTCACTCACACATACGCACACCCACTGTGCCAGTATGTAAACACAATCATGGAGAGGGTGCAATACCACAGGTGCTGGTTATGCAGGCTAATGGAAGAAAAAGCCTGGCCAACTCCACACCTTTCTCCTACTGGTTAGTGGCCATGCTTGTGGGTATACTCTGAGGACTCCCTCAGTCCCTACTGCTGAATGCATGTGCTCTCAACATTCTCCATCCTCACTGCATACACCTATTGAAGTGGATCATGGACTTTCTTCTCTAATAATTTGAGAGGCTTGCAATGCATGAAATATTGTCTTAGTATTTATGTTCTAGGCTATAGTGCTAACTAAAAGTGTTGGATGGTATTTCTGTGAAAGCTTCAGGAAAAATTCACATTTTCTGAGAATTCTACCCAAGAAATCTTGGAATTGTATTCCAAAGTTAAGGAAGTGGTTTTATAACATTTCCTATAATTTCTCATTAATTTTGTTCTTCAGTTTTCTCTCAGGATAAAAATGTGTAGTATGAAAAAATTACATTTGTTTTACTATCAAATGAGCACAATCCACTGTTTAGACTCAGTCTCCTTAAAAGCGATATATGAGGGAAGAACTGAAGGGAAATATTGTCAAAAAAGGAAAAAATGTAGAGAAAAGAATTGGGAATATGGAGAATCCCTTCAGAGGCACCCAATTGAATGGTACTTTTAAAGTAATCAAGCCAACAACAGGTGAAAGAGGGAAAAGTTTTTTCAGGTGACTGCTTCTCTGATAAGAAAAGAGCAAGCAATTGTTTTTTTCCACTGCTTATGGTACATACTGGTATTATCTACTTTGCATTATTATTATGTGAGGATTTTCTCTTTCCCTCTCTTCTAAATGTGAACAGGGGCTTTATCTTTTCCTCTTTATATCTCCCAAGTGCTTAACTCAGATCTTTACACTTAGTCTATTAATCAACAATTAGTAAACGAGACTCAGATACTGTGAAACTTCTTATTATATACAGCTTTTCCTAAGTTTGCATAAAGTACTGAAATAAAAACAACATTACAAGGGGTTTAAAGCCAGTGTGCACAGGCCAGAGGGTAAAAGCACACCTACTGTTAATTCTCTGTCTTGTTTGCAAAGTGGAACTGCATGGAAATAGTTGGAATCTGCTCAGCTGAGACTTCCTGCTACATGATACATCTCAGGTTCAAGTAAAGGGCAGAAACCTGCACTTAATTAAAAATATAAACAGGAGCTTTCTGTCCCAAGAAGAGATTTAATTCTCAAGTCACCTGCAACCTGTTTATCAGATGAACAGAATGATCTCTGAGTTAACAGGTACTTAAGTCACTAGAACTATAGCTCTAACAAAAGGTCCTTCAAGTTTACCTTAAAAGTGGATCCCAAAAATGCATTGCCTAGGACAGGAGTTCAGAAAACTCAAGATAAAGGACATTCATGCAGTGAATAAAATAATAGATAATATTTATAACAGATATTTAAAAAGGCATCAAAATGTTCATGTTTAATATTTAAGCATGAAAGAAATGACAATTGATTAATGTCAGTGAATTCTCGACCAGAGAATTCTTGGATTTAACTTGATTTAGTAAAGGAAAAAGCTCTGAAAAAAAAAATACAACATTCAGATTGTGTTTCTACCACACCCGAGTAAGTGCAAGCTCTCTCACAGCCACACCTCCATGTTTCCAAGCAACTTCAGCAGCAGTGACCATCCAACCAGTCCATTAACCTTTTAGGCTGATTTTTCCATCATCAGTCTTCCTTCCCCTACCTCAATACTGTGAATGACAAACTGAAAAATAAAATTGGGTGGGTTATACTATTCAGGAACTGGAATTAACTTTTTGAAGTAAACCAATTTCTTACTTTTGGGCCAAATTTTCAAAAGCTTTTCACGGCTGATTCCCACTGTCATTTACTTGAAGTTTTATCAATACAGAGAAAAGACAACCTCAGGCATCTTTCTGCCCGAGGAAGCGAGATGACAGCCTAAGAGGAACACACTTAGGCTTTGAAATGTCCAGCTGAAAGGGCTCAGATTCTAGAAAATTTTCTCTAAATGCTTATTTTGTATGCTGTGTTGGATTTGTTAGGTTTAAACCCGGAGGGGAAACAGGAGATTTTCACACACCATTGGGGTTATTTTTCAGGGAGAGACAACATCATGCTTTGTGGGTAGGTAGGTCAGGTCTACTTTAGAAAGATTGTTGAATTACATGGTATTGCTCATTTGCAAATCAAATGATGAAGTTTTCATGAAGAAATACAGGGCCAGTATGAAGAAACAGCTGAAGGATAGGAACTACATTTAATCTGAAAAATGAGAGCTCTATACTCAACTCCCATGATCTCAGTATTAAGCTTGTTTAGATATTGGAAAAGAACACAGTGCTCTTTCAATTAACCATTTGTCCTCATACCTAGAATTGTGAAGATCTCAGTGAGTAATTAAAATATTGCCTCAATTATCATTTATTTTGTCACAAACTGTTTAAGGCACTTTCTAGGGAAGATCGAAACATATGCAAACTTTAGGTAGGGTGAAAACTTCATGTTTACATTATAAAGTTGATGTACCTACATTAACGCATGATTTGATTGCCTCTGAACATGTATGTTTCTAAGATAAACAGAAAAAAATTAATTTTTCCTTCTTTGCTATAAAACTGGGCATAAGCATGAAGGAGGCCAATCTACTAAATTACTAATTTACACAAAGCTGATTCACCAAAGATTAGTTGGCCAAGTATTCCTCTAAGTGTTAATTGTACCATGTCTTCTCTATCTCTTTTCCCACTGGCTTATCAGTGGGAATTAGTTCATCATCATTTGCCATGTTTAAAAATTCAGATGCACAGAACCTGTAGCACTTCTGTCTCTGGTCTCTGCTGTTCCCACTTACCATTGCCCTTCTCTATCCTCACTCTAGCCTCAAACTCTGCCTCTAGATCAGATCCTTCCTTGATCTGATTTAAATCAGATCCTTCCTTGATCTGATTTAAACATTGGTATATAGTTTAAGCAGAATTTTCTGTTTGACAAAATTTTTGTTAATTCTTCCCCCTTGCCAATGGGCTTGGGAAAACTGATTTTTAGAAAATTGAAATCCTCCCAAATTACTCATCATAGTTAAGAATGATAACTCCCTTTACTCAGTGTTTTCTTATTTTGAAAAACATTTGTTTATAAGTTTCAGGTGTACAAATTATATTTTGATACTATATATCTATATCATGACTATCATCTGAAGTCTACTTTTCATCTATCACCACACAATTAACTCCTTTACCCATTTCACTCATCTCCCAGCTCCCTTCCATTCTAGTAACCAGCAGTCTTTTTTCTGTATCTAAGAGTTCACTTCCATTTTATTTTCCACATGTGAGTAAAGTTATAAAGATTTCTTTCTTCATGTGATTTTATGCCTAAGCCTTTATAAGCATCATCTCACTGAATTCTAACAGCAATACAGAGTTTTCTAACAGATGAGGGAATTGAGCATTAAAATAATTAAACAATTTGTTTGAGGTCATTGAGCTAATATGTGGATCAGGGATTTGAACCCAGACTCTAAAGCTGGTGTTTTATATTAAACTCAACCACGTTCTGAAAGAAAGGGTGTTTAATAATGATGATAATTTCTTAAGAACACTCATGAGACAATGTCTGACTTGTTTCCTAACAAGGAAACAGGAGGCTAAACTTACACTTGATATAATTTTAGAAGTTCAAAATCTCAATGAATGTACAGGTAAATAAAATAAGATGTTAGTGAATTTTTGCACAAGTCTCAATACAGCAAGGAAAGATGTCAGTATATGAGAGCTGACTATCTTTGGCTTAACAAGAATGTGAGGTGTCTGTAAGTGAGGTCTCTTAAACTTTCTAAATAATTTAAATGGAACAGAAAGCAGACTCTTAAAAAATGATTCATGGATAACAGGCTGGCTTTTATACTGGCTGCATGAAGCAGGAATTAAAGTGTGTATTACACTGTCCTCAAAGCAAATCTATAAAAAGGTTGGAAGCCTCCTACGCTTTCTACTGTATGGATCTAATCATATGATAATAAAACTGCAGAACAGTTATTGGTATACTGAAAGTTAGCTTTCTTGGATCGGCCCCTATTCTCTTTCCTCAGCAGTTGTTCTGAAAATTTATGTTTATTGATATCAGAAGTGTCAGTTTGGAGTTAGTAGGGAAAGGAGAAAAAGGAGAAAAAAATTCTTCAAAAAAGTGTCAGGAAAGTTGTTTCTACCTTGGTATCCTTGCTGCCAGTACCTGTCACATTCAGTGCCCATCTGAACCGATTGTTAGCAGAAAGACTAGCTAAAATCAACTTTCTCATTGAACTTCTTTACATTTTGTTGAGTATTCTTGTCCTTTCAGTTGATTACTCCAATAGCAGGCAGCAGCAAGACATTCAGTCATTCATTCCCAAGTATTGAACATTTTCCATAAGGAAGGTGTATTAAGCCTGTTTTACGTCAATATAACTAATAGATCCTGCTTTGAAAAAGTTTAAGAAATTAAAATGTGCAGAACCGTAACTCACTGTGATTGTATCTTCAAACACATCTTCCCTCCTACCCCAGTGCATACTCCCAAGGCCCCATTACATTGCTAGGGACATTATCCCAAATGACGTTTGTGAATTTAAGTATGTGTGTCTAATAACATTATTGGCTAACGATCAATAACCAAATACCATTACTAGCACTCTGTCCTCCAAAGAAGCCAATGTACACCCTACTTCCCTGGAAATGATATTTGTGAAAGGAGTCTCTGCTGGGGAAATGACAGAGTTGTCAATACTCTTTTGGTCCCAGAACCCAAGTGATCTCTGTTTCAATCAACAATCTCCACACAATTTCAGACAATTATGTTAGATTCAATTTCTCCCACTTGATAACTTTCCATTTATTTTCAAAAACTTGGAAAGCTTTTGAATCTTACTTGTGTCCTGTAAATATAACATTACACTATGGGCTATCATTTAACAGTAATAATTAATTCTCTATCATCTCTGAATATGTGATACCCAGTATTTTGCAGACTACCATGTATAAAGTCCAGTCAAAGAAAGAATCAAGGAATATATATATATATCAATCAAGGGATATATATATATATATATATATATATATATACACACAAAGAATCAAGGAATATATATAATCAAGAAATATATATATTCCTTGATTATATATATATATATATATATATATATATATATATATATATATATATATATATAGCTATATATAGCTGTAAGAGAACTACACTAACAATTAGGAGACTGGAAATGAAACTGGGTGCCCCTTTCCCCCTTTGGTTGTGGCAATTAAGTAGGTGCCCCTCCCCCCACCTTGAGGTGTGGGAGTTAAACTGCCAGATGAGGGAGTTGGAATGAGAGCTGGACCAGAAAGGGGGAGATGAGAAGGAGTTAGAAAATTTGAAGCATGTGGGGATGAGGAGCCATGGTGTCCAGCAGAAGAATGGCTAGTGTGGAGAGTGTGGCACTGCAGCAAGGTGACATGGAAAACTGGAGATGGCCAAGAATTTGGAAAGCTGATTTGTGCATCAGCAATTGTGGAAGAGGTTTGTAGCACCTTGTAGAAGTGGAGCAACATGGAACACTGGAGAGAAAAGAAGGAAAAGAGAAGACGCTAGAGAAAAGACTGGACTTTGTGAAGGTGCCTACTGCTGAGGTTTGGAGGGGCAAATGGGGCATCATCTTGGACTATGTTTAGGACTTGTGGACTAAAGGGAGACTGGTGTAAGATAAATGGCCATTTGTGGCTTAAAAAAAAGAACTTTTCATTTTCTTGGTTAACTTTCCTTGTTAATAGTTTTCTTGGTTAAATTTCCTTGCTAATAAAATCCCTTGTTAAACTGCATTTTTGTGTCAACTTGCTACTTGCAGGTGATACAGACCTGTGGTTTGTTAGTTGGAGGCTTTTGTCCCTTTTTGACTCAATTTCAGAAAGGAAGGTCAACTAGGCAAAGCTCAAGGACAGATTACTAAGAAATATGTATTTTTTTCTCATTACAATTACCCACAATCTACATTTCCCTTATCTATTTGACTTTTAATGTCACTAATCTAGTCACATATCACAATCATCTATACTGCATGCCCAGCAATTATCTATTTGAAAAATGCCTAAAGGCTGGGAAACTTCTTTTAGGAGTTGAGTAGAAGGAGACTCTTTATATTAGTTGACAAGTTTAATGTTATCTTTGAGAAGGCAGATGTAGGAACATGCAACAAAGTTGCTGTCAGACCAGGTCTCACAGACCTGGTTCTAGTTTAGAATCTTCTTAGAATGCTTAGGACAAAGGGAATCTTTGTGCCCTGAGATGAGATAAGGCTACTCTTCAGTTACCGTTTTTTTTAAAAAAGTGTCTTTACTTTATTTGGCATTAAAACAAATGTAATTTCCAACTTTGTGCTCTTTGTCCCACTTAGGCTCTGACATGTTTAAATGTGTTTTCCAAGCACATAAAGGTTAATACCCTTACTTTTTATCTTCATGTTGTCAGAGTCAAAAGTAAGGAAATTTTGGCACATGTAGATTTTCAGTTAAACATATGAAATTGAACTTACTTTCACACTAGGAAAATTAAAAGATGACATGGAAATAATTTTCCCCCTATTTTCATGTGTATGATTCTAAAAAATATATAGGTGTATGCTGTGTATATATATATATCTCACAAATATATATGTGTATGCTTACAACAAATACGTTTATGCTTATAACCTATATGTATATCCATATGTGTGTATCTTAGAAAACTATGTAAATGTACATACAGATAGATAGACATAGAGAGAGATAGTAGAAATGAAACTGGGTGCCCCTCTCCCACCCTTGGGTTGTGGCAGTTGGTCCCTCCCCCTGCCCATCCCATTTGGGGGATGTGGCAGTTAGAAACTCTTGGCAGTTAAAAACTGCAGGAGGAAGCAGCTGGGGAGGGGGGAATTGCAGGAGAAGCAGAGAGTGGAGGTTCGGACCACATGAAGCTGAGAGCTCAGCGGTTTTGGCACCTGGAGGAGGACCAGGAGTGGAGCCTTCCAGGGCTCTTCGAGCATTGGGCCCTAAAGGGAGAAGCCATGTGAGGGTAAAGGAGAGGCGAACCTAGGATGTGCTGAGCCAATGTGCAACCCCGAGAGACCCTCGAGTGCCTACCTCTGAGGTTTGGAGGGGCAAATGGACATCATTTGTACTGTGTTTAGGACTGTTGGTTAGACTAAAGGGTGACTGGAGTAAGTAAGGTAAGTGGCCATTTGTGGCTTTCAAAAGAAACTTTTCATTTTTTTGGTTAACTTTCCTTGTTAATAAAATACCTTGTTAAACTGCATGTTGAGTGGTAACTGCTTCTACATGAGGGGATACGGACCCGTGGCTTATTAGTTGGAGGCTTTTGGACCTCCTTTTCGACCCAATTTCAAAGTCTCATATTTTAGAATGGGGGGGGTCTTATTCATTAAAAACTGAGACTACCTGGAAGAATATCTCTTCACACTCACTGTGGGGTTAGGGAGTAGAGGACACAATTATTGAACATTTGTTAAATAAAATAGAAAATCTCATTCAAAGAAAATATGTATTCTGATTTAGTTTTTGTTTAATCTATCTGTGTATTTGTCTGTCTATTCATACATCCCTCCAAAATGAAAGCTTACTTATAATTCCCGATTCATAATAAATATTGACACTGGAAAAATTTAGAAACCTTAACTGTCAGCAATGTCGTTAAAGTACTGGCACCAATGTGCCTATGACTGAAATTGTGATTTCCATTATAAATATTAAAAAGAGCTAGCAATCTCTTTAGGGTAGCTATTTTTATGTTGCTATGAATGTGTGTTTACACAGGGTTTTAGCAACAGAACTTATAGAAATTTAAATATGCCAGATATAGAGTTCAGAATGTTAAAAAGAATGGACAGTGAATTTAATCAGTTTTACATTCGTATTACTGATCAGAGGCAATGCTCATTATTTTAAATTTCAGCAACCTGATCAGTTCTGCATTATAATTGCAAATTAACAGATGGGAAAAATGGGGCCCAGAAAAGTTAGGCAGGTTACCAAAGACTGCAAAGCTAGCAAGTATCAAAGACTGAACTCACACCTCTGTTTTTGGGTTTAAAGCCTATGGTTCACTACATATACCACGTTGCTTTCTTTTTACAGATAATATAGCTGTATACCAGTAAGGTGAAGTGACTTGCACATGTTAAAAGCACAATTAAAATCCAAGATTTTTGTTGATAAAATCTGAAACATGCTATGAAACAGATAGAGGTTATTTATATTATAAAATAATTTGGGGGGAATATTTCCTTTAACATGAGATATTATACAAAAAATGCACTAACTCATAATGGTAAGGGACATATGAAATGTACATATCTTGGTTTTAGATTCTGAATTGTAATGTTAGAATAGTGGAATGTTAGAGAGAAGAAGAGTTTCAAATGTGCCACATATTTACAGTCAGGAAATAAGAACTGCTATGAAGGAAAAGCAACACATGTCAAGTTTTCTCATGATTCTTAGGTCAGGCATGAATGCCAGTAGAATGATCTTTTAACTAAAATTAAGTTGAACACTGTACAGTCATGAGTGGAGCACCTAGTATGTATGGTCTACGGGCAATAAATGTGAAATCATAATCATAAGAAAATCAATATGGCAGCTTCAAATATCTCTCCTGCAGTTTTAAATTTTAAACAGTTTCAGATAAAAATGAAGAATAAATGATGGAATGTCATTCAAATTATGGACTTTAGCTGCAAATACAACCAACACTTTGCCATTGTCCAGAATTCATTATAAGTGATTATGATGTCTTCACGTTGCTACAGAAGAGTTTTTATCAGACAAGTCAGGTGTATTTTCCTATTTGTATTGTACACCACTTGCTTTAATTTCTTATTTTAAGAAAAGTTTACAAACTTATAGTAGAACTACAAGAAGACTTACCTCCCAGACACAGATAAGCTGTTGTTCTATATGCTCTAATCTCTTGTGATTTATTAATGCAGGAACCTAAATCCCTAAAAAGTCAAAATATAATTGATTTTCTTTACTTTCAAGTAATTAGACAACAGTAATCCCCAATTATCACTAAATCCAAAGTATATCACTGTGTAAAGTGTAATTCTTCTTACAAAGTTTTTGACTCATGATAAAATAGTTTTAGTTTGGTATCTGGGAGAAAGTGCTAGAACATAATTTAGTTGTTCAGTACAAAGGGGATCTGTACTGAAAATGCAAAATACCATTTTATTCTATATGAATAACCATTTTTTGAATGCCACAGAGTGAAGCTAATATTTACACAGAGGTAAAAAAATATTTTTAAATACTCTCTTTTTAAATACCGGTGCTTCCTTTATACCAGTTATAATCACTGAAATTGTTATCTCTGCTATATGAGTTCTTGAGGGATCCCACTGCTTTCTGAGAAACTATATTCCTTACTGAAAAACTATAATTCTCAAAACTATTCTTCTAAGAATAATATTATATATTATAAATAATTATATATTATTGCAAAATTATATTCAGTATATATATAAGAATATATATATTCTTAGAATGGAGATACAAAATGCTTAGTTTTCACATTATATAAAGACAGCACTGAATTTCTAAATCTGTAATAACAGATGCAATTGTATTTAGAAATCATGCTCCATAATTGGTTCTTTTATAGCTATCTTTTTTTTTTGAGACTAGGTCTCACTCTTTTTTGCCTATGGAACCACAGGCTCATATTGCCCGGGGTACCATAGACCCGACCAATCTCCCAGCCTCAGCTTCCCAGGTAGCTGGGATTACAGGCAAGCGCCACCATGCCCAACTATATATATTTTTGGAACTAGGTCTTGCTATGTGCCGCCAGTGGGACTCAAACTATGATCTCTGGCCCTGGCCATGGCTTCCTAGGTTGCCACTTACAGGTATGTGCCACCATGCCCAGGCCCTATAGTCATCTTTTGATTAAATTAGAACCTATTGTAAGTTATAGTAGCTACCTTATTGAAAGAAATTTAAGAACTATTGGAAAGTACAGTATTATTAAAAAATAACATGATATAACTGGGCTTATACATCATGCACATTAACTGATGAAGTTTTCCATTGTTATAGCTTGTATCTGGAAAACGGGGTGTGGTTAATACTTTTCAAAGTTTGGTGCCCAAGAGAATGTTAGGAGATATACCATGTTATATTTGAATAGACATATCCATTTTAACAGTTGATTAAAATAGTCTAATTAGCATATTAAAAACATAGTAATTTACAGTTATCTTTGTAAGTAAACTACATGATTTAAAAGGAGTAATAGTAATTGCAGAAAAGGTCTTATACAGTTTTGGCAGAATTAATGAAGCTGTTAAAGACTTAGAAACATATCTGTCATTTTTCCATTTGGGAATTCAGTATACTTTTGTCCATGCCATGAATTAATTATTGGAAATGAATCACCTTCAGCCATAAAAAAGATTGTAAGATTATATTGTCATTTTTCTTCCATCCTGAACAGTTGAACATTCTTGTAGAAATTTGTAGTATTCTTTGTCAATGAAACACAAAATCATGTTAAGTTCTTAAAATTTGTCATTTTCTTGGACAACCATATTATCACCCTAATATTTAGACAAACATTCATACAACAGTACTTCTGTCACTTTGGGTAAGATTAGGTAGGTTCCTCTGATATAATCACATATCACCCTGAGCCTTCCCCACAGAGGAGTGTTCAATGATGAGCAGTATCTCAGAATTCTTTGACTAAAATCATCATAGAGATATCTTCTCTAGCCTGCTTTTTTATTGTGAAGATAAGTAGGCAGAGGGATAGACAGAATGTTTTACTCAAGTTCATGTAACAAGATGGTGGCCATGCTGCGAGGGTAAGTGATGACGCTTGGTTGCTCTTCTCTGAAGTGCCTTTCTGCCATGAATTTTCTTGTTGACTGGTCAGTCTCTGCTGTCCTCTACCTCCAGGGGTAGTGAAAAGCCACTGGTTCAGCATCACTGCTCATTTCAAAGGTAAACCACAAGGTTAATGACTCACTCAACATCTCTTTTTAGAAACTTCTATAATCCAATGAAGCAAGTGGAAAACCACTCTCAGAAAAATAATGCTGTTTTGTAGCCCATATTGAAAATAATTTGCATGGACTGAGAGTTTTCATAAAGGCAGAGGACCAAACAAGGGGCCATTTAAGGGGAGTTTATCAAAACTGAATTCATCCTTTGATACGATTATTTACAATATATAAAAAGTGTTGAAAAATATTGGTCATCTTACTTGGGATAGATGCCTTTGGTGAGTGTCCTTTTGGGTGTAGATCCTTTTAGTATTTTTTTAACTAGGATAACATTGTAAACATTGTAAAGCACTGTATATAACTTATATATAGAATCCCACCTCTCCTTTGTTTGCTAACACACTTCACCCACCACCAAGGCAACCATAATCCTCCACCATAGTCCACTGTGTTCCTTCCCTTCATTTTTTTTCATCCTTCATGTGCTCTATAGCTTTGCAATTATATTTCTGTGGTTTGTTTTTGATCTGATTTTTGTCTGTTTCATTTCTTTATATTCCAAATATGGTCAAAACCAACTAGTATTTGTTTTTATTCTGCTGGTTTATTTTACTGAGCATAATCCTATTCAGCTCTTTCCATACTGTCAGTAATGGCAACAGTTCAACTATTTTTATTGCTGAGTAGTAATTCATTGTGTGTGTATCTTCTGTCCTTTGACTCTTAAGTTGTTTCCATAACTTGGTTATTATAAATATAGCTGTATGAACACAGGTATGCATCTATCCCTTTGAATTAGTGTTGGTATGTTCTTTGAGTAGCTAACTATGACTGAAGTTGCTGGATCATATGGTAGATCTATTTTTAATAATTTCCCTATGGAAAAAAGTAGAGGTTTCTTAGTATAGACTTCTTTAAACCATCAATTACTGGCCAAAACAGATTTTACAGCAATTAATTAACTAATTAATGAGCCGATAACCAGAATTATAATGTTAGTAATCAGTATTAATGTTTTCCTTGTTCTCACATGACTGTTTATAAGTATTACTGTACAAAGAAACCAGAGGATCATTATCCTGAACACTCTAGGATTTACCAAAATGTTGCTAATCAATATTATCTGCAAGGGGATGAGAATTCAATTTATTCCAATAAGCCTTGAGTGTATATAATGTAACTTGCTCATTAAACATTACAAACATTTGCATTTTTAAATCAGGATCAAAATAGCTATTAAATTAAATTAAAGACAATATTATTATCTTTAAAATTGTAGCTTAGCACCATGCCTTCTATCATAACTATTACATACTGCCCAATGACCAGGAACCAAACCAAAAACATTTCATTACATGTTTTGTAATTAATCCCAAGTTTTTCTTAGGTGGTCTTTTAAATCACAGAAGTTGGATTGAATATTTAGGAATACTTAAGTGTGTTACTGAGGAATACTTAAGTGTGTTGCTGTAATTTATTATGATATATAAGTAGGAGGTTGCACATCTTACTGATCTACACATGCAAATTTGCTGTGTTCTGTTTACCCATTGGTAAGGGTTCTCTTCCTGCTTTTCCTGGGAAGTAATTTGTAGCAGAATGTATTTTCTATCTAGTGAAAAATCAGATTTAATGAAGACCCTTTCCTCAGGCTATTATTAAAGATAAGGTTTGTTCAGGCAATATGCTATTGGGAAGCATAAATGTAACAGATAAGGGGTGACCGGTAAACTATGCCATTAAGATAGTCTCAAGACTATACCGGGTATGACCCAAGTGGCACATCTCAACACAAGCAACAGCATCTTTGGCTAAACACAAGAGTTTGACTTTTATTTATTTAAAATTTGAAAATTGGTGAATATTTGTTGAGATACAAGCTTTTCAAGCTCTTTCAAATCAAATTTTGTGAACTATGTTGAAGCAAGGGGCTGAGTGACAAAGAAATTGACCCCATAGATTACCAACAATATGACATTCTCATTTTCTATGTTTAGATCTTTTTTTCTTGAGGTAAAAATATGTCCAGTATTTTTATCTCAGGAAACAACAGAAAAGAAGGGAGGAGAAGGAAGAAAATATGGAAACTTTCTAGAAGTATCTCTGTCAAAGAATTAGCAATGCTTTCATGTTAAAGAGACACAATGCAATACTGAAGTTCAGTTTTCTGGTTTTGGCTGCAATTTTGACTCTTTCGCAAAACCTGGTTGAATGTGACAATTCACAAGTAGTTATAGAAACTTAAAAGTTTGATTGTTTGAACAAGCAATTTTCTTTAATTCTCTACTCTCATACCATACAGCAATCTCTGTTTCCCAATTGAATACACTAGGAGGGTTAGAATGAGATTTTTAAGTTACTAAAGATAAAATATTTTCAAATATAGGAAAACTGCAAAACATCAATGGATACAAGTTATAAAAAAAAAACCTAAATTTTAGTATTTCAACTCCTATTGTAAATTTTATATTTTATTTTCATAGAAGCAGGCTATTTTGCTTATGAAATTGAAAAAATATCTAATGTCTAGAAGAAAAATTTAACTTACATGCTAGGAACTCAGATAAATTTCTGAAAGATTAATCAATACATAAATAGCCAGGAAACTCAGTCAGACATCATTCTTAGTAATTGGTAGGCATCATCACCCTAAGTATTGATTAACTTAATTGTGTATTTTTTCAAATGGTTTTGTTTGCCTCTGAGAAAACAGAGACAATTCCACACTAAGTGTAAAATTAGCTGAGTCTAAACTTTGAAAAAAAAAATCATTAACTAAGGATCATTCTTCTTAGTTCCCCCTCTTAATGATTAGCTCCATTTGAAAACTAGGCCTCTAATTTTGTTAGTTCTATTATTGGAGTTGGATAAATTCACCTACTAGCCTAACCAATTTGTTCCCATTTTGTTGTAATTGCTGTCTTAGCAACAGATTCTTATTCCCTGAGACTTTGCATATGACCTTAGGAAAATGCATTTACAACTTGTATAATAAAACTTTTCCATTTCTAAATTTACATATATGATAATTTATTTCCAACTCTGCTGAATGGGATTTTATTTAATATTTAAACTTTGGTTCTGGCTAATAGTAAAATATGTAGGAATAATGCTTAAATTAAAGCATTGCATTGCCTGTTTACAAAATACAATAGATCTTTTCACTATGGAAGATCTATTTCAAAGACCTGAAATAATGAGAATATTCTTTTTTGAATTTTGATAAATTCTTAAATCAATAATTTATCATCTCTAAAGTAGTTGTGAAGTGTGTTCACATCTATTCAATATCTTTGTTTCCAAAAATCCTTTTTTTTTCCTAGATCTTTTTTCACATTTCAAAAAGAAGAAAGGAACCCCAGGACTTCTGTTATAATAAATTATCTCCTTAGTTATGTATGTGCTTGTGTAGGTGGGTATGCATTTGAAGACAAAGCTGAACAAATAATGACTGGAACAATTTAGAGCTGGCAGTAAAGGATGAGGAGAATGGGAAAGTCTGCTGGAAGGGGAAAGGCCAAGAGATGAAAATGTGGGGTTGGTCATAGAAGAAGAGGATCCATAGGGATATGGACTAGCTAATGATGAAGGTATAGTCTGGAAAAGCAAGTAGTGGAAATAATTTGACCTGTATTAATGGCTGCCTGTGGAGTTTGAGTTCTATTCCATATGTGATGGAGACTTACTGAAATGTTGAATGGTGGTATGATGGTCTTAGATTCTATGACAACAACAAGGGTATCTCTGCAGGGCCATTAAAATTAAATTAAGCAAGACTAGATATGCCCAGTTGCCCAGTTTGAGTTTATCTACAATCCAGCTGCACACATAGCATCTTTTTACCTAGTTTATATATATAAATAGCATCGATGACTCCTATTAAGACTTTTCTAAGGTTGTATTATTTATGACATTTGCTAGCCAAATAGTCTCTGGCATTAGCTAAGATGGGACTGTAAGAGACAAGTGTGTAGCTGACAGGCAGGCTTCAGCAGCAAGATACAGCTGGGAAGAAAAGGCTGAAAAAGTTCAGATTTCTTTTGTGATTCCTAAATAAGTGTCAGTCACATCTCTGGAGTTCACACAGTCCACAAGTCCTACTTCACAAAGCACAGGTGAATAGGAAAAATTGCTGTTGCCTTCTTAGAGGGAACTCCACAGAGAAAGCCATAGTTTTCTCCTGTCATTTCAGTGTAAACTTACCCAATTGATAAATATCTCCTGAGCTTTATTTTAATGGCATATTTTCCCCTCCAAATGCACTGTGTTTGGGGGATGGGCCTGTGGATGAATAACATTCACCCTCACCTGGGATAAGAATGAAGCATATTGCACATCCCACAACCCACTTCTTTCTGCTTTCAATCATATTAAACACAAATTTCATGTCCATGTTATTACTCAGGGTTTGTGTCTCTCTTGGTTGCCTTCCCACTTCTTCAGTGTGTCAGAGGCTGTCCTTCCGACTCGTAGCAGTTTGCTCAGAAGTTTCCTGATGTCAATCATCTATACACCTAGACATGTGACTATTGCCTACTCCAAGTCCTCTGTTAAACAACTCTACATTTTTTT
This sequence comes from Uropsilus gracilis, assembly GCA_004024945.1. Lineage (NCBI taxonomy): Eukaryota > Metazoa > Chordata > Mammalia > Eulipotyphla > Talpidae > Uropsilus > Uropsilus gracilis. Next base: position 131,607 of record PVHY01000278.1, on the reverse strand, counting down.
TTTTTTTGTGCCCACACCAAGAATGGCCCTTGGCCACCTGAGAGCTGAAGCTCATTGAGCAAGTCCTTACTCAAGGAAAGACTACCTTTCTTTTTTTCTACAAATCCATGGGACACAGCTTGCTGGTCCCATTTTGCTGTCTCCATTTCATTCTGCAAAATGACATTTACTCATTGTCTGATGGAGCTGAGTTATTTTAAATTGTGCTGAGAAATTGCTCATTTTTGCCTTGGATTTATACAGCAAGATACTGAAGAACATATCTGCTTGAACCCAGCTAAAAATGGGCACTTGGCCACAGCTGAAGGCTACCCAAAGCCTTCGACAATTCAAGCTGAGGTCTGTATTTTATCTGTTTGGTCCTGATGTAGCCATGACAGCTTTATTTCAAGAGGGCACGTGGCCTCAAGGGCACTCTGGCTCCTCCAGCGTGATTCTAATTGGTGCTGATGCCAGCTGCTTGACTTCCATCGCTATCCATCTGAATCAGTTCATCGAGGCCACTTCATTTGTCTGACAGCGGCTCCTGGTGAATTTCAAAATTAATTCTGACAACTTTGGTTTTTAACCTCAAGGCTGTGCCCCCGTCACCCAGGTGAGTTTGACAATTTGATGTTTCTCTTCGTAATCAGGGTTGGTTCAGGACAGTCAACCTCCAAGCCCCTGGTACCTAGGAGACAAGTCAGGCCTCCACTAGCAGGAGAAATGGGGACATCTAATTTCTTTATTTAGGTACAGCAGAGTAGAGTAATTTATTACCAGGGTGGTCTGTGAAGGTAAATGGGGTAAGACAGAGCTTTTGCCTCAGGGTTTAAATACATTAAAATGAATTCTACTGCAAAAATACAAATGTTCAATGTAGAGTTCCTCACCAGTTTTGTAGCCTCATTTTAGTGTGGAGTGTTTTGCCATCTGAGAAAGGTTGTGTTTCACTAATTTGCTATTGACCTTCACCTCATTTTTTTCTCCCATGCATCTGGATTTAGGCTTCTACTGTTTCCTCTTGTTAGCATACCATGGCTTTATCTCCATGCCTAAAATCTTTCTGTTCCCCTTATAGGTTTCATATTCTCAGACAGTTCTGCATGAAGATACTTTTGACTATAAGAAAAAAAGTTTCTACCTTTAAACCAACTAAAATCATGATATATTAATTTTCGTAGCTATTTTGAAGCTCAGGCCCAAGGCTAGGTACTGTGGTGTCAAATCTCATCTTGGACTCAAATTTCTCTCAGCGCTCTGCTTTAGCCATCTTGGTCTCAAGTGTCATAATTCATGCTCTCTCATGGCCACAGAATCGTCACAGCTAACTGTAGGTGACAATCTAGAAAAGGATAGAGAAGAGGTGCAGGTACTGTCATTCTCAAATTGTGTGTGTCATCTCTTATAGCAGACATATCTTCTTCATGTTTTAGAAATGAAACCAAGGCTACATATTTACTACCTTAACCTGAACAGCAAGGTTAATAGCTACTTCAGAACAGTGGTTCTCAACAAGCAGTTGTGAGTCAGTAGTGCTAGCATCACTTGGAGAAGGGGGGCTTGTGAGAAATGTTGGTTCTCAGGCCCCACACAAGACCTATGAAATCAAAATGCTGAGAGTGGGATCCAGCAATCTGTGCCTAGAAGTGGTTCTGATTCAAGTTCAAATTTGATATCTATCAATCATTTTAGGGTGGGTGGGATGGATTTATAAGTCTACTAGTGTGATCTCTCCAACATCTTTTATAGGAGAGGACTGAGTTGCTGAAGACACTGATAGAGTAATGGTTTATAGTTCAGAGCATAAGTTTTGCATTTCTTTTGCTGGATATATCCTAATTACATGTTATTCTTTTTTTTAGTGCTACTGCAAATGCGGTTCTTTTTACAATTATACTTCAGGTTATTCATTGAATATACAGAAATTATTCTTGTATATTGTCTTCTGAAATCTCATCAAATTCTCTTATTATCCTTAACAGGTATTTTTGTGTACTCTAGGATTTTATACACACACACACACATATACCAGCAAATAGAGATACTTTTCTCCCTTTCTAATCCAGATATCAAAGTACTTTTCACCAAATATTCCACCAATTGTGGAGACTTGTCTTTAAAATTACCAAGCATGAGGAACATACCCAAATAATTTATGAAAAATGTACATTATTTTAAAATTGCTGAACTATTTAAATTTAGTAGGAAAAATTTTACCCACCCCATGATAGGCTTTATACTAAGTTCTTCCTACATCATTTAATATGTTAATACCAATCTTGGAAATAAGTATTAGTAACCTATTTTATGGAAGAGAAAGCAAGAGACTGAGAGCTCAGCACCAGAGAAATCTGTAACTTGAGTCGGGATCCGAATCTGGAACCTGAGTTGGGATCCGAATCTGCAACTTGAATTGGGATCTGAACCTGGACTGTCTGACTTTAGAAAATTTTCCAAATTTTTAAAAAATCTCAATAAAATTAATAAAAGGAGACTTTCTGAATTGAACAAACACCATCACCTTAACTCTGCAGTTGGCTGCGAGAGTGCAGCTAACAGTGGCCTAGTGCCTCTGCGGCCCAGCCCACCTGTGTCTGCCAGTCCATAGGCTCTACTGTCCTAAAATATCCTTTTTTTGCTGCTGAGTTGGTCCAGTGGCTTCCTCTGCCACTAATGAGGTCCTTAATTCTTCCTAGAGTCTCATTGCCCTCTCCAGCTTGGTAGAATGTCCACTACATTTCCTAATTTTTCATTCTTCCTACTACCCACTCTACCCACATCGAAATGTCTTGCTCAAAAATTACACTATTTTCAAGGATAATGAAAATATCAAGGGTATCTGTTTCACGAAGCTGGTTAAGAGCATTTGAAGGCATTGAATGAGAGTGGATTCATTTTTATGTAGATACCTTTTTTTTTTCATTTTAGAACAAAAAATTATGTCTGCAACACATAAATGTTTTGATGAGATCTTTAAAAGACCATAGACTGGCTTAGGAGCCAAAGGGAGACACTAGACCCCAGTTCATTTCCCTTTGGATCCAGTACTTCTAATTGTTCTGCTATATTGGTCTTCTCATATTAATTAATAAGGTACACCTTATGGAGTTAATATGATCGGAAATAAATGTGACGATCTTTTGTTTTTTGTTAAATCATTCAGCTACATTAGAGAGACAGAGAGAGAGGAAGAGAGAAGAAGAGAGAGGGGGAGAGAGAGAGAGGGAGAGGGAGAAGGGGGGAGAGAGAGAGAGAGAGAGAGAGAGAGAGAGAGAGAGAGAGAGAGAGAAGTAACATTCACCATACTGTTAAAAACACTTAACATTTAATGTAGCTTATGAACTCCCAGTGATTTGAGCTTCTGAAATATGGGAATGTAATTTTGGGCAGTAGCAAATAGGTATTTTAAAAAATCTTTTCCAGCTGTAAAATTATGTGAAGAGAAACAAAAACAAAATACACCAAGAACATTCTACTTCTCTGTAATTAGCTCTTGTTTCTCTAGTTAATGGCCTGATTACTTGCCCTTTCCAATGGGTTCTTTGCTATTTTCACAGCTTAAGGCTCTGTTTGGTTATGTCTATACTTAGTTTGCAGGTGATAATTGCCTCTTTATCAGCTTTTTAGTACTTGCTCTCTAAGCTTTTTCTAAGTTTCTCCTAGCCTTTCTTCACTCTTCTCTTTTTTGAAAAATTCCATTTAGGAGGAGAGCTTCTTAAGAAATTACTCAGTTGTCAGGTACTTGAAGAAGTCTATTTTTTTATTTATTCAAAAATAATCATCAAATATTTAGTATATGCCAGGCATGGTACAATATACTGAGATTAGAGCAGTAAATAATCACATATAGCTTCTGATTTATAGTTTAGTATAGATCAGCACTAAAAGATCAAATATTCAAACAAATAAATTAACAGTTGCAAATTGTGATAACTGCTTTGAAGATGTAAACAAGGTGCTTTAAGAGAACATATTGAGGGGAACCTAACAGAGTTGAGTAAGCTGCGTGGGGGGGTGGGGGGGTGTGGTACTCAGGGAGTTGGTAATGTTAAATTTGATAACTGAAACCTTAGTAGGAATTAGGGGAAGAGATGGCAAGATTATTCCGAGTAAAAGAATTAGCATTTAGAATTACCCTAGGCTTTTTGCTTTACATTTCATATTAGTAAGAACAACTGCTAGAGATAAAACTCTCTTTTCACTGTAGCTGACAGAGGAAACATTTACACATAGTAAAAAGCTAAGCACCAAACTGAAGTGCACAACTTTGAGCAGGAGGGAAAAGGGGGGGGGGTGATGGGGAGGGCAAACCCCTGGGATTACAATGTTGTGAAATTTATATATAAATTAAAAATTTTAAAAAAAGCAAAAAAAAAAAAGTAAATTCTGGGTATAGGTAAAGAAAGCAGTGACTGAAGAAGAGGTGTGAGTGCTAATGAATAAGCTCATCCCAGATATCTCTTCCCAATCTATCAGGACTGGAATTTCATGACCAGATTGCCACAAATGACTTAGTTTTTCTTTTATTCCCATAACTAAAACCTGTTGGTTCTCTGCCATTTTACATCCTACTTACTCTCAAGAGTAGTGGCTTGTAAGCCTGGTTATTCATCAAAATAACTTTGGCCATCATTCAAACTGTTAGTTCCCCTAACTAATTTAAGAACTGTAGAATTAAGATGTCCAAGGATGAGTCTCAGATAAGCACATTTAAAAAAAGTTTCTCAGTGGACCACAATCAAAGCAAGGTTTAGGAAACCCTGTTCACTACGATCTGGGTATTCAAGTACAAGTTACTTGCCTTCTGTGTGCCTCAGCTTCCTCAATTATAAAATAGAATCATAATGGTACCTATATAGGGGACTATCAGTTAAAAAGAGGTAGAAAACCCTTACTTCATGTACTATTTGGATAGGAACACAACCACTGCAGGAAATATCCGTTCCTGGGACGTTAGAAACTCAGGGGTGGACCCTCATTGAGTCACCTCTGGCTCTGCTTTGTGAGGACAATTTGTAACTTCCTTTAAGTACTAGGCAATTCCACCATTGCAGGGTTGAATATGCAGGCTAGATATGGGCTATAGTTATAAAACCTGCCTCAACATCTTCTTTCACAGTACTGCCTTCATGTCCCCTAACCACTTGAAAGGCACAAGATGGTCAATGGTAGACCATACTTTCTTTTTTTTTTTGGGGGGGGGTGGTGAGTGAGGGTCGAAAATGTCATACATTTATTCAAGGTAAAAAGTCCTGGCCACAGAACATTTTTATCTCTGCGGATCTTTATTCTTTAAATTGTTTCTCCTTTATAAGTCATGGCTTCAGAACAGACAACTTGAAGTGATTCAGTTTTTAGGTCTCAAAAGTAGGATTATTTTGCAAAATAATACATTTCTCATACTTAAACATTTATTAAATATTAGATATCAGTGTTTTATATATCAATATATGAACCACATAATCTATGAGAGCAATAATATTATTCTTCATTTTTGTATTATTTTTTGTAAGACCATAGTATTTTTTGTAAGACTATTTTTTTAAGACCATACTTTCTATAAGAGAATATGTAACTTGGATTGGCCAGTCATAAAATCTTCATGGGCACAGAAGCTAGTATACAGATAAGTAGAAGGATGACTCAAGAGTCCATTTTCAGTCTCTTCTTTGCACTTGCTATCAGTAAAGAAGGTAAAAGCCTGGAATTTCCTATGAGTATCTGCTATCAAATGCAAGAGGACTGCTGAGGATGATACTGAGAGGAAAGCAAAGCTAAAAGAGGAAGTTATTGATGGGAAGAGTCATGACAACAAACTTGTTGAAACTCTCAATTTATACATTTCTAAAACCATGCAGATATCCCAGGCTCTGGGCTATGCTACAAGTCTTCTACTGAATGGCTACAAGGAGATGGATTATCTATTAATGAAAACTCCCAGTTCTACATAATACCTTGGGTGTTTTTTCTGACCTACAGATATATTCCTTGACTTATGATGGGTTTAAGTCCCAATGCCCGCATGGGAAGTTGGAAATTTCACAGTAGTAAAAGCATTTTACATACCTACTCTACCAAAACACCACAGCTTACCCTAGCCTACCTTTTAATGTGCTTAGAATGCTTACATCGGTGTGTAGTTGGGTAATTACCTTATGCTTTACCTGAAGAGTAATAAATCACCTTCTTAATTTTCTTACCAGAAGCAGGATACATGGATGAGTGTTTTGTAGCTACTACTAGGCATAGTAATAAACAGATATCCATAAAAACCACTAGCAACAAAGTATGCTGTAGATCATAGGTCATTTACCCTCACCATAGCTTGGCTGACTGGGAGTTGTGGTTAATTGCTATTACCCAGCATCAAGAGTGTTTTATACCACTTACAGATAGACTGGAAAAAGTTCAAAATTCAAAGTATGGTTATACTGATGGAAAATCACTTTCAAATCATCCTAATGTCAAAAAATTGTTAGTGACAGCATTGCAAATTGGGGGCTATCTATATTTCTTGTCAATATCGTTCTTTTCAAGGTGCTATGAGGCTGTGTTGGGGAGGAGAGTCTATCTTCCTCTTAAACCCAGAGAAATAAAAGCAGAAGCACAGAGGAGAAATGAAAGCAGGACTATGCCTGCTTTAGTGTTCTACTGATTATAATTACTGGGGAACAAAAATTTCAAAATACTTAAAATGAATGATCAGATATATTTACCATAGAAATTAAAAATGATGGTACTAAACTGATCAGAGATTTTGATATTCTGAGATATGATCCTCTGTATGGACTTGTCCTGTCTATTAAATGAAACAGTCTTAATAAAAAAATGCTGTTCTTACAACTTCAGTAAGTCTTTGTCTGATATTAAAACTTTATAATATTGTGTCCAATTGTGAGTAGAACTCTACTCAAAGCTACTGGAATACAAACTGGAATAGAGTTACATTAAAAGTCTATGAAAAATCAACCTTATATATGCACAACAATAAAAAAATAAATTGAAAAAAGTAATTACATTAGCTTAGTAGCTAAAACTTAGGTAGTTATTCTGAATTTGAAATTTACATCATTCTCACCCCCCTTTGATGTAATTATCCATTAGGTTTACTTATACACATTTTTCATGTCAAACTAGCAAGAACTCCAAAATGAAGATGTAGAGTTGCAAAGGAGAAGGAAAAGCAAATTTGATGCACACTGAAACAAGAATATAGCATTTTTTGTATACTATATCATTAAAACTGTGCAGGTGCACCAAGCTATCTTGAGTTATAATACCAAAGAGATAGAGATGAACCCAATACATCTCCAGTTTGACTACTTAGAGAAAAATGTGTTAGAAAACTAAGTGTATGAAAATAACTGCATTCAGAACTAAGAGGAAACTCATGCTTTAGTTTTAGTGTAAGAGGAACATTTAGGTGGGACTGATGACATTGTCCAAAGTCACATAGCTATATATTGGGAGTTCTCTTGGGATTGATCACTAACAATTTCCCTCTCTAATATATACATTTATTAGGACACATCATATAGATCAGGCATTAGATACATTATTCAGATTCCACAATGTGGAGATTCTTCCATTTGCTGAGATTACAACTACACATCCTGAAAGTGGGAAAATAACTACAGGATGGGTTCAGAGATGACTCACTATGAGGCCATCTGAGCTAAAGAACCCAAGGATTACTTAGTCCTTTATCAGTCCCTACTCTGAGAGCCAACAGTGACATTTTTGTGTCTCCTGAAATTAGTGTCAATTACAAGTGGTATCTAGTAATTCATGAAAAGTCTACTTATCCCCCCCCTTCCCCAAAGCAACCTAAAGTGCCGCAGTATTCTGTAGCATTACTGAGTCTTTTGAAAATATGTGGGGTTTTCTAAAATGAAATCTACATTTACATTTAAAGGGAAAGATAGTACATGATGGCATGAAAATGATACAGCATGTCCTGGTTTTAGCTAAATTCTAGAGAAACAGAACAAAGAGGAAAGAAGTTTGGGAAGGGCTCAGAGGAAATGGAGAGAAATGTCAAACTATGGAGAATGCACTCATTTCCCCAGGACACTCTATTAGTTCTCAGAATTGCTGGTGAGCAACTTGCACCAGAGGCACAAATAATGTAGTGGAAGAGGCCATTTTCACACCATCCCAACAAGAATACAGACTGCAAAACACCCCAGAAAACCTTGGGTCTGTGCATCCCTGACTGGACCACACAGATGAAATACTACTCTGTCACCTTTTCACAACCCCACCTCCTCTAAGGCATCCTCTCTCCTATCTGTTTGTATGTCAATGACTTTCATGAAGATTCAAAGAATACAAATGTTGATAAATACATGCCCTTATGAAGTTATATGGACCTTACAAAAGAGTTTCCTGGAAGGGATAGCAACACAATTGTTTGAATTTTATACAATTCATTAGTAGTGCTATGCACTGCACAATCACAAAATACTACAACCCAAAGAGTCCCCAAAGTCAAAACTGAATAAATGAATATTTAAGAATTCTGGATGCTAAAAATACACCTGAGATCTCATTTTCTTCTTAATCAGAAATTGCTTCAGGGAAGAAAGCTCTTCAACTTCTTGAATCCAACATCAACCAAGTTAACTGGCATCTTGGCAGAAATCAAGGATAACCTGACTCTTGCCAATTGTAAACAGAAAGCATGAAATTTAAATGTAAAAGATATAAAGGGAAAAAGCTGCCTACCTGTTGTTTTGAATTAAAAAAGTCACACCATTTGAATTTCAATGGATAATGTCATGGCAGAATTTTAATTGTTCAGATTTTTTCAAATGCACACCTGTCATTACAAATTCAATCTAGTTGATGTAAAACATTTTTCAAGAACAAGAAATAGAGTTAAAATGTATTGAATTTTTCCTTTACCATGAGTATTTAAGTACACCAGCATCTTCCCATTTATTCTAGATTGCTCGTAACTCTACAGTTCTTCCCAAAACATAGCATCTTGATTTACAGATACGGGATTTCAGTTTGCAGTTTTTTCCTTGGCTTTAGGTTATCAGACATACCTTTGATCCAAAGCAACTAAGAGTCTCTACCTAATTTTCTGCCAGTGGTTCAGTGAATGGACTTCTGATTTGTGTTGATTATTGAATTGCTTCCGGGGATGGATCTAAAATACAGGACTGACCCTTAATGTCAATCATAAAATTCTGAGTCCAAAATTCAGAGGCAATTTCATTGTTTACAGTGTATTCTGGCAGTGTGATCATAAGCAGCCTGACTGCTTTATGGATTTGTCTGTCTCCAGAGCAAACTTAAAAGAAAGCTTAGTAAAACCTACATTGGTTTATTGGGTGTATGAAAGCTGGCTGCTATTCTTGTTTTCTCCTTCTACCAGATATTTTTTGACTTTATGAATATGAGGAGAGTTTTAAAATTGAAGCTTTTTCTTAATGCTAATAAATATGTCTTTTTAACCTAATTAGTATGCAGTGGGTCACATAGACTCCACTAAAAATAGCTTATGATAAAAATCATTTGTATTTCAAAGTGTATTTTATATTATAAGAAATGTAAAATTGTTTGAACCTAATTTATATGAACTAATAATTCATAATAAATTGGTTATAAAAATAATTTGAAAGCTGTTCCTAGAACCATGAAATATACAAATAGTTATGTATATTTATGTATATTGTTTTTCATTTGCAAACAATTATTAATTGTGACTTTACCCATACTGTACATGATAAACCTTCTAGACTTCTAATTTATCATTCTGATATTTTTATTCAGACTATGTTTAGGCATTATCATAACTATTACATTGAGTATATGGCTGCAGAATGGAAAGATGGACATACTGCCTCTTATTGCTTCCTCTCCAACTATATTTGAACTGTTTTTAATGTCAATTTTTGGCCTTTACAATTTATGAAAGATTAATGAGGAAAATTTTCTCTCCATTAAGATTCTTTAGTAAATATGTAGCCAGCAGTTACCCACACAACAGTTAAATGTCATTTGAAAAGAAGAAAACAGCATCTGCTCATGATACATTTTATTTTTCTCTGAGTTGGGTCCAATCAATTGAGAAGCTTCCTGAGTTATAGCTGTTGATGTGACTGCTTGTCAACTCTGACCCCATATTTTTCTTTACTGTCTGTTAAAAATCACTAATATGGTGGGCAATAACTTTGCACTGTGGGCCAAACAGATGACTGACGAAAGCAAGTTTGAAATATCTAGAAAACAAATAAATCTTAGAAAGTTAAAACTGAGACAAGTAAGCATGCTAAGTAAAAGAATAGGTGTTCTAAGTAAACATTTTCATTACAAAGAAAAGGTAAATAATTATGCTATAATTTATATTTACACTAAAACACTGTATATGAAATTGTGCAAAAAGTATGTCACGATGTTAGATGACAACCATGTACTTTACATAAATCCAGATGGTGAATTCTCAAAGACATGACAAAAAAACCCATCATTTTATGATATTACAAGTTTGGGGGCTGATATATATATATATACATATATATATATATGTATATGCACTTAAGAGTGATGGTTTGTACCTATAGCTTATTTCCAGTATTTCCATGGAGTATTTCCTAGTTGAGCTAATAAGATTCACCTGTAGCCAAGGAAGCAAATACCAAACAAAGGGAAGTGAAAGCTAAACCCCTACCCCCCACTCCCACCAACCTCAGATCTCACACGATTGGATGGGAGGTTGGGGGTGATGAGTATGATATTAACAGACTCCAAATTCACCATCATGAGTTTATAATAGGGAAACACAAGGAGCACAAAGGAGGAGCAACTTAACATTTGAGATATAGAAAATGCTTCTAGAAGTATCTGTAGTGGTGTAAGTTTGAGATTTGCTAGACAGTTCAAGGGACTGAAAGAAGATGTTTAGGACAGTTGGAAGGTAAAAATACCATCAGCAGTGCCTGCAGGTAGAAATAAGTTTGGAGAGTTAAGAAGCAGAATCATATTATGAAGAGCCCTGAGAGTCAAGTTGTGGAGTTCAGATTTGTCCTGACAGTATCTGGGCACCATGAAGACTTCACATGGAAGGAAGAGGGAAACAAAGACCTTACAAATGACAATGAGGTCTTCAATGAAGTGACTGACTCAGTGGTGAAATGAGACAGACTTTTGGAGAGAAATGATGAGTTTAGCTTTGTACTTAGTGAGTTTAAGGAGCTTTGGAACCTCCAAGACACTCAGAACAGAGATAGTGCTATAGGAAACTATGAAGGGTGAATTTTCTGTGGATGGTATCACCCTGGGAAAGAGTGTAAAGGAAAGAAGATAGAAGCTTAGAACTTTGGGAGAACACTGACCTCTAAGGGATGACATGAAGAAACAAGCAGTCTGAAGAGTGAACAGAGAACATAGTCTGAGTATAGGAGTACAGCTGGACACCAAGGGAAGGTAGCATCTAAAGGCCACTAGTATCAAATGCTGCAGACAGTAAAGAAGAGAACTGGGAAGGAGATATTACTGGATTTTATGACTGCAAGGTAATTAAGGCAAACAGAACCAGTCGTTGATAGGTGCAGACTGGTAAGGGAAGGGTGAAGAGTAACAAAGTGGAAATGGTGACTCAAGAAAAGGGAGGAAAGGAAATAGGTTGGAGGAGAGGGAAATGTGGTTGAAAGAGCTGAATATTTGAGTTGTGCTTTAATTTTAGATCAGTGAGACTGAACCATATAAATAGAGAGACAAGGAGGTAGCAGAGAAAAAGCTGAAGATACAGGATAAGAGAAGAAAACACAGGATGGGCAGCCTTCCTGAGAAGGTAGGAGCTCTTGTAGACAGAATTAAGTAGAAGTGGCTGAGGGAAGATTCAGGAATGTGGTGAAATAGAAAGGTCAAATGTTCTTAGAAGAAAGTTCTAAGAGTTTTCTTTGATGTGAAATTCTCTTTTCTATGAGGCAGAAGAAGAGGTGATCTCCATAGACAATTGAGGTAGCAGATGTGTTTAAATCACTGAGGAGAAAGCAGCATGTCAGAAGCTGCCTCTCTCTAAAACAAGAGAGAGAAAGCGCAACAGGAAACACAGGATTGCCAGGCAACATTGAGAGCCTGTCAATTTATCCTGGTACCAATCTGTCTGGTGTGGTTTTCTATCACAGTCGACAGTTGCCAGATATAAAAACAGACAGCCAGATGATCTTGAGGGATGACACTATGAAATGCAATATTCTGTAAAACAGTTTATGAGGCTTCTTCATGACCTGAGCAAAACATTCCTGCAACAATATTTCAAACTGATTCAGTGATTCAAGGAGAGTACATTTCCCTCCTAAAACTTCTTCAGCGGAAAAAAATGGGGGAGAATTACCAATGCTCACAGCTGTTTGATCTATTGAGAAAATATAGTTATATTAATAGGATAATTATTAATTAAATTATTTCTGGGTTAGACATATACCCATATATGAGTATAGTATGATTAGTTACCCAAAAATTTCTACTTCTTCACAAGAGGTAACAAGAAATCTCCAGAGTTACAAAGTCACAAACAGCAGCGAGAAGAGACTGATCAGTGTAAATCCCAGGTAAACAGCAGACTACTCTGTCTTTGGAATCACTCTCTGATTTCTTTCCACTGAACACTTTACTGGCATTTCCTATATTTCAGGTATTGTGGTCCTGAATCTCAGTAATCTTCTAGATGGAGAAGCAGATATATATAATATATCTTAAATATATTTATATATATATATGATATTTTATATATATAATATATGATGTTATATATAGATTATATATATTAAATATACATAACATTATAAAAATATACATAATGTATATCATATATTATATATAATATGTAATATACATACTATTATTAAAATATATATCATATTATATATATAAAACAAATGAAAGGTTTGCATTTACATACCCAGTAAATAACAAAAATTTAAAACACAATTTTTGTTGCCCATCTATTTTCCACAAAATACTCTTTTCCTTCTTTGCCTTCTGGTTCCCTTCTTCTTCACTGACCCTTGAGCGCCATGAGTACTAAGGACACACACACACACACACACACACACACACATACATGAATGGTAACAATTCAGGTTAACTCATACTGCTAAAGTTGGAGCTAAAAGGATGAGAACAGTAAAGAAGCAGTTAATGACTAATTCTATTGGATCAGCACACAAATATTTACTTCCAACTCCATATATAAAACTCAATATAATTCTGAATTCTAAGACTTAGGGAAACATAACACAGGGAATATTTAATGAAAACTAAAGTTCTTTATTTAAAAAAACATCCATGTTTTCTTTTCAAGTTGTATTCCTCTTTAGTCTGTGGTGAACTGGATACCAACTGTGATGAAACTTCCCACCAAACCTCTTAGTTTCCTGACTGACTCCTGAAAGATCACTTTTAAAAGAAAAGCACAGAGCAAGTTGTTTCTAAAAACAGTGGTCTTTGCTATTGAACTTTCTTTTGAAGTCTGCAGTGGTTGTAATAGTAAATTCTCTGTACAGATTTTTCAACTGTAGAACAAAAATCATATCCTTGATGCAAGTGGTGCATCTGGTCTCTAGATTTCACTACTGGCACCTGCTATGTCTCATGTCACTTTAAGACAAACCCATAATTCAAAAGTGTCCCTAGTACTTATGGAGCTTAAGGGTCAGTGAAGGGGACCCAGAAGGCAAGGAAAGGAAAAAGTATTTTTTGGAAAACAGATGGGCAACAAAAATTGTGTTTTAGTGCCTGTTTTTTGTTATTTATTGGCTATGTAAATGTAAGCCTCTCAGTTGTTCCTGTAAAAAAGCTATGAAGCTAGGACTAGATGATGCTTTGGTATTTAAAAAGTGGTTTTTGTTTAAGTGAAGAAAATTAGAGAGTTTGGAGTAGGTGGTATAACACACCAAATCAATACTCACTAATAGGAGCTAACTTGCCTACTGCCATGAATTATTTAGTGAGTGAAGTCTTTATACTCATATTCAAAGTTCACACTAATGATCTAGTAATTATTTTAATTGATTTTCAATGAACTGTTAACTACTCTGTTGGCATACCAATAAGCAGGCATTGGTGGCAGCAGTTTCTATGCTCTACATTTGTATCTTTTATCCATATTCTGAGGGAAAATCAAAATAAATCAAATAAATATTTCTTTATCTATTTTACTGGAATTATTTTTTTATAAAGATTTGTTGTTTTAAGACGTTCTAATTTGGGAGAAAAAAGAAAATCAGAATCTGGAAAGATAAACCAATTTGTTCAAAGACACAAAACAAGGTAGAAGTTAGCAGCTGGGACCAACACTTTCCACTATAAAATATTATTTTTGAAATGGGGAGGTTCTGAGGTAGTCTTTGTTACTATCTCCTTCAGATACAAAATGATAGCCAGAAAGCTTTAACATCTTATAAAAGACTGACAAATCATCTGCACAATTCCTAACTTTCAACTTCTCCTAACAACGTATCTACTAATTGATGATTTGCAGCTAACCCTTGACCTTAAATGCTAAAGTTGAACCCTAAAATAAGTTCAGAAATCAGTACTCATTTGATGTAAATCAGAAAGATGCTAGATATCAGAAAATAAAATCTACTTATAGGTATGAAAAAGTTAAGAAAAAGTTCTAAATTTAAGGGAAACATTTGTTTCATTATCAAGTAATCAATATCAACATCATTTAGTAGCTAAAAATCATTTGTCCTTCACAAAAAAATTCTCATCAGTTATTCAGACAGATTTCTAAAGTATAGGATAACACCAAGGAACAAGTTTAGTTTAGAATTGTTGACACTAAACCCAATTCTGAAAAATCTCAGGAAAAGAATATAAATTATACAGTGGGAACTGAATCAATTTTTATTGCTTTATGTATTTAAAGATATGTGTACACAACTCTATTACTTGATAGGATATTTTATTAGACACGTGCATTTCTAATACAGGTTTCATGCAAGAATAGGATACACTATACTTTTTAAAATATAGAGAATTACGAATTTAGAGAAGGGAAATGTGGATTGTGTTTTTCATGAAATGTTTAAAAATCTGGGCTTTCTTCTGTCATGAAAAAGATCAGGTCCTGTCATAGAAAAAAAGTGAGACTTGTGAAGACCCAGGAATACAAATAGAACTAATAAGTAGAAGTTAAAAAGGTGAGCTTTGACTTAATATATGGAGCTTCCTAAAGCTCCTGAGGAGGAGCGATACAGTTGAGAGGATGTGGTTATTTAGCTAATACTGCAAACACATCTGAAATGTGGTTTATCCACCTGCATGACAAGGGTAACCAGGCCACCTGCCACATACACATTCCTTTCTATGGGACAGGGACACCAAACCAAGTACCAAGTTTACACTTAGTTCTCTGTCCTCATGGAACTCATAAAAAAGTGATGGATGCAGACAGTAAACAAATAATTAAGTCAACAGGTAGTTAAATAAGGCAGCGGATGATTATGATCCCTTCTATTTGAACATAAATAAATGGGGAGGGAGACTTACTGGACATCAGGGAGTCCAAAGCAGGTGATACTTAGGCAAAGTCCTGGAAGCTGAGGCAGGGAAAGAGCACCCAGGTTTTGAATTGTGAGCACTGACTCAGCAAAGGGCTTGGAGAAGGGAGACTGAGGATGTGGATACCGGTAGCACTAAGCCCCACACAGCCTCATGGGCCGAGAAGTTTTTGTTAAAGAGAATGATAGTGATTGAAAAATTTTAAACAAGAGAGTGACTTGCTCTGACTTACATTTTAAAGAAGTAGTTGGTGTACAAGATCTTTAAATTCTTTTCTCAAGCTGAGCTTCTGACTATTCTGATAGGGGCGGAATCTCAGCTTATCTCACACAGAGAAAGCAATTAGGTATCATGCCTTGATATTTATTCTATTTGGCAGTGATGTTTTACATAGAGAAAGGGTACTAAATTGCACATTTCAATAGCGATCAAGTATCAGAACAACCTGTACTTGAGACTATGCTGGATTGTTCCTCTTATTGCTGCATCTTTCCCCCAGATAAGTCTGCTCAGACCAGGTCTTTTGTGCCTGGCTCCCTCCCCCCACAATGGCAGTGCTTCTTCCAGTGTTTCGATGTGGTCACGAATTTCCTCTTGACAACTGATGGGGCTCTTTCTCCTGGTTCCAAGTTATTATTTTACTTCATCATGGAGGGTCTCTCTTCTTTTTGTCACAGTGGACTATCCTTTTGTAATGAGGCCTTGGCCTGAACTCAAAACCATTTTCTCCTTTACAATTCATGAGACTGGTCTCCCTGAGAACAAGCTTTCTATCTGGTTCTCTTTTCTATCTCTGCCCTGACCCATCGTTGGCATCTCTGATTGTTAGGGTTTCAAAATCACTGTTGAAGGAAGGAGTGCCCTGACCTTGGGCTGCTTGTATGGATGTGAGAGCCTCCTGGAAACTGACTCTGCTCTCTGTACTCAGTGCTATCATTCTCCTTCCAAGTTGTTTTGTGAAATAGAATGGCTCTATGCCCAGTAGATTCTTCCAACTCTTAACAAGAGCTGGAGCTGAGCCTTCTTCTTTTCTTCCCCTCTTAATCTGTCAAAGCACAAGTTTGCTATTGTTTTTCAGAACGGTGGCTGAGTCTTAACTGTGTGAACACAGAAAAAGCAAGTCTGATCATTTCCAGAACAGCAGTAGCTCACATGCATTGTACACTACTGCTCACCAGATGCCATTCTAAATGCTTTGCAGACATGTCTCCTTCAATCCTCACTGAAATGCTATGTGGAAAATACTATTTTTCACATTTTACAGAAGAGAAAATTGAAGTTTAAAGAGGTTAAATGTCTAGGTTATTAGATTTTATTTTTCAAGATTTCTTCAAATATAAAACTTGTACTTTTAATAACTAGGGAAACATTATAAAATTCATAAGGGTTTCTTTGTTCCTCCCTGGCACACAGGTAAGAGATTCTCACTATATTTTGCTTCTCTTCTTTTCTCTGTCATAATTCTCTTCTCATATCTGTTCTAAATAAATTTGCCTCTTTTGCAAAAAAAAAATAATAAATTCATAATAATATATCAACAAAAACTGGACAATTAAATTGAAGATGTTACTAAAAATGAGTATTTTATAGAACTCTACTGTATAACTGAATGGACTATAATTTCTCTGTCACCTATTTTTTCTCTACAATCTCAAAAACTCATGCCTTTTCATTATCTTTCACTAGTACATCAGAGAATACTTAACATTATTTTCTGTAATTTGAAACATTTAATTTTTAATAGGAGAAACCCAGGAATACTAGGGAGGCATAGAATATATATATACACACATATATATCTTAATAGCTTTTAAAGGCCTCAAAAAGATATGAAAAGAATTTAAAAGTTTCTATATGTAATTGAAACATATATAACATCAAACCATTAACAGTTTTAAAACCTGTTCTGCTCATAGAGGATCTCTGGAACCAAAACCAATTCTTCCAAGGTTCTTTGAGTGACAGTTCAAAATGTCCAAAAGACAGATTTTCCAATTTTCAAGTTAACATCAAAGAACACAATAAGCTATTTTCTGATTTTAAAAGAAACTGTCTTTAAAAATGTCTGATGATCCTGATGTATTTGAAACACATATAAAAGACACAGGTACCAGTCTCCCGAGAAAACGATGGAATTATAACCTAGCGCATTAGCCTAGAACAAAGCAATGCCCCCAAAAGGAAGTGCATTGAAGAAGAATAAAGCTTCATTAAAATAGTTATCTAAAGGAATTGTTTTAAAGTCATGTTCCCTGTTAAGTGTAGATGGGGAGATATTTCTCTTGCAAAATGTGTTACAACACTCTATCAGCAGACCTCCTGATAACGAGCTCTCTGATTTTCCACCTTGCCTGTGGTTCAGTCTGTAGTCTGAAACCGTTTACAATCCATTCATTCATTCTCTTATTAACTCACTCAACAAACACTCCCGACAGCTATTATGTGACAACATCTAGAACAGGAGTTGTATTATAAAAGGGCTTGATGTACACATTTTATGACAATTGCTCTCATTACATATTATACATTATAAATTATTACAGTGCTATACAAAACTATAACTATTATAGTTTATGTACACTGGAAATGTGAATTAATAAGTTTTGACAAAGTATTACATAGTCTCTAGAAAATATTTATAAGCAATTTCTTTTCATAAGGGTTACTTTATACATTAAATAAATTCAAAACATCTGTGAGGAAAACCAAGGAAATTAAAAAATGGCATCAATTTTTAAAATTATTATATTTATGACTCAGTATTGAATCATCTCCTAGATGATTCTTAGGGCTTTGTTATTTAGAATAGCCAAAAAAGTAGAAATTGGACAGACGTAAGAAATCATTTCTTTTTTTTTTATATTTTAACAGGCACAAACTATAGTCTATATGTACTAGTGGAAAGCTACTGAATTTTACAACACTGATATGCATCCATTTTTATGATATTTTAGAACATTTCCTTTAATAATACTATTACCACAGTTAACACAGTCCATTTGGACAATAACTAGTTGTCTCCAATATGCAGCAATTGCAAACTGAATACAGACAGCACAAGACAAAAGTAGCCATGTCCAGCAAACTGTTGTTGATGGACAAAATGTGAGCCACCACCTGTTGGATAAATACACAGAACCTGTTCTTGTTGTTAATGTGTAATTTACTAAGATGATCAGCAGAGTTGATAAATGCAGCAAGAAATGCAAAGTCTAAAGTTTTTCTTTCTGATTTCTGACAGGAAAGGTCTGCCCACACTTGCTTTCCAGTAAAGGCATTAAAGCTCTTTCCATACCACTTTTGAGTATCAACTCAAATATCATGAAGGATTAACAGAGGTTTCAGTATTCTCAGCAACTTTCATCACTGTGTCCAGTATTAGTAGACACACCAGAAGTAGGATAAATGCTACACATGTGAGTGACATGTTCCCAACAATAAGCCCTTGCTCGATGAATGGGCCACCACTACTCCCTTCAGATAAAGAAAATTCTAAGTAATGTTCCAGGGCACCAAGCAATGCCCACCAGAATAGTCTCATCAGTGTTTCAGGAGCTGAGGATTTCAGCTGGTGTCTCATTTTTGGGATTCTGGAATTTTGGCTGGAAACATTGTTGACTTTTATATACCTGTAAATATTCCAGCTTACTTAATTGAAAATGAGCCCCCCAAAAGAGGAAAAGACAGTCTTTGACATACCTGTATGCTGCTCTTCAATCCAGACTTGCAAATACATGAAGAAGAGTAGGCCTGCTACTCCAAATATCAGCACCGAGAGGAAGACTTGTTTGGGGTTCATGACCAGTTCAGAAGGTTGTATTGCTTCTCATTTCTGAGGATCTCAAGATTTGTTTTTCCACAGACCTTAAGATTTGCTCATTGCTTTAAGTGCTGGTCCATGAAACCTAGAACTAAAAAACATCTACACTGTAACTTATTTCTTCCCAAATATGCTAATAATTATGCAGTATTTTAGAGGAAATACATTAACTGTCACTCTTAGAAGATGGAAGAAAATCTAGTAGAAGTCCCTAGAAGGGCAATTTTCTATTGTAAATCTTCAACTTATCTCAGGAATGTATTAGCCCAAAGTTAATAAGTAACACCCTAACATTAATTAGGTGAAGTGAGGTCAGACTTAAGCCTTTCCGTAGTATAAAGGGTAAGGTAGGGTTCAGGTTTCCTTAAAATGAAGTAATGGAAAACAAGGCTAATAGGATGGATTGCAGAAAAAGGAGTTTTGAAAACATGTTCATAGAATGCAGGAAAGATCACCTCATGTTTTAAAATATATATAAAGTTGAAAAATAGAAAGTTCATCTGTCATTTTTCTCCTATGTAAAATAATAAATATCTCCAACTCAAAGCATAATACATCACAGGAATACAAAGAATATGGCTAGATCACAGTTCAAGGTCCTATCCCACAATGACACTGGAGAAGAGAAACAGTCCTTGGATTACAGAAATCTATTTCAGTATTAAATAGGTTCCTTTCTTTAACTGAAATAACTTTGTTTTAGCATAATCATTTTTGGTATAATCTTAACCTTTTTAAAGTCTCACCCACTATTGAGAATATAATGAAAATGTAAACCTCTTCTTAGAAAACTATAAACACACACAAAGTCATGCATAAAATACCATTATGCTCTTTTACTGAACCCAAATTAAGAGTCCTTGCTTTTTGTGAACCAGCAGGAAAAACTGCAGTTGCCTGTATGGTGAGCTCCTATCTCTAGCAGCCTGACTAATGAGGCCGGGGGTCATGATTTTATGTGTTTCTATCTGACACTGGCCAAAGACCCTGGCTCCCTGAGCACAGACCACATTGCCTAGAAATGTTTTCTCAACATGAAAGCATCACACATTGTTGTTACCTAACACGATCTCTTTTCCCCTCCAATTAGACCTTAAAAACTGGGAGAATATTTAGTCTGTTTATGAAGAATTCAGCAAGGAGTGAGTTCAGAGTTAAAAACTGCTCTGGGAAGTTGCTAGCGTCACTTAATTTTGGGAAAATCAATTTTCACAGACAAGTAAGGTATCCAAAGTAGTCTAAGAGGTCAGAATTAGAAGTGAAACAGGTAGGTAATCTCATTAGAAAAAAGAAATTCACTTAATAGTTAAAAGTACTTATGCAGAACAATCAAAGCCAAGTCATTTATAAATATATTTTAAAAAAATATTTTAATTACCTCAAAGGTGCCAGAGTGAAAGGAGTGGTTGCCAGCATTACCTGAGGCTCTTTCTCAAATCTATTTCTCTTGAGTTCCCTGAGGAGGGGCAACTGGTAACATAAGTGTTGTTTTAGATTTCAAGCATTTTCTTCATTTTGGAAGTAGAGGAACTTTTTAAATAAGTAGAAGAACTGAAAGTATTAACCTTTTGCTTATTTGATAAGTGATACTCTGCTTTTATATTGTCTCAAAAATAAAATATTAGGGGTTTCCCAAACACACACAGTTTCCAAGGGAGATTTGCAATGTGAGGTGTCTCAAAGTTTAATCCCTCAAAGAAAAGCTCTGAGAGAAGCCAGTTTTTTCTTGATGCTTCAGTTAAACAATGAACAGATATAATTCTGGGTCTAGAAGTTTCAAATATCAGAGAAAACCAGTTAAGCAAAATCTACTACTAACAAAGAAATATTTGTTTACAAAAAGAAAGAGATTTTTACAATCTGTCTACATAATTACAACTTAGAAGACAGAGGATAGAAGAAAACACATAAATCAGAACAGAGCCACAAACCTGTGGGAGTGGGAGGTGTGAAATCCAAAAGAAGTGCTCCTTGGGGGTTGCAGTAGAAAATTATTACCTATGATGCTGGAAAAAGATTAAGAATTTGCCCTTCCTTTCTTCAGGAGATGTTGCTGTATTCCGACAAATCCTCCTGGGTAAGAAGTCAGTAGAAAAGCCATAATTGTTATTATGGCAGATGTGAGTAGGATTGAGTGATTAAAGCCACAAGGCAGAAAGGCAATCTGGTGTGAAACGGAGAGATACGTTTGATTTTCTCCCATCTCAGTCCATTAACCCAACATTGGCATTAGGAAATGGCTCTCATTAAACAAAGGTGAGGCAATAGGAGCAGCAGTCTTGCTTTAAGCAAACCTGAAGGTCAGCTGTGATGGGAAAACACACCTATTTGGTGATCATACATCTAACTTCATGCCTGCGGAAAAATTGCAGACTACTGGAGACTGAAATTACTTGGAATAATGCTATTTTATGTACAAGCACTATACAACATTTCCATGGTCAAAGGCTTCCTGTTTTTGTACTATCCTCTCTCTCAGCTCATAAACACACTACCTTGAACCTAACAGGTACTCAACAATGTGTTACACTGAACTGAATTTAGAAATTCAATAATGAAAACAGATCACTGATGGATTTTTCTAGTTGGACATGTAAACATTCAGTTCTAATCTCCAAAAGGAAAAATATGGTTATTAAACAACCAAAATAAGGTCCTAAGTGAGACTCTATTAAAATATATGTATATTTTATTGGCACAGCCCATTGATTTATCCCAAACATTTGTGAAATCTAAAAATCATCTCATTTCCAATATTTAAAAAGCTACTCTTCTAAATGGCTGTGGTTACCAACTCACACCTTTAGTTAATGATTCCATCCTCAATTTCTTCCTGTTCTTACATCTGCTATCAGTGACTTATTTGGCAAACCCAATTGAAAGCTTGAGACTCAAGGAACCCCTCATGCCACCCACGTAGGTGAGTATCCCAAACCACAGAGCATGTTAGGGGGTGGTGAGATTGGTAAATCAAGTTCATTTTGTGTTCTTTAAGAAATCTTCCAGTAATATTGCTTATTTTCAAATAATGAAAGTATTCTATATTTCTTTTCAAGATGTTGCATAAAATGTAGATGTTTCACATTTAGTATTTGAAATCACCTGGAATTTATGTTTATGTACATTGTAAATAATCTATTACATATGAATAATATTTATCCAATGCGATTTATTGAATAGCTAGTCATTTTACTGCTATTTAATGCTGATTTTGTTATATCTCAATATTTATTTTAATGGTCCAATCTCATCTTCTATGTTTGTACAAACATCTGGGCCTATTTTTAAGTGATGGGATAAGAATGTGATAATTGACTTTATTTTTTTAGTATTTACATGTTCCTGTTTTTTTTTGTGTTTGTGTATATGTTTGAGTCACCTTCAGAAAATTACACTGCCTATACAATTATTAACTTGAGTTCCCAAATTTATTTTTTTTAAATCAGTTTTTCTGTTTTTTATCAAGGTAACTATATATCAGATACAGTTTAGTTTCAAAATTTGTAATTATAAAGGTGTTCATATATTTTAAAGATATTTTTTGCAGTTGCAGATACAGTTCTCATTTCATTAGTAACATTATAGAATCGTGCCTCTTCTCTTTTGTTTTTTGAACATTTTTTTAGAGACTTGTCTGTTTCATTTAAAAATATACAACATTGGATTTCTGCCTTTAGGAGCAGTGACCTATACTGTCAAAACACTAACAAGAATGTAAAAACAGTGGCGCTTCAATGGGAAAAAGCTCCAAAAGATTCTAGAACAAAGAAGATGTAAATCCCAATCTCTATGGCTTGGGAAATATCTCCCAAATAATCTAACTCTAAATTCATCTGCTTGATTTCAGTGACTATAAATTTACTTTTATTCTAATATTTACAGATATACACACATACAGTATATGTCTATATGTATGTAGACATATACATATATTATCAATTAGTAAGAACAATTTTATCAATTTTTTACAATTTTTTAAAATTTCATCAGTGATACAAGTTACATGGGAGGGAGAAGTCAAAATATGTCCTATTTCATAAGTCTTCCCAGTATAAAAAATGAATATCACTGTTTTTTTTATACTGTCTTCCCAGTATAAAAAATGAAGACCACTGTGTGGTCTCCACAAGTTATTTAATGAAATTTTACTTTCTTCACATTAAAAAATGGTATACAAAAATTCTCACTACTGTTTATTGTGCTTATCTTATCTCTTTCTCTATTCATTTTACTTTTTTCTTTAGGACTGTTTTATTCAAAGTTTTTGAATTGAAAATAATTCTTTGTTTTAGATCTTCTTTATACAACACCTTCATATAGTGCCACTAACTTCCTTTAAGTATTTAGAAGCATACATGTGCTTTATTTTGTTAACGCATTTGCATTGTCATGAAGTTCTAAATATCCTGCACTTTCAATTACCATAAATTTGTTTTTAAGTTGGCTTTTAAAATGGTTTACTTTTCCTCTTTCTGTCACACTATTTCCCTAAATTCATTTCATCCTTTCTGTCCCTCTTTCTGCTCTTATTGAATCTATATTTTATTTCTGTTAGTTAAGTTGTATATTAAATAAAAAATATTTAACTATACTTTTTTCTAATAAAATTTAGTTTTTATAAGAACTCTAGAATGCTCTAAACACTCATTAAACAATGCTTTTCACCATATCATGTTTGAGATTTTTTTGGTTATTATGAGCTTTTTTCAGTTCTAAATAATGTCATCATTCAAAAGAAATATTTATAATTAATAAATTATAAATCACTGATATTTATAAGAAGTCAGTTATAAGTTTAATAGGTGGACAGCCATCAATTTAATAGTAATATGTTCTAAGATTGACTACTTTGCTCCAATAGACTAGAGGCAAAGTCACAGATTTTAAGTCTATGAAGCAGCTATGCAAAGTTTGCTGCCTAGGGGTAAACTCAGTCTTTTCACCCCTCTACTTATGACTAAAAATAGTATTGAGTTTCTGTGCACTCTTTGCCCAGCTCCCTCTAACAATTACATGTTACATAACCATAGGAAAATGGGTCAAGATCAGGGATTGCCAATGGTGTATTTGGAGGCAGAAGGGGTCCAACTATTAGTAAAAGGTGAAAGATTTATGCAATCTAAAGAGAAACCAGAGTATGGATCCATCTACTAGTGAGGTGAGTCCAATGGGGAATATCAGTTGCGTATGGGATGAAGATTATTCTAGATAATCTAAGTAGGCACAATATAAACACAAGGGTCCTGAAAATTGAAAGAGAAAGGCAGCAGGTAATGTGAGAACAAAACAGCCTTTGTTAGTTTTGTAGATGATGGAAAACAGGAATGCAGGTGACCTCCACAAGTTATGAAAGACAAAGAAATGGATCCAACCTAGAACCTACAAAAAGTAATGTGGACCTGCTAACACTTTGATTTTAGCCCTGTGTCAGACTAGTCATCCACAGAAGTAGAAGATAATTTACTAAATTTGTCAGTAGCTTGTTATAATTTGTTATAGCAGCAAAAGAAGCTAATATAGTACAATTCTATTACAAAGTAATAGTATTTTAGTAACATTTTAAAGAAAATTTCTGAAATGGCTATAAGTAGGTGGAATAATGCTCATTTTTTCAATTATTTTTTACATGGCTTCTGAATAGTATTTCATTGTCTAGTTCTATAAATCATCAAAGGCTCAGTGTGTTTTATCATACATACTATAGAAACATATCCCTTTCCTAGATACTAACTTATAAGTGTTCCCTTGAATATTTTGTTGCTTTGATTTCTTGTATATTTTATTTAATAGTTGCCTTCTACTCTTACCTATTATAAAATTTAATTATAATTAAGTTTCTAGCAGGAAAAAGCTTTGTTCTTATATTATGTAAAAAAAAGCTTTAAACTCATTTTATGCTCTACTGTTCTATATAGATTGCCTTTTTTTGTTTTAAAGCAATAATATTCTGTCTTTAAAGACTTAAGTCATTTGAAGAGGTGTGAACCTATTCTCCTAAATCATATAGTGTTGTAAACCAATGTTACCTCAATAAAATAGAGACAGCATAAAACAAACCTGAAGGCCCTTGCAAACATTTGTTTGTAGAAAAGAACATTCATGAAGATTTAGTACTAAGAGCTTTGCTCATCTCATTCTTCATTTTTGCTTGTTCCCAGTCTAAAAATTTCAAAGTGTTAAATAATGATACAGAAACACTGTATTTTGTATTTACATGCCAGTCAAGAATATCAGCATCACATATTACACAAAAGGTTCACACAGAATCAAATCAAATTTTATTAAAATAACCCATGAAGATTGAAAGAGTTCTTTTGTTTCAGAGGGTTTCTTTTTTTAAAATTGATTGTATATGTTTTTCTCGCATCTTTATATACCCCATAATTCTCCCACTTTCATGTCACCTGTGAACCATCATCCTGATTCCTTGTGCTGTTTTTTGGAATCTGGCAGTTGGCCTCGGAGTTACAAATGGTCATTTGAATGGTTTGTCTAAGATGACTTGAATGAGTTATCAGCAAGAGATTATGTCAGAAGAGGTAAGAGGTAACTATGGGTTGCATGAAGAGGCTCTCACATCTAGGAAACATAGATTAGTTATTATAGTAATTAATAATGTAATGTAAGAAGTACCAAACAAAATATATTTAAGTTCATAATAGGGATCAAATATAGTACAGCCACAGAAGGTGAGTATATTACAAATAGAAAGTGCAACTAAAGAATATTCATGCGAATGTGTGTTCCTCTCTAGTATCACACTGCTTCTTTATGTGGAAGTCATGCAGCTTTGCATGAACTGTCTTCATTCCTGGTCCCAGCAGGGACCTGAAATACTATTCTCATCAAAATAGTTGAATCAGGAGTAGCCAGGGGTATTAGGTTTCTGTGCTTTCCAGAATAAATTATGACAACACATTTCCTTTTCTTTTCATCCATTATAAGTATATAAGGCAACAATTGGGCTGAATGATAAGAAACAAATATTTAAAGTTCCAGAAATATAGACTAGAAGTTCAAAGTCAAGGAGTGGTCAGGACTGCATTTTTCATGGAGACTCTAAGAGAAAGCCCCCCCCCCCCCTTGCTTCTTCTGTCTTTTAGTGGCTCCAACGTTGGCTTGCAACATCACTTAGCCTTTTTCTCTGTGTGTCTTATACAGACACTTGTCTTTAGACTTAGGGTCCAATCATATAGTCCAGTATGAGTTCTTCTTGAGATCTTTAATTTAATTACATCAGAATGAACTGTTTTCTAGATAAAACAACAGGCTCCAGGAGTTAGGAGGTAGGCATTTTTTTTTTTTTTTTTTTTTTGGTGGAGAGATGTCACTAGATAATCCAGCTTTTCCTGATTATTTCAGAGGCACTCTAATCAGAACTAAGTAGAGCTTTGATTGGATGACCTTGGAAAGTGGTTTTCTCTCCCAGTGAATATAAATGTGAATGAGGAAGTCTAAGGTTTCTGCTTTTGCTAGAGATTTCCTGTAGTCCTGAAGAAACCCAACCTAAAATTCAATGCAACACAGACGAAAATATAGCTGAGAAACCTGCAGAGAAATAAGATAAACTCTAACAGGACAGGTAGCCATGCTGTGTTCAGAGAGCCAACACATTTCCTTTCATTCCCTTTTCAATCCTTTCTAAGTATATTACGATAACAAAGGAATAAACTAAATTTCAGGTGAAATAATTTGGTGGCATAACAAGAAATAAATGAAAATGATAGTGCTACTATTTTTCAAGTAATACATTCTAGGCACTATTCTAAGTCTTTCATATTGATTATTGAAGGACAAGCTTACCATAACCCTGCTACTTCCCCAGACAAGAGATCTATAGAAATGGTTCACATAACCACAGTCTGAAACCAAGATCAGGGAAAGAAGTGAGACAGTCAGGAGGAGACAGACAGAAGGCCTTGGCAGCAATCTATGGTGTTTATATTGATCTTGCAGCTACAGGGGAGCCCAGGACAGGTTTGAAGGAAGTGAAATAAAGGGCTGGCACTTTGGGAAAATCACTCAGAGATAACCAAACTGGAGACCCATCTGAAGGCAAGGAAGACTGAAAGCATGTAAGAAAAGAAAACAAAGTCACCAGCCAGATACTACCTATAGTAGGGATTGTGCTACATTGTATTGCAGTCCGAAATACCTGTCCTTTCATTTACACACATCCTTTTGCTCTATCTTTATTAGAGGAAATTTAGTGTAATGGGTAATTATGAAGCTTCTTAGAGTTTAACTGACCCGGTTGGAATCACAACTTGATAACTAGTTTGTCCTTACATCTAAACTGGAGATAATAAAGATCAATCATGTGAGGGTGTTGAGAAAGAAATAGATACATAAAAAATATTTAGAAGGTCATCTGAAGTATTTTACAATACTAAAATGTTAATATTTTTATATTACAGATACCTAGCACAGGGCAGTTTGCATTGTAGTTAATAAGTATTTGTTAAAAAAATTGGGTACTTTTACTTCAAAAGACAATCTATTTTTATTGTTAGAGAGGCTTATTCTTTCAGTTCAAGCCAAGGCAGTCCAATCAATAAGCAGCCATTAGACCTGAATATGACCAGGGCTCTGTACCATACCCGCAAGCTAAAGCGAAACAAATAATGTTTAATCCCTGGTCTTTATCAGAGACTATTTGAAACTTTCTTTTTTATAACTTTTACAAGTTGGTTCTAATAGAGACTTCTAAAACAACTTATAACAAATTTGTTTTCTATTCTACATGACAGACATTCCAATTATTGAAAACAATTATCCTGTCTACTGTTATTCTTTTTTTTACTTCAGGATAAACAATAAATATACACAATTCCTTCAGCTTTTCCTTATGGGACCTGATTTAGGAGCATTCAATCAATTTAATCATCTTCCTCCAGACACATTTGCATTTGCTAATGTTTTTATTTAAATGCAGGTCTCAGAAGAAGATACTACAACCCAACCATGATTGAATGGATGGATAGTGTTGTGAGAATTATCAGCATAGAAATAATGGTTACACTGGAGCATTCACACATAAAATGGGAAAATAAGACAGAGTTATATGTTACAGGTTATAGTTTGGAGGGGTTCCTTCCACCCAAATAATAGGGAAACAGAAAGAACTCAGTAAAAGACCCATTCAAGGGAAAGGACTGTGAAGTAAAAACTGTGTGAAAATGTTAAGTGCAATTAAAAAACACTATAGAATGCTTTTACATGGTAGGCAGTAAATAAAGCACTTAAGAAATAAATGTGGAGAAAGTATTTAAGGACCAGTAGGAATAACAGTTACAATAAAACATGGTATTTCCAAAAAGTAAAAACGGGTTAGGATAGAAAAAATGACTTGATCAATATGGAAATTTGTAAAAGAAGATCAAAAAGAACTAAAGCATTTTGAGAGATGAGAATTTACCATTTCAGTCATCAATTTAAAGTAATATGCTTTACTTATAGTGCACAATAGGGAATAATAGTTGTTGTAAATGCAAATGTTTTACATATATGTGTGCGTGTGTGTGTGTGTGTGTGTGTGCACACAGACCTTTACCCTTAAGTAATGAGGTACTTTGGGTACAATGTAAACAGTCAGTATATACTAAATAAAATTTTTGTTTTTTCATAGAGCAATAGAATGAAAGGAGGTTAAAATCAGGGGAAGGGGAGGAAACAAGAGATAAAGATGTTTCACAGGTTACAAGGGAGAAACTTGGGGTAGACAACAATGTAATATATAAATGAATAAATAAATAACTTAAAAAATACATTTTTTGCTCTCTATTTTAATGGTAGTTAGGAAGGACTCTTACATATCTCCTAAGTAGATGGAGTTAATTCTTGGGGTGGTAGTTCACGATAGAGTCCAACATTAAAAAGTTACATAATCTGATGAGTATGGTGGAGCATTATGGCAAAAAAGTGATATTATAATCTAAAACCAGAATAATACAGGAGAAAAAAGGAGATTTTTAAAAAATGTCATATAGCAATATATCTACTTCCAAAAGGCCACAAGAAAACAAAAACTGGCAGCTGTTAAAAGGCAAGAGGCAACGTAATGTTAGAAAGTTATTTTTGGTCTTATTACTTTTTACTTCCTGTGAGCAATCAGTAGTTCAAATTAGAGTATTAGCTACAGTATAAAACAGAATGGGTCAAACTGGTTCAGGAATATTATATTTAATAGTATAATAGCAATATCTACAACAAATGTCAAATGAGTAACACTACATCTAAGTATAGCAAATACGTGATAGAAATAATTTTGACAAAAAGTTTGGCTCTGCTCCACATTCAAAAAATTACCTATACCCATTTTCAAATAATTACTTTTTTGGCAAGACAATAAAACATAGACTATCTTATTATTATTATTGCTACTGGTGCTATCCAGATAAAATGTCTTTTATACATTACCAACTATATATTTCTACATTCTTACTCTGGTCATCATAGAGGTAGTAAAATTCTTATTAAAGTACATGTATAGAGTATTATGCTTCATCATACCTGATATTGGGTAGCTATTTCTATTAAAGATTAGCCAGACAGTCAATTCCTATTTGAAAGGTATTTTTTCCTTTACTATATATTATCTATGTGTTGTTATTATCTCTTATAGAAAAGATAACAGTTTTGCATAAAATAATAAAATTCTATGGCTAACATAAAATTCCATAAAACACTAGAAATGTGTATATTCTAAAACGAATATGATTTGTTTCTTATAGATAGTAAAGTTTGTGAGCCAAGTATTCATTGCTAGCTTCAAGCAATCACATTCAAGTATTATTAAATTATTTCTGTTTCCTCTTGTTTCACATTCTAACTCATCTGTGCTTAGCCCCATTTAATAGAGAAATAAAATGAACTAAAAGGAGAAAAGGTGTTAATCTACCAATCTTGGTTAAAAATTAAAAATAAATTAAATCTGCAAAAATATCAACTGACAAAATTCATAGCTTTAAACACACCACAAGAATAGTGCTATTATTAAAATATCAAAATACCTGCCTAAGGTAGTTATTGAAATAAGAATATATATATATATATATATATATGGGAAGGCTGAAATGATGCAAACAAGTCAAGGCAAGAATAATAAATAACTCTGAAAATTAAAGTCTCATTAAGAAAGCAGGAAGTAAAACAAAACATTTAAAGACTACTGTGAAACTTCAAGAATATTATACAATTATGAATAGTGAGGTTTTTGGTGTTATTATTATATCAGTTAATCTTAAATAATTTCAGCAACTAATCAATGAAGAAAATTTCTGGCTAAATAGGGGTAGACTGAATCCATGCATTCCCTCTTCAATCCCTTCAAAAAGAAAAGCAAAGCAGCTAGGAAAACACCATTAGAAAGTATGAATAAGGAAAGAGGAGATGGTTACTAGAAATAATAAAATTTTCAAAAATGAAATGCAGGCATAGTAGTGATAAATATCTTAAAAGATCATAAATGCTGTAATCAAAGTGTTTCCATAAATACCAAGAGGAAGCAAAATGCAGTGTGTTGTAAAACCCAGATGGGTACACTAAGTTTCCCCAAAAGGAAAATAAGCAAGGAAAGAATAGGAGAGAAAAAACTAAAGAATTAGAACACAAAGAATTATACTTTAGATTCTTAGAGAGGTAAGAGAAATTATTGGTTCTATTAAAGCAGGAGAAGATCCTATAGTTAATAAAAGACATCAGAGAGAGAGAGAGAGAGAGAGAGAGAGAGAGAGAGAGAGAGAGAGAGGAAGAGGGAAAGGGAAAGGGAGAGGGAGAGGGAGGGGGGGTAAAAAAAGTTCTTGCATTTTCTTTCCCATCTTGCAAGTTGGCAAGCAAAAAGATTGAGAAAGAGATACTAAAGAGAAGAGACCTCAAACCCAAAAATCTGATTCTTGTGGTTAGATTTAGAATGCCAGGGCTAAAACTCCCGAGAAACACCCACTGCAGCTGAAATTCTGTCCTCATGAGAGAAATTGGCAGATCTTCTGATGTGCTGTATATTCCAGAAAGGTCATGTACAAGAGGAAGTACTCAGCAAGTAAATTCAGGATTGAAAGGTGTTACCAAGTGGTTAAACTTTGCAAAATACCTAGATACTATCCTACTGAAAATGTACTTCAAAAGCTGTTGAAGTACTGAAAATAAATAAATAAAATGCCCTTCAGTTAGCCTGTTAGAAAACTGCAAGCTGGCATCATGTCT
Source organism: Uropsilus gracilis (assembly GCA_004024945.1). Classification (NCBI taxonomy): domain Eukaryota; kingdom Metazoa; phylum Chordata; class Mammalia; order Eulipotyphla; family Talpidae; genus Uropsilus; species Uropsilus gracilis. The sequence continues at coordinate 100,076 of PVHY01000278.1, read as the reverse complement.
GGAACCATTCTGATCATCCTTACTGGTTGTTACAGAGATAGGAGGGTGGTTTTCTGGAAGCAGCTAAGCAGTTGCTGCTACTCACACTGGACTCTGATACTCAACTGAGTTTACCTACAGAAGATGCACAGAAAACTTTTCACTGTTATCTTCGACAAAATTAGTACCAGTGGTATGAAGATCCCAAAACATCTTATTTGCTTATTTCAAGAAAAGAGAAATGTTTATTTCAAGAAAAGAGAGTGGCATAAGCCCCAATGCCAGGAAGGCAAGATCTTCGATATAGAAAAGGAGGAATATGAGATTGAAATCAGGTGAGAAAACAGGCAAAACCACCAAACTTGCAAAGGGGATCATCTGGCCCCTTAAAGCCAGCCACACACCAGGTTCTTCCCAGCCTGCGCATGCAGTAACAAGACAACATAAACTTTAAGAGGGACAAAAAAAAATTTACTTATTAAAAGACAAATGAGACAAGAGTTACTGAGGGGTACAAGGGAACCCCTTTAGTAATCTTACCACACAGTCCAGTCTCTAGTCCAAAGCACACATGGCTGCAACAACCATTTGCAGCCACACAATGGCGATTGCCCCACCTTAAGCTGGATAAAGGAGTTAAGATGGCACAACTGCTCCTTCTTCAAAGACACAGCTCCACTCACTCCAAGCCAGAAGAAGCCAAGATGGCATCGTTAACCCTTCTCCGAAAGCAGGAGATTCAAATCCAGCAAGGAAGACCAGGGTAATGTCTCAATTCTCCAAAAGGCACAGCTCCAGCACTCTTTCAGCTCCAACTCTAAAGTTACCCTGCATCAGCAAAACTCACTTGATATCTCTGCACCTTCCTTTTTCCATTCCCTCTCTCTCTTCTCCTCTCTGCACTTTTCTCTTCTCTCTCATTCTGTCTCTTTCCCTGTATTTTTTCTTTGTCCCCTCTCTGATCCTTTAATCCTCTTCTCACAAGAAGGTTTAATTTCCCTTCTCCAAGTCTCCACCCACTAATGCTAACAATAACTATTTTAATGAATTAATACCAGTACTGGGGGCCACAGCCCCTTAACAAGATGATAGAATACTGTAAGGGTAATTAAAGACTGTAGATAGACAAGTTCTGCCAAAAATTAAAGCCATTCCTCAGCATCAGGGCCAACTCCATTCTGTTTGCTCTCATCAATGGAATTTACTCTCACAAATTGGTGATTTAAAGTTCCTACAAAGAATCTAGCTAAATAGTGATTTTTAAAAAATAACTCTTACAAATGAAAACTGTAACCAAAAAATCCAACATACAGGTCAAAAGATAAGTCAAGGTGATTCTCAGACAGTAGGGGAAGAGGACAGAAAAAGGGCCAAGAAATAAGATTGAGCTAATTGATGAAAAACTGGAATAATAGGAGTTCCAGACAGAGAGTACAGATATGAAAAAAAAGGAAGGAGACCATAGTGATCCAATTCAATTTGATAAAATTCCTGCTTATCAAGGGACATAACTTTCCAGAGTAGATCTTAGGATTCCCATCACACACACACACACACACACGCACACACACTGATGTGAGGTGATGTCAGGTGATGGATATGTTAATTAACTTGATTATGGTAATAATTCCACTATTGTACACACAAATTATCATGTTCACAATGAAGATAGGATAAATAAGAGGGAGATGATCTTGTGTTGGCCTGAATTAATCAAGCAATCCCTGTAAAAGAGGACCTGGATTTTGTGAAGTTGAGATGCCCTTCTACTGGCTGTGAAGATGCAATTATGCTGTGAATTTTCTGTGGAAAGAGGTGGTCTTGAGTCCTAGGAGAGCAAACTTCTAGGATCAGTATACTGTAGGAAAAGTGAAGCCTCAGAGACAGGGAAGATGTGGAGACAATAGGAGCAGATTCTAACTGGGATAAACCAGACACACCCTAGACTAAGCAGCAGCAAATTCTAAACAGGATTAATAGGACACCCTGACCTAAGGGAGGTGGAGGTCTAAGGAACATTTCCCCACAGAGTAAAATAAAAAGAAACTCTAAGGTTTGCGAAACAAGAGGATCATGTTACTCATTAAAATGGCATTTGCCAATCATAAAGAAACTGATGGGGGTCTTAGAATAATTAGGGGAAAAGGATATATATCCCAAGGCATGATTCCATTTGGGGCTTCTTTGCCTTCCACTGGTCCCACAGGCCTGGGGGTCCAACTTGATTTCTGTCTCTTTTCTCTGAAACAAACTTTTCCTCATATCTATTCTAAATAAATTTGCCTCTTTTTGTTTGCAAGCCTGTGTTAGCAAAGTTCCTGCTGAGTCTTCATCAGACAACCTGAAGCTGGTATGGAGAGTGCTGTTCATTGAAATGATAGGGGCACCTAGCTCTGGGTGTCACTGTCTCTTGCTTTAGAATTGTTAATGTTACTAAGAGCTGGGTAGGACTTTGACTAGCATACTGGCCTGATAGGACTCCCCACCTCAGGAGTTCTCTTGATCGGAAATGAAGATATATAAAGAGGGTTGGAACAAAGAATGATATTCCGTCATTTTGAAAGGGAAGATGGTGGCCAGCCCATGAGGCCATGAGGAGCTTCAGGCCAGGCCTTGGCCAGGCCTGGCAACTCATGGCTCTTAGTGAGTATAATGTGAGTGTGTCTGCTGAAAGCTAAAGGGGTTGGAGATTGGAACTCCTTGTTGGAGTGTGCCTTGCTGAGTTTAACTTAGATATTTTTGGAGAGACTGTATTAGATCTGAGAAGAAAATGAACTTTGCTGGTTCCAGTATTATGGAGTTTCTTTCTACTACCTGGAGGACAAGGAAAAGACAGCATGGGAGAGTTGGAGCAAGGCAAAGGAACACACAAAGGAATGTGGAGATAAACTGACTGATTGGACATTGGTGAGATGATCAGGACTAAGAGACTGAGGGTTTTTGGACACTCTGTGGAAAGGACCTTGGACAATGTTGAGAAAAGTTTTGGACAATGTTGAAGTAATTGGAGTTTTATGTATATGCTTCTTTTTGTAGTAATTAGGAAATCACTTTGTTTAGTAATAAATTAGTCTGCACTCTGAGACTCTTGTTTTGGTTTGGATTTATAGTGGAAAGGCTGGGGATGGTGGAAAGAACCTAGAAAATTTGAAAGAGGGTAAATTGAGACAAACTAAAGTTTAAACTGTATTTCTAAGTTTTTTTTTCCCCAGGTCTGGGGTGAGGGGGGAGAAAGCTGAGAGAAGCTGTTAGTTGATTTCTCCATACCAATAGTAGGTGAACATTGAAGATGCTAATTAACTGCTATGAGTCTGCTTCCTAAGAAGAAGCAGGCAGAGGTATTTTAAGTTCAGTTCAAGCTAAAAAGCCTTCCTTCCTATTTTATACCTGGTTTCAGTTGGTGACCATGAAGGGACTTGAATTTAAGTCGAAGAGCTGAGATAAGTTCAAACCAGAAAGCCACCCATTTCATTACCCGGTTTCAAACCAACGGGTCTAATAGCCCATATTCTGTGTTGAGCGCTGCTGCTGCAACCTGGGGTTGGTCCCTGGCTAGCCTGAAAACCTGAAAATAATGGTAAGTGTCTAAAAAAGGAGACTGTTAGTTCTGTATCTGCAGGGAAATTCTGCTCATAAGTTCAATGAGTTTGGAAGAAAATCCTGGGGTTCAAGTACATACTTTTAAGCATTTCTACAATGTTCCAGAACTGGCTGACTTTAACAGATTTGTCAATTTACATTCACATTTAAAGCACATTCCACATTGAAGAAGCTCTGTCACTGGCAGAAAGCTAGTTTTCACTCTGAGGTTTTTGCATACAAGAAGGAACAGATGACTTTCTGGATTTTTTTTCCTTTCCTTTTCTTAAAGGAGGGAGTTTGGAAATCAAAAAGTTCCCAACACATTTTTATCAGGTGCAAAAGTTACCCATAAAAGTTTCTTCTTTGAAGGGCTTTCAGAATCTGGAAAATGGCTTACCAAGTTATAGTTTGTACTATAACAGATACTGTAGTAATACAAAGAACTATACTTAAGGAAGCATGGATTTCTCAGGTTGTTTTCTCAACCAGATTAAAGCCTCTGAAAGTGAGAAGAGATTGAAGAACAATGAAGAGTGGCTAAGCCACTGGCTGTTTGAGAGAATTATTCATTTAGTCTGAATTTTGTTATTGCTGGTGCTCCCCCTTCTCCCCAACTTATGAACTTTTGGGGGGCAACAATGTTATGACTCATGGGCCACTCAACAAGACACAAAGACTCCAATTGAAGTTCAAAGCTGCAGGTTTATTACTGGTGCATCAGGGTCCCCAAGCTAGGTCGGCATGAGAAACCCCAAGCAGTTTCTGTTACAATTTTTATAAGGCAAAACCATCACCTCCCCCTATTGTGAAGCAAGCAAGTGAAAACATGTCCTCATAACTTTAGGACACATTTCCATGTTGACTGTGGGACACATTCACATAACTATAGGTTTCTAATAATGCTGACATTCATCATCTATCAGGTGGTCAATGCTAGCATCCATCATCTACCAGGTGAACAATAAGTTTCTCAGAGAAACCAAAAATTAAGAGGAGGTATAAACAGAATGTTGGACCAGTCAGCAGTGGTGGGTACTCTCCACTGAAGGCAGGGAGAGAACACTGGGTTTCAAAATGGAGGTTTTAAACAAAATGGAGTCATTTTGGTTAGTTTGTTCCCAACAAACATCTAGAGCAGAAAATTGAGTTTGATTTTATTTTGGTTCCTTTTGCTACCAACTGGGCACTTCCTAATGCAAAACACTGAGCTGGAAGGATGAATCAAAAACATTTCTAGCAAAAGGAAACACACATTAAGTGGATTTTAAGAGAAAAGACTTGGGACCAGAAAGTATTAGTACACACGTAATTTCATTCTCTCAAAGAGCAGCTAAGTTATTTTGTAGCCACCTGCTCTGGAAAAGTAAGTAAAGTTTTCCAGATCCAGTAGAAATTTCTAAATTGTAAGGCATCACACATGGCAGCTGAGATGGGGCTGAGTTGTCAGCTGTTGTGAGTTCAGGCTGCACCTCAGTCACATTCACAGTGTGTGTGACCTTGGGCAGGTTAGACCCTCAATATTTTTCTTAAATAAAATTAAGAAATAAAAGTGGAATGATTACAACAGATACTGCAGCAATACAAAGAATTATACTTACAGAAATATAAGAACTTATACCAATAAACTGAACTACCTAGAAGAAATACATTTTTATTTGTCTTTTATTTCCCTTCCTTCCTTCCTTCCTTCCTTCCTTCCTTCCTTCCTTCCTTCCTTCCTTCCTTCCTTCCTTCCTTTCACATTGTTGTAGTCTCCATATTTCTTTTGCTATCATATCACCTGTAACCCACCACCATTTTCCCTGTGTTCTTCCCTTGGGTTCATGCCCCTTCCTTCTTTCTTCTGTGCTGAATGTTTCAGAAGAAAGGAACAAATTTTCAGATTCATACAACCTTCCAAGACTGAATCCGGAAGAAACATACAGCTTAAACAGTGTGATTGCAGGCATAAAAATTGAAAGAATAATACAAAGTCTCCCGTAGAACACAAGCCCAGTACCGAATGGGCTCTTCAGTGGAACCTACCAAACTTTGAAAGAGGACTAATACCTAACCTACTCGAAATCTTCCAAAAAAATTAGAGGGTGGAAAACTCCTAACATATTCTATGAAGTCAATATATTTTGACTCCCAAACAAAATAAGCACAGTACACAAATGAAAAACAAAAATAAAACTAAGACTAATATCGCTAATAAAGATAAAGGCACAAATCCTCAATAAAATCTTAGTGAACTGAATATAACAATATATTAAAAGAATCATCCACCATGATCAAGTAGGCTTTGTCCCAGGGATGCAAGCCTGACTCAACATAAGCTACTCAATCATTGTCATTCACCACATCAACAAAGAGGGTGGTAAAAACCACATGGTCCTTTCACTGAATGCTGAAAAAATGTTTGACAAGGTTCCTTATTGGTCTAGATTAAAAAATTCAATATAAGGAGAATAGAACTTATCTAAATATTATACAAGCTATAAATGACCAACATAGAGTCAACATTATATTCAATGGCAAAACGCTAAAAACATTTTTACCAAGATCAGTAACAAGATAAAGATGTTGACTGTCACCATTATTGTTCAACAAAGGATTGGAAATACTACTCACTATTATTCAACACAGTATTAGAAGTTTTAGCTAGAGCACATAGGCAAGAAATAGACATAAATTCAGCCAGGCATGGTAGTGCATGCCTGTAAGCGGCAGCCTGGGAAGCCGTGGCTGCAGCCAGAAATCATGGTTCAAGTCCCGCCAGGGGCATGTAGTGAGACCTAGTTCCAAAAAAATATAGCTGGGCATGGTGGTTCATGCCTGTAATCCCAACTACCTGGGAAGCTGAGGCTGGGGATTGCTTGAGTCTGTGGTATCCCGAGCAACATGAACCTGTGGTTCCACAGGCAAAAATAGTGAGACCTAGTCTCAAAAAAGAAAGAAAAGAAAAAGAAAAAAGTAGACATAAATTCAAAATCTATTGGAAAAGAAGAAAATATGATCATTTGCAGATGACATGTGATATATCCACAGAGACATAATATCCATAGAGAAATTATAAGACTATCAAAAAACTATTAGAAATAATAAATGAACATGGCAAAATGATAGTATAAAAATCAGTGCATTTCTATATCCAAAAAGCATATTAGAAGTATTGAAAATAAAGAAAACAATCACATTTACAATAACACCAAAAAATGAATTGCCCGGGAGTGAATTTTACAAAGGAGGTGAAGGACCTCCATATTGAAAACTTTAAGAGTCTGTTAAAGGCAATAAAAGGCAACACAAAGAATGGAAATATACGCCATGCTTAGGGACCGGAAGATTAAGCAATATTAAAATGACCATATTACCTAAAGCAATTTAAAGATTCAATGCAATAGCTACCAAATCCCAGTTGCTTTTCATTCAAGGAAATTGAACAATTATAAAATTTTTATGGAATAACCAAGCCCTTGAATAGCTAAAGCAATACTGAGAGAAAAGTAGAAAAACGTAGCTATCACACTTCTTACTTCAAGCTATACTACACAATCAACAGTATGGTATTGGAACAAAAACAGAAACTCAGACCATAAAATAGAAAGAAACCCAGGGATAAACCCTACAAATATGGATATTTAATCTTTGATAAAGGAGGCATGGTCGTGTAATGGAGAAAAAAAGCCTCTTTAACAAATAATGTTGGGAAACATGGAAAGTCACATGCAAAAAAAAAACAAAACATGAAACTAGACTCATTCTTGACTCTAATCAAAGATTATTTCAAAATAAAAGAAACAACAAATGTTGTAAAGGATGTGGTGAAAAAGAAAATCTTATCCACTGTTAGTAGAAATACAAGGTAATATATAGAAAATGGGGTAGGACATTTCTTAAGAAAATAAAATGAAAATCCTTAGCTGCTAGGCATTTACCCCCCAACACACAGAAACTAATATAAAAGACATTGATAGAAGCACTTTTCATGGAATCAACCTAAATTCCCATCAACAGACAAATGGATGAACGAACTACACAAATATTAAATGGAATACTACACAACTATTAAACAAGATGGAAGTGTTTTTTGGGACAAAACCAATGGATCTCAAGGTAATAGGTGAGATCTCACTCATCTGTGGGTTATAAATAACCAAAATATATATACTGCAAAATAAAATCTTGTATTTAGTGAAAAAAATTACTGGCTAGCAATGTAGGTAACAGAAGGTAGGGAGAAGAGGTTGGTGAAGAGACATTATAGGTTATTGGCACAAGTGGTTGGGTGGAATAGAAGGAAACTCATCCTACCAAATTGTAACAGTGAGGGATTTGAATATTTAAACTTGAGAACAATTGGCATAGCCTGGCAAGAGAATGTATTCTAACAAGACCCTCTCTAGAGCTGTGAACCTCCTCACTACACCTGCTCCTGTTACTCACTGGTCCCTTTCAAGAATGGACAACAGTCAGAAAATGATTTGGACAAGAGACATAGGCTCAAGGCCAGGGGAGAGAAGGATAGGGTGCTTAAGGATATGAAGTATAGTCCACATATTTATTCTAGAATAAACTCTTTGAAAATTAAGTCTACACAAAGGAAACTATGTCCCAAAACAGATGAATGTATGAAAAAGATGTGGTATATATACACAATGGAATATACTCATCAATTAAAAATGACAAATTAGGTGAATTTATGATAACATGGATATACCTAGAAGAAATGATATTAGCAGAAACAAGTCAAAAAGCTAAAGATAGACACCAAATGGTTTCATTATTATATGGGACTTGGGAAAGATAAACAAAAAGCTATGAAGAAAAGTCCAAAAAAAAGCTAACAACCAAATCAAAGGACACAACTTGGGGCAGGGAGTGGGACAGGGGGGAAAGGGGGGGGGGGACTTGAATCCCAGGGATTACAAAGATGTGAAATTTATATATAAATAAATTATTTTCTTTTTATTAAAAAAAGAAACAGCCACAAAGCATATGCACTAATTTTGTTTAAATATGAAACTAAGAAATGACATAATTATAAAAGCATAATAAAATCCGAAACAAGGAATAGAAATCAAAAGGACATTTCATTTCACCCTGCTTAAACACCCTGCTTAAAACATAGAATACAACTGACTTGGGGGATGTATGGTATATGAAGTATTATACTTCACAAAGAGAAGGTAGCTCTTTTACATTTCATTTTACTATAAGCATGTGAATAGAGGCCCAAACAATTTTAAAAAAGAGAAAACAGTAATTAGTGATTAAAAACATTCAATGACAAAAAGTCATTGATAATCTCAGATAATCTTAGGTATTTATTTCTGATAACTATGATTCTGAGTGTAGTTTAACTCATGTCTGTGACAAGTTTACAGCCCTACTTTGCCATTTCTGTGTGACTGCAATATTTTTAAGACAAGTACAAATAAAACAAGTCCATTTCCCATTGTTTGCTGTACTTATCCTTTCTGAGATTTTAGGTAAAATGACCTATAAAAAACATCATGAATGAAAAATTGTTACATACCGGTCTAAAGCTCTGCATTATGTGTGCAAAGAATTCAAAGGTATTTATAACATCTAGAATTACCCCCCAAGGCACAATCTTTTACATGGATTTATTATCAAAAGCTTCTCTCTGTGCAAAGTCTTATTATCATATGTATATATTCAATAAACTTACAGTACCAATAGCTTCCAGCTAATAATTACCTACACAAATTGTTCATATAGCTGTTCTCTTTTAATGCCAAATTCTATACAGAATTTAATTTTTTCCCTATTGCTATAAATTCAAACAACTCTCAACTTATATTGTATATATGTCTCTAAACTTTTAGAAAATATATGAAATAAAAATAGAGAAACAATTTAATAAAATCACAAAATTCAATTTCACTCATTCTCTTTGGTCTTGAAATTCTCATGGAAGTACAGGTATCCATTATCTTAATACTGATATAAATATAAGTAGCTTTGGGTGTTGAGGTAGAAGGAGGTGTGTATGAAAGTTAAAGCTATTATTACCTTTATCTGAATGTAATTGAGACTTTTTAATAACCAGTTCCTCCCCATAGCAACCTGTTACTACCTTCCTCTCATTAAAACAATACCAATCCCCACTGATTATTAACATTTGTCAATATAAACTGAAGATGAATATTTTCTTCTAGTGAGGTATTCCTATCATAGTGAAATTTAGCCCCAAGACAGTATCAGAAGAAGTATTAAGAGACTGGTTCTTTAAGATTTTTCAGAAATGCAAGCCTCCTATGCTTGTAATTTATGAACTGAGTTATGAAATACATAGGGAAAACCATTATTAATTTGCTAATGTTAGGCTTGCTGTATCACAAGATATAAAATGCAGGTCTTTTTTTTTAATAAATCATGTATCAAAAAGCACCACTCCACAAATCTAAGGATGTGAAAGGTACTTCACAGCCCTAGTGTATTAAGAGAAATATTCAAGCAATGCATTTTTATAGGGATGTGTGTGTGTGTGTGTGTGTAAAATATCAAACATTTTAATGGTAGGGAGATTATTTTAAATGCTTGTTCAGAAACTCAAGTTTTTCTGAAGGTATTTTTTGAAATTAATTTTTGCGTCATATAGATATTGACCCTCAATTATTGGCTAAATGAAGAACCAAGAATATTTTTTTGTATTTGCAAATCTATGATGTTGGGCTTTAAACTTAAGTACTTGTTTCTAATGCATGAGTGTTAACAGTGCTTGCCTACCTTTCAGATGATGTAAAGAATCACACTGGATACTAAGCCTTACTGGAGCCCTGGCAAGATTCTAGTCTATACTGCATACGGTATTCTGCTATGATGTGAAGTAGCAGTTATAGTCTATCTTAATTTATAGGGAAATCATTGGCTGCATTGTCTTATACTTTCTGAAATGTATCCTTTTAAGGATAGCATGTGTTAAGTGTTTAAAAAACAAATTATGGAATATTATGAGATGTTGAATGAAGAAATATATTCAGGAAAGGATACTTTACTATTTGACTAATGAAACAAACTGCAAACATGTTGGCTCATTTTAATTTAACATCACAATTGTGTGCTCATTTGGATAACTGGCTTACAATCTAAGACTATTTCAGCTAATTTTTATTTTGAAAACTTTCCAACCTATAAAAAATTAATAATATAATAATACCATAAATCTTTACATTACATAATTAATATTTTGCCATGTTTGCTTTAACACTTTTCACATATTAAAAAACAAGTTTGTTGAACCACTTGAAAAGGGGTTGCTGAGATCATGAGATTTTTTATCTCTAAATAATTTCTTCACCAGGAGACATTTTATACAACTCAAATATGATTATTATATGCTATAGTATTGCATGATCTACCATCCAAAGTGAGATACCTCCAATTGTCCCAATATTATGCTTTGTAGGTACCCTTTTTTTCATTCAGAATATAATCTAGAAAATGCTTTGTAGTTAGTTGCCATGTACCTTTTAATCCTGAACTTCCCAAAGTAATTTCAAATGACATTGACATTTTTTAAGTGTTCAGTGTTGTTATACTGAAGAGTAACTAGCAATTTGAGTTTGTCTGATTTTTTTCCTTGTGATTGGATTTAAGTAACCCATTTGCCTTTGAATAACTTCAGAGGTAAATTCATGTCTTACTTCATGTGTATATCATATATTAAGAGGTACATGATATTGATTTGTCCTACTAGTGTGGACATTGAGATTGATCACATGGTTACACTGTTACTGAGGATTTTTTTCTGTATAAGTACTTTTCCTCTTTGTAATTAATAAGCAACCTGTGGAGTGAGATGCAGAGCTAGTGTGAATGTCCTGTCTACCTCAGTCATTGACTCAATGTTTGATATGCCTTTGTAGTAGTGATTGTAAAAAGTTTACCTTATAATCTTATTGTTTATTTTAGTTATGAGCTTATATTCTCTTGTGAACCATCTTATCCTTTTAGCCAGTCTCATCTGTATACTACATACACACACACAAAATGATATCATGTAATCTTATTTGATACACTCTAAACCTATATATGTATATATTATATATATGTATATATATGTAGATACACACACACACACACATATATATATATATATATATATACTTTCTTATGTTCAAATGTTACCAGATTAGTCAGTGGGAGTCCTATAAATAGTCCTTCTGAGGTCCCCCCATCCAATTGGGGGGTAGTTCTTTGTTTTATATTATGAAATGTTCCAGGTTTATCAGGTTGTCCCATGAATAAGTTGAAATAAAAACGTTTAAATTTCAAGACTATAAGGGCTAACTAAACTCATTTTTAATGCAGTGACTTGAATCTCAGCACAAATATTAACGAACAGCATACAGTAAGTGCTAGTTGGCATGGCATCTCCTTCCTAGCTGTTTAAGTCATAGTTTGAGGCATAATTTTTAGAAATGAGATATTTTAATTAATAAGTTTCATGTCAGTCCTTCAATTTCAAGTATTTACTCTTGTTCTATTTTGTGTTTTCTCTCATCTCTTTTATCTCTGCATGGGAACTACATATGCAGCCTTCAGAGGATATTCTTTTTCTTTTCTACAGCATAGAATAATCTTAGATACTGTGCACCAATTGCACAGCATAACACTATCATAAATTAAAAACCTTTCAAATATCTGGAATTATCAAAGAATTTCACTCATTAGGGGAAATAATATAAATGGATGCTTGGATTGTTTTTTGTTTTGTCTTGTTTTGTCATAAGTTTAAAGAACCAATCTCACTTTCTAAGCAAATACAGAACCACTCAAAGCACAGCTAAGTCACCAGTATGGAAGAAAAAAGAAAAGGAACTTGATATAATGGAGTGGTCACAAAGGAAAAAAAAAGGATGAGAAGGGGCAAACAAATACACAGCAGAATAGCTATCTGTGACAAATATCGCCTGCCTATTTAAGAAAACAACCAACACTCACATATGCACCCCACCAGCTCATGGTCAATATCTCTAGCTCTACCCATGCATTTTTTTGGAGCAGGGAGAGGGAAGAGGTATTATAGACCCAATGGCAATATTCCTGGAGATGAGCTAGAGAAGAGCATAGGCTCCAGTTACCTAGACTGTCACAGACGACCTACATTACCCTGGTCCTAACAGCACACACATAAAAGAAAACTATGGAGTGGTATTTCTGATAAATATGGATGAAGAAATGCCCAATAAAATCCTGGCAAGTAAAATGCAGTAATTACACATCATGACAAAATAGGATTCATCCAAGTGATGTAATACTGGTTCAGCATATGCAAGTCTGTCATTCATCATTTATCAATGTCAACAAAGAAAATGAAAATCACATATTTCAATTGCTGGTAAAAAAGCATTTGACAAGATTTAATACCTATTTATTATTGAAAAACACATCTTAATACATTGGAGATAAAAGGAATATATCGCAACATAATAAAGAAAACACAACTAGATCACACTCAATAGTAAAAAAATCAATAGCTTTTTCCTAAAGATCAGGAACAAGACAGGGGTGTCCCTGTTCATCACTGCAGTTCAATACAGTATTGTTAGGCAAGATAAATTAGGCAAGGATAAGATAAAAAAAGAATTCCAAGAGGGAAAAGAAGCAGAAATCAACCAACATTAATGTGGACATTAATCTAGAAAGAACCAATATCATACAACGGAAAATGGAAAGATTCTTTAAAAAATTGTGTTGAAAATCCTAGACAATAACATACAAAATATACAAAATAATAATTCAAAATGGAGGAAAGGCTTGTACTAAGACTTGAAATCATCAAATAACTATTTAAAAAAAAAAACTCATAAGTGATACACCCCTAGGCAGCAACATCAGAGATATACTTAGGGACTCATCCCCAGTGGCAAGGAAACAAAAACAAAAACAAACAAATGAGACTACATCGAATTAAGAAGCTTTGTTGTAGAAAAAGAAATCACCACAAAAAGGCAATCTATGAACTGGAAGAAGATATTTGCATATCATATACCAACAGGGGTTAACTATCAAAAGAATAAAAAAACTTATACAACAGAAAAATAACCCAATCAAAAAATGGGATAAAAGACCTAAATAGTCTCATCTCAAAGGAAGCCATACAGAAGGCCTCATGTAGGTGAAAAAATGTACCACATCACTCATTGTGAGATGCAAATCAAAACCACATTGAGTTATTTCCTTATTCCTGTGAGAATGGCCTGTCTCAAAGACTGCAAACAACAAATGTTGGTGAGAATTTTGAGAAAAACCAACATTCATTCATTGTTGGTGGGAATATAAATTGAAGCAGCCTCTATAGAAAACAGAATTATGATTCCTTAATAAACTAAAAGATTGAAATTGTGATCCAGCAATGTCACTCCTAGATATTTACCCAAAGAATATGAAAATACATAGGTATGTGTATACATACTAAAAACTGATTTATTCATCCTCTATAGTCACAGCAACATTAGCTACAATAGTCAAGTCATGGGATCAACTGGAAGAGCCATTGTTAGATCACTGGCTGAAGAAATTGTGGAATATACTCAACTGAATACTACACAGCAATAAAAAAGATGAAATATTGCCTTTTGTCATGAAATGGGTGGACCTGGGGTGACTGTTAAACCAGACAATGAAAGACAATTACCAGATGGTTACGCTCATTTATGAAATATAAATAAAACTGGTGAAGTACTATGGAAATAACTCTTGGACTCCAAAGAATATATAGCTTGGTCACTATAAGGGTGAGATGGAGGTGGGATAGTGGGATAATAAATTGAGACTTTGGTAAAGGGGGGAGTAAAGCATGAGCTTATGCTGAAGTGTGAAGTTATACTCCCCAAAATTTGTAGTGATGTAAACAAATGATACATGAATAAAATTTGAGTCTCTAAAAAGTTCTCTGTACCTTGCAAGTATTTATTTTTTCATTAGAATGTTAGAAGGAATGTGTTTCTGTGTAGTTTATGTGCATTTTTGTTCTCATGAAGGGTTAAAAATAGGGATTCATTGGCTGATATTTATTCACCCACTCTTTAATCCATCATAAAGAGAAAACTTTATTTTCTAGAATATAAGGGCCATGAAAACCTGATGGGTCACTATTACTGTGCAAGTAGATGTGAACTTATAATCCTTTTTAACTCTGTGATGAAAGATATGGTCACATAAAAATGGATCTACTAATGCAAAACTGTTCACACTTACATAACATAGAAGATTTGGCTCAGTTGAGGGGAAAGTGAAGGCTCATTTGAGAAAGCAACATTTGCACTGATATTTTAAGTGTGAACTAGAGTTCTCTACACACTGACTGTTAACAGGTGTGGGGACAGAAAAGGGCAAGGTGAGTCAGTATAACTGGAAGCAAGTCAGCCTCATGAAGGAGAGGTAAGGAGTGGGACTATCAAAAGATGAAACTGGAGGAGTCTGGCTTTGATGAATTTCAAAACATCTGGTACAGAGTTTTGGTCTTTAGTCACATGAAACAATGGTAACCCATTTGAGTGTGTGTGTAACTTAAAGAGTGATAATGACCACAACTTCATTTTGAAACTACTCTTCTGGCACCCTGTTGCAGGACTGATTTGGAGGAGGAGTTCTGTTCATTGCCAGGAGCCCTGTAAGGGTGCTGCAGTTATCTGTACAACAAATGTTGAAAGCTTCGACTTGGGAGATGGCCAAAAGGCAGGTGTGTAAGTTACTTTAGAGACAGAAATCAATGACTGGGACTGTCTAAGATAAAATCTTTGAGGGAAATTGGGTAGAGATGAGCAGATATCACATTTGATTTTGACATTTCTTTCAATGTTTCTTTAAGATAGACAAGAAGAAATGCCAACTGCACAGCAGGATCCATTAGTGAGGAACCTGGAAGAATTTTGACATCTATGTTCCAGAGTGCTCTGCATAAATTCAAGGAATTTGAATTCCTAATAATTTTAAATGTTTAAAACACCCAACAAAATTTAAAAATATGATTTTTCTAGACCGTTTAGCAAGTGAATGTGTATATAGAAAAGTACAATATTTAAAATATTGACCAATTAATCTAACTTGAGCCTCAGTTGTAAATAATCACTGGTATTGAAGATCATACCTATGTACCCAGATGAATGTAAGTCCTGTTAAAGAAAAAGAATCACATTATCTGATGCTATAATTTTCTACTTGAAAACAGACTGCTGCAAATATTAGGAGATAAAATATTAGGAGTGAAGATATTTACTGCTTTTAGTCCAAAAATTTCACTGATATGTAAATATTTTTAAATACATTGAGAAAATTGATAGGAGGGGGAATTATCTTCATTACAATCTACTGTTCAAAGAATGCGGTGGGAAAATCAAATTTTTTAGAAAATGTTTCTAAAAAATGTGCCTACATTTTAATTTATTTCCTTTTTAAAGCATATTATCAATGTCAACATTTTATCTGAGTTCCTACTGATTGCATTTGCTTAGAGTAACCTGTAACTATGGGTCACAACTCTAATTTCTTCAGTGATTAAAAGAAAACAACAAAAATGACTATAAAGCCAACAAGCTTTCAACTTCTGCTTCTGAAAGGAATACATAGTGAGTATTACATTCTTCATTTTAATTGACAAAGTCATCCGGTGGTTTTCCCATTTTCAGTTACATCTATTAAAGGTTTGTGAAATTTCTTTCAGTGTAGTCACTGAGAATAGTTTTTCCTTTTTCTTAACTATATTCTTTAATGTTTTAAATTTCAGTTTAGGGGCACACTGAAGTTGCATATTAAAAGGGGACACAATAAGCTTTGTGACTTCGTGATCTGCTTATTTTGAAAATTTTCTCTTGGATAAGTTGACCATATAAAGAGATGGGAGGGGTTTGCTTTCACATATTTTGCCTCTAGTCCATACAAGAATAAAAAGTAAATTAAGAAAAGGCAGATATTTCAATAAAATGTTACCACCTATACAAATCTTTGTACTGTTCAAATGAAAGAAGCTCCTTATTCACTTATCCTCTCCACTATCCAATAATCTCAACTTCATCTTCTCTCAGTTCCCATTGTACAACTATACTCCTATTAGAAATTGTAACAAAAGTAGACCAAATAAAGTTAGGGGTCAGTCTGGGGTTGAGTGTTGGGTCATTCAATTGACCAAGAAGCTTGCAGTAAGAATGAACACTATTCAGCGAAACGATCATAGATCAAATTGTGTTCTATACAATTGCTGCATCTCCTTTGTAGGAAAAGCTGTCTCTCTTGATTGGGTAAAATGCACCCTTCTATGTAGAGAATCTTATGATTGTGTCAAAGCAATCAGTTATTCTCGAAACACACAGAGAGACATACTATGATTTCATTCTTAATTGTTGAGTTTACAGTTAAAAGCACCTTACTTTAAAAAAGTAAGATATGCAATATGACAAAAGACATCTAAAATGGACTTCAAGTGGGATGTAGTCTAAGAAAAAAAATACAATTGGGCAAATTCAAGATTCTTGCTGTAGAAAATACTGAAATGACATCTCATAATAATTTAATTTTTAAGGGTAAGTCATATTATGGTATAGTAGATGCATCTTTAGAAGTAGGAAAATGTGAATTTCATTCCCAATTCCCTTATCACATCTGGAAGCCTACACTCTTCTTACATTATGAATATGTATAATTCTCAACCCATCTAATCACCCTGCAAATGTCATATATTTTGCAAAGAAAAGTTGGACTGCTTTTAGTTGCCATTAGTACACAGTCCAATACAGCTGAGACAGACAACACAGTTGTCTATAACTCCCCCACTCCCATTCCTCTATACCAGAACACATTTATTTCAAACAACAGCAAAAAACAAAATCTAATAAAACTATTTATTTGGGTTAGTAACATGTTTTGGCCTCATTTATGAATATACTTCATAGAACTGTTTTATGGTACAACTTCTAATAGTGGACCAGTACAATTATTTGCTTGCCTAAGTATGTTTCTAGGACATTAATACAATCTCAAATGATACCGTCTGTCCTGTTTTAATACTTGACATTATGTGTATCCACATATATGTATACACATAACATGTACAAACATATGTACAAATACACACACACACACACACATATATATATATATATATATATATATATATATATACAAATATATCTCTAGATATGGAAGCTGCTTTTCATTTCCAGAGATATGCATTTATATAAGGCTGGCACCTGCAAGAACTAAAATATTAGCCAGCTTACTCTAAATTAGTTGTCACCATTCATATTCATCCACAAAAGGTAGATTCCCAAGAAAGAAAGTGTCCAGAGGTAATTTTCATACAAATTTTAGTGACAGAAAAAGATCACAAAATGATGTTGAATTTGACAGGCACTGGATTTTGTAATCCTTGGTCCATTGAATATAGGAAATCAATGGACATATGGGATGATCCCACTTAAAATACAAATGTGTAGAGGCATGGAACATGGTCTGTGACATCATAAAAATCTTGCTGATGGCTGGGCATGGTGGTTTGTTCCTGTAAGCTTCAGCCTATGAATCAGCTGGGGCTAGGGATCACGGTTCGAGTTCCACTTGGGGCAACACCACGAGACCTAGTCCCAAAAAATAGCTGGGTGTGGTGGCGCGCACCTGTAATCCCAGCTACCTGGGAAGCTGAGGCTTCGCTTTGAGGATTGCTTGAGTCTGTGGTATCCCGGGCAATGTGAGCCTATGGTTCCATCTGCAAATAGCGAGACCTAGTCTCAAAAAAAAAAAAAAAAAAAATCTTGCTGATGTCTCCTGTGAGTGTCATCAGGTCTAGATCACCCCTCAAAAATATTTTTGACTCAGTTCCATAATGAATGTCAACCTGTAGAATCTGGTGCCTAAATATAATTGAGCAATTTATGACAATTTTCATTGAAAAACCAAGCAATTTATAATAAAGTTGCCACAGTAAATAACTTAATCATTTCGTGGAAATAAATTTATCTGCTATTATTAATAATATGATGGTTAATATGAAGAGTCCCTTGAAGTAGAATTCATAACTCTAAGAACACAAAAATGTTGGTAAAGCAGTTCTGGAATTTTGGTGGAAATACATTAATAGTATTAACTCTCTGATCTGCAAAAATTCATATTTTCATATTTTTCCACTTCAACAGTCTTAATTTGACTTGGCATATTTTCCGATAATGATTATTATGATTTCCTCCTTTCTGTTATCATATACAAATAAGTTTGGCTTATAATTATCTGAACACTGATTTTAGTCTATCTTCACTTGTTCATTTTCCTGTACTTCTTGTATGGAGAATCTTTTGATATTTGTTTTAAATCAAAACACAAATGTCTGCCTTTATTATATGTTCCAAATGAAGTCATCCTCAAACATTATTGCAATGCAATACACATTGTATTATAAATTACTTTTATTATCTCTTGTTATTACATATATATGTAGTACTTTATTAGTGATAAATTATCTTTCACTATAAAGGGCACTCTCAAATATTTGTTATTTAAATATTTAAATATTTGTTACTCTCAAAAATTTGTTAGCTTTCTATTTTAGACTTTTTCTTGACCTTTTGTTTGGTTTCTGCATATGTGAGACAATCCAGTATTTATCTTTTCAGCTATCATAATCCCTTCCAGCTCCATTCATGTTGCTGCAAATGGCATGAGATTATCTTTTTTGATTATCTAGTAATAGTCCATCCTGTAAATATACCAGAACTTTTTGATCCATTTTTCTATTTTGGAGCATTTGGGTTATTTCCATATCTTGGTTATTATAAATACTGCTGCAATGAACAGAGGCAAAACAAGGGAGGAATGAACACAAGAGAATATGATAACAATTCATGGCTGATACAGTAGAGGCAGAGCTATGGAAACTACAAAGATGTGAGAAAAAAATTAATTTAAAAAATAAAATAAAGTATTTGTTATTAAAAGAGGATAGTCTATGCAGATTGAAGATGATTGGTCTCTGGTGAGCACTCAATTGAATGAGACTGAAAATCACCAACTGTATTAAGTTCTATACCATTTCATTTAGTGAAATGCAGTAAGCACTGCAGGTACTGTGATGCCAGGAAGAGTTAAACTAAACTACCCACTGCTTCAAGGGAACTAGGTGAGGAGGCTCAGAACCAGGAGATAAGGTTTCTAGTTTCTTTTCTGCCACTAACTACCAGTGTGACCTTTAGCAGCTAACATGATCTCTGTGGGCACTTACCTACTTAACTATAAAATGAGTGCATAGGAATAAATTACTTTTAAGGTCCTTTTCAGCTCTGTAGGAAAATGTGCAATTCTGATTCTAAGACTTAGGCACTGATCAGAGAAAAATGATTCCTATAAGAAATGCATATAGTATATACTTTGTAGGTCTCATTTATATTTCCAACTACACTTTATTTTTTTATAATTTATTTATATATAAAATTCACATCATTGCAATCCCAGGGGTTTACCTCCCCCCATCCTCCCCTCCCATCCCCCTCTTTTCCCTCCTGCCCATAGTTGTGTGCTTCAGTTTGGTGCTTAGCTCTACACTTTATTTTAACAGTGTCAGTTCATTAAGGTTTTTTAAAAATCACATTTGATAAAGACAAAAATATTTCCTTGAAAATGAAGAACCTTCTCCCCCTCACCACATACTTAAAGTAGTGAGATTTATTCTAAGTACATAGCATTTTTAAGGGGATATCTACTTTTCTAGTAGCATTCTGCTTGCTGCAGTAAAAGTGATAGTCTCACTTTTTCTTTTTTTTCTCTTTGCTTTGAATTCTTGAAATAAAAATGATCTTATCTACTTTTTCAGTAGTAAACTTTTGGCAGTTCTAGCCTTCTCCACAAGGTTTCTTAAATTCTAATAGTCCACAGAAATAACAATTCAACAAAATCTATATACAAGTAAACGCTGAGTATAAACGAGGTGTTTAACAGCTAGTGCTATGTATGGTGTGAATCAACTTTGTGTTCAAGTAACTATTTCATCCACAACCAATTTTGCCCTGGAGCTTTTGAAAAACACAATAGAAATCTGTTAAATTGGCAGTCTTACTGAACTTTAACTATTTTATCTAACCAGGTCTACAGTAACAATAGACACTTGAGAGCATCTCTTTGATGAAATGTGCTTTGATTTGGAGCATAGGTACAGAGATCAAATGGACCAAATGCTTATTCTGAAGGCATCTTGCTGCTTCTTTTGGAAAGCATCTATACAAAGCTAAAGAATGTCACCTCAACATGTACACTCAAGAAAACCTCAGGTTTAAAATTCAGCTTAGTAAGGTTTATAAATTAGTATATTGCTAGCAAGTTCATAAAGTATACTACTATCACTTTTTAAAGCATATTAATCACCTTTGTTAAAAGTAAGGTGGTGGCTGGGGCAAGGGATCGAGTCTCGCTCGGGGCAACACAGGGAGACCTAGTCCCAAAAAATAGCTGGGCGTGGTGGTGCACACCTGTAATCCCAGTTACCTGGGAAGCTGAGGCTGGGGATTGCTTGAGTTCATGGTACCCCAGACAACGTGAGCCTGTGGTTCCATGGGCAAAAACAGCAAGACCTAGTCTCAAAAAAAAAAAATAAAAATGTCTTTTTTCCCCACATATTCACTAAATAGACAATCGAGTTTGTCTTAACTCTCTGTGAATTCTATACAATACACTGCAAAGTTGTCATCACAGGTTTGCTTATTTCTGTCACCCAGCTGCTTTCTGGGCAGGTGGCCCATCTGCACCACCTCCCCACAAATTGGCTTTGGTGTTTAAGGTGTGTAAGCTCATTTAAAAATTAAGTAGAGCAAAACAAAATAATTAGAAAGGCAACTTGCCTACAATAACAATGATAATCTTTTTTAAACCAAACATGTAATACATTCTAAAGACAAATACAAATGTCTTTTTAAACAACCATGATTTTGGACGGTCTTTGCCTCTATTCCTCTCATTAACATGAATAATTCAGAGAGCTTACTATACATGATAAAACTGTTCCCCCTCAATAATTCATTTTTAGTATATAAAAATGCATTTCCAAAGGTTTAAATTACACCATTTTTTTAAATGCAACTTGCTTTCAGAACTATCTATAGTTTGGGTTCATTTTCTTCAATGCTATTCTGATAGGAGAATCTGAAGCTTCTAAGAAAGGGTTGAGCAGAACAGTGCAGCGGGTAAGAAGGCAAAAGTCCCCTCCCCCTTTCTTTGGTTCATGATATGCTTCAAGCACATATCAGTTATTTGCAAAGTGTGAATAATATTTCCAGGATCTTTTTCCTTAAAAATGAGTGCTTTGAGACACTGTACCCAGATTTAGGGATAGAAAATTTTCCTAGCATCTAGCGCACTGGAAAGCATTCTAAAAATGCATCTAAAAATGCAATATTGAATGATAAAAATGCCCTGTCATTGCAGTTTTAACTTTTGGAAGGCGGGGTGGGGCAGGACTCAAAAACCCAAATCTTTCTTTAATGATGACATGAACAAAATGAAAGGTGTGACGCTAAAGTGACGATTACATACAAACTTACTCAGATTTCCAAACACGAATATAAAAGAGACACTTTATTCAGATCTTATATAATATTAATACCCAATATTTATGTGAAAAACAATGTGTATGTTTTAGACCTACTTAACATGTGACTGATAATATCAGTCTCAAATTTTGTAAATTATTCCTGGGAAAGATTACATTCTTCTAGAAGCCACATTCATCTTCTAGAGTCACAGGGCTGTTTGCTGCACTGCTTTAGAGCACCAAATGTTACTCTTGTGACCAGGAAGAAAGGGAAAGAATGTCAACAGGAGGAGCCTGCAGCTGTACTAATTCTCAGTTTCTCTCTGGTAACAAAATGGTGGGAGGGAAACAAAGCAATCAGATTTCACTGGTGTACACATCAGCCTTGACCAAAGACTTGAAAACTTTTTTGATTTTTTTATTTCATTGAAAATAAAATGAGAGCTTACTGGTGTAACAAGCCAAACACCACAGCTGTCAAAACTGGGTCAAGATGAGATATCACTACCATTTGGGGACTGTTCACAGAAATGTATGAAGTGAAGGTGTGTGTTTTGATACCTGTGAAAATAAAATATTGTGCTTTAAGTAAGTGGAAGAGAGCAGATGGTTGGTAATGATTTAAAACATTTATGTTTTTGGACTGTCACCAAGCCTCTGTATTAGAAAATATGGTGTTTAGTTACTACATACCAACATCTAGATGCAAGGAGCTCATTTCCTGGAGGTTAGTACTGTAATAAAGGAGATAAAACCCAAATGAGGCAAGAGGAAAATTCTTCTCATTTTCTCAAGGAATCGGAGATATTCTCTTTCTTATTGGCTATACTCAATCAGATGCTTTCTATGTAGTGAGAGCATTTTAATTTTTCCTCAATATCTGGTAAATTGTATGTGCCCAGGTATTATATTCTTTTTTTTGGACATACCTAGGAAAACTGTAATTTTGTTCTGTACATCTCATTCACATTGACTTAATGTCTTTGAAACCCTTTAAGTCATAATAAAAGCTGGTGGTTCAGGGACTCTGGTTCCTGAAAAACACTAACATTCTCTCTGTCCTCAATTTCGTAGACAGGCATATGGTATCTGATTATGTACTAGAATCGGCAGGTGCCAAGTCACTAAAGCAGGAAGACAGATAAATATTAAATATTGTCACATTGTCTTTTGGTGTGTTTATGTGAATCGAAATGAAGTCCACCTCCTTTAAACCCAGTGGAACAGTGACAGTGCACATAAAACTGTACAGAGATGAATTGCAATGTTTAGGGTTAAAGAAAAATAAACACTGGTAAATAATAATCTTAATTACTATAAAAATTGCTGAAGAGAGTCCTCATAAATATCTCCGATATTTTGATTTGGTTCTGATGACATAATGAGAAAAAAGTCACATAAGCATACTGTATTATTATTTACTTGCCTTCCCTCCCCTTACCCTGGGAACTATTCAGGAACAGTTTGCTTGTGGGAGGGAGTTGGCGGTGGACTTTCAGGGAGAGGAGGGAGGAGGAGCGGCTGCTCCAGCTTCGCACCTGTGAACTTAGTTGGAAATAACTCCTGACAGGCATCAAACATAACACCTTTCAGCCTTCGAATAGAAACAGGGTGACAGGCAGGAAGTTCGAAAGGGGGATAAGAGGCTGCGAGCCGGTAACCGCGCGAAAGTAACAGTAGCAGCAACAAACCACCACGCAGTTGGACGCGCCCCAACCCACCTCAAGCGCCCTCTGCACCTAGCCGCTCCCAACCCCTTCGCTGGGGTAGCTTGGACCCCGCGCTCGGAGTCTTCTCACCCCCTCCCCCTTCCCCGCGCGCAGCCTTAGTGGGTCTCCGAGCAGTGAACGCAGCATTAGCGGCACCGGCACCATAACAGAGATGCTCATCTTCCTGCCAAACATCCTGGAAGACCGGATAAACCGGCACCAGAAACTCAAGATGTGCCTTCTGGTGTCTTCTTTCCAACGTCTGCGTGCCCCGAGTGGGGGCTGGCACCGGAATGCTGCAGTCCAGGGTGCCCGCCAGCGCCAGGAACCCAGCACAAGTAGGCTAAGAAGTTCCAGGCACCCGTGCCCGCCCAAAGTCTTCATATCCCCCTGCATCTCAGGGACCCTCCACCCTCAACCCACAGCACGTCCACTCGAACCCGAGTGGGTCCAAATGTGGGGGGGGGCCTGTGGCGAAAGGAGGGGGAGGGGAAAAGAGCGCTGCCTCCTTGCAGCAAATGGTATGAAGTACCTGGAAAGGTGAGGATGCACTTCCCCGCCCACCCAGGTTCCACACTTTCAACTGTGGATGCAAGTGGGGTCCCGAAATCTTGGACCTAGGACCCCCCCCCCCACACACACACCTCCCCTTCCCCAGGCTCCATTCAAGTGCTGTTACCTCGCAAGCGGCTAGAGGAGCGGAGGTGAGCGGGCGCCGGCAGGTACCGCTTTTCCTGGAGCGGAGCTTCAGCTAGAAAACTTCCCCGCGCTCGGGGCAACTCTCGCGGACTTCTCCCCGCCGCGGGCTGGGGGTGCGAAGGCGCCGGGCGCCGCGCGGGGAGCTGAGGTCAGCGCGGAGTCCCGCGTGCGCTCTGGCCCGTCCCGCGCGGCTGAGGCTGCGGCGCCACCTCG
This sequence comes from Uropsilus gracilis, assembly GCA_004024945.1. Lineage (NCBI taxonomy): Eukaryota > Metazoa > Chordata > Mammalia > Eulipotyphla > Talpidae > Uropsilus > Uropsilus gracilis. The sequence goes on along the minus strand of PVHY01000278.1, from coordinate 75,374 downwards.
GCTCCCGCCCGCTCCCGCTCCCGCCGCCGCGGCGCCCCCGCCTGCCCGCCCGGGCAGCTCCGCCTCCCGCTTTCCAGCTCCCTCGCCGAGGGGCCGTCCGCCCGTTCTCCCTTCTCCTTCTGCGTCTTTGTGGTGTCTTCACCTTACTTTCTGGGGAGGGGGAGGGCTTACCTGGGAGGGCGACTCGGTCCCCCGCCTAGTCCTCGGTCCCCGGCTCCCGGGGGGGCGGGGGGGGGGCGTTAAGAAGGGGGAAGGGTTCCATTTCTCTTATACCCCCCACTCGGAGTCGAGGAAGTAATTATCTTCTGTGTTTTCTTCCTAAGTCACCTTCCTGTCTTGGCCTTTACACTGTTTCGAATTCCTTTCAGGTGTTCTAGAAACACCTGAAGGACTATGGGTTAGTAAGTTATAGCTGTCATTGAATCCAAGGTCTTAGAGTTTCTTTTGCCTTCCATTTATACACATATATTGATTATATACATGTACAAGTACAATTACAATATCTGAAAGTTCATAGATTTTTCAGCCCCCTCCCCTCTTCGCTCCTCAACATGCAACAAGCTAAAATTGGAAGTTTGGAAAGGGTTTTGCAAAGATCAGGTTTAGATAGATTATTTTTTTAACATTAAAGGATACTGTTGCAATTTGAAAATTAGTACCAAACATTATGCTAGTAAAAATTTCGCCAACTAGGGAAAATAAGATTAACATAACCCTTAATTGCTTACTCTGCATTCAGTCAGTTTCTATAAATTGACATTAAAGTAGTAAGTGCTTAAACAGACTTCTTGCTACATTAGAATGTCTTTAAATTTTCTCACGTTGTTCACCTTCACAAGATCTGATTTCTCCCCTCACATGTGGTGCCCATAAATCTCCCATCACATCACCAGTGAATCATCACCACAGTCCTTTGTGCTCTTCCTTCCTCTGCTGTGTGCCTCAGATCTATAGTCCGCCTGCAAGTTTTGTCTTTTTTTTTTTTTTGATCCTTTGTTCAGTTTTCCTATATTCCTACGTTAAGTGAAACCATCTAATATTTTTCTTTTTCCTTCTGATTTATTTCACCGAGCATAATCCCTTTAGCTCCATGCATGTTGTTGTGAATGGTGTAAGTTTATCTTTTTTGATTGTTGAATAGTATTCTGTTGTGTACATATCCCACATCTTGATCCATGAATCTGGACATTTAGGTGTTTCCATATCTTACTTATACTACATTATAACTTCTTTTTCGTTCTTCAACCTGCCATATGATTACTTTCTTGATTTTCAGTAGGTCTTTTTAATAGTGGTTTAGGAGTAACACATCCAGCAAGAGTGAAATTTGCTTCGGAAAGAAAGGTTGTTAATAGAACCTACTTGCCTTAATGTGGTTTCTTTGAAACACGGCTTGATTCATCTTGCAGCTATGAGTTCTATTTTAATTTGCATGTCTGCTGACTTGTTATTAACACTTGCAGTGTTATAGATAGTATGGGGTCACTGTGCAGGGAAGGCCCTATTCATCATTAGAATGACCCTCTTCCTGCAGCTGGACTCTTGAAATAAGATAGTGTCCTAAGCTGTGTTTAAATGATAGGCAACAGATGATTGCATATTGAATAAGTTAACCAACTCAACTCAGTCACTTCCCCTTTGTTATGAGTGTTAGTCCATGTTCTAGGAAGTCCTGGAGTTGTGACCATCCATTACAACAGATTAGCAAAGAAATCCCAGTGGTGTCAGAAGACCCAGACTCAACTTTTGGCATCAATTCAGACCATTTTTGCAGCTTATGCTTTCTCATCAGTAAAATAAAAGAGTCAAGCAAGAATCTCATTATCACTCTATTATTACTAAATTCGTAAAGTGTTTGTAGCTAATGGGGAGAAACTGGCCATTGTCAGGTCAACCTCTGATTGAATTTACTTGATTGATGTGCTGCTTGATGCTGCCAGTCCTCTGTGAGATTCCCCAGTCTCTAGAATCTATTTCATCTATCTATCACAGCAAATCAAATACTTAGAACTATGAACTACCTTCTATTCTAAACCTCTGTCCAAAGCCATTAAAAATATTTTTAATGAGTGAGGAAATTGAATTTTGTTAAAATCCATGATCAGTAAATAAGGATCAAAGAACATTCTAAAAATGCGTACAAAGCATCAGTGTAAGATGCTTCTTCTCATAATACTTGATGTGGAGTAATATGGTTAAGTGAAAATACCACCTTTTTAGTTAAACTAATTTAATTTTTGCAATAGCAAACTTTTTCTAAAATATTGGTTCACAGCATATTCTTAAAATCTCCAGTCTATTAACTTTGTTTAGTTCTTTAAATTTTTCAAAATGTTTTAACTATTGACTGTATCTAGGCAAATATAAAGTTTATGGATTATTGATATTTTAATGTATAAATTAGTAACAATTGTAGTCATAAAAGTGTCTGTATTAGACTTCAAGGTACATTCAGTGACAAGAGTGCCTTTGTAGAAAAAGTAGTTCATTATCCTTAGACTTATTTGCAAAACACACCCAGAGCAGATTATCATTAGAATAAACAAGAAATGCAACAAAATTGACTTTGAAAATATTGCTAATAGTGTAAAAAATGAATCTAATGAATTGTTTGTGCTTTATGAAAAGCCATGTGTAAAGAAGATGGAAATAGAAGTGTAGGAAAAGAGTAGGGAAGAATATTTTTCTGGTATCTCTATGTACAAAAACAGAACTTAAAACTATATTGTGGGGTAGCTCTTGATAATTTTGACTTTATACATTTCTTTAACTATGCCATTCTCAGTGATGACTTGGTTTAATGAATGACCAAAATAATAAATCAACAGAGATATATTAGAGAAAATATTCAAAGTGATATAACAAGGGTTGCAATTATCTCTAAAGGAACTTTTTGCTGATGAAGTGTAGAGATCTTTTTACCTGGAAAGAGAGTTCTACATGAATCAGTATGGAGGATCATCTAGTACTTACAAGAAAATGCTCTTTCTCTTATTTTGTAGAAATTTCTCTTGCTCTCATAGAGAAGTAAAACCAAATAAGAATGGAATATGATGTATGTTGATTCACAAGTAAGGGAACATGAACTATCTTCCTGAAACAGAAGGAAAATATGACATAAATCTTTTACTAAAAGATAGAAATTGCTATATTCAGGTTTTTCCTGTGTGTGGGGGGGTGGGGTGGGGTGGAAATAAACAACTCTTAAGGAAAAAGGAACCTAAAATAATTTTTAAAAAACTTAATCTAAGGAGAAGAAATGAAATGAGCACCGGAGAACTGAATTTGACTCCATGAATTGGATAAGTCTTCTTTCCCTGGACTCAAGTTTATCATCAGTAGGACAAAGGAACTGATGACTCCTTCCAGCTCCAAAACTTTAATTATTTCAGGTTAAAATCATTTATTTTGATCAAGTTTTTCAGACACTACGCAACTTCACACATCCGTTAGTCTGCAAAGTACTTGTGAAGTGAATTCTAACCAGAAAATGAGGCTGGTGTAAGTTTTTCTTCAGAAGATACTCAAAACAAAACGAGGATGCAATGTAGGAATCATGATCTTGAAGTTATTATTTGAAGTTGATATACGGGATGTAGAATGTGGTGTAGCACAGATTATAACATCCTCTCTGAAATTTAAGAAGAAAACATTCTATCATTTTAATGTCAAGAATATAGAGCAAAGGACAAAGCATTAAAATTTTAAAGTCTAGGAGGAGTCTGGAAATAGCATGATCTATCTCCTGTCATACCCAACAAGGTATAGCATCTTTTGCCTCTTGAGAAAGACCAAAATTATCATTTGATGGGGAAATAAAGAAAAAAGCATTTTGTTTTGAGATTACTTGTGCATTTATATAGACAAGAGAGTGTTTGAAAATTAAGAAAAAAACTCAAGGATCCAATAATAATACATATAGCTGAATACTGAAATTAGTATTCAGAGGAATTTTGAAAAAAAATGAGACATACACTACTGGAGAGAGCATAGGGCTAATGACAATTGAGGAAGAAATGCACCCTATTAAGAATTAAAAACTTTATATGAAAAAATAATGTTGGTAAAATGAAAACTAAAAGACAATTATAAATGAATAAAAATAAATTGTTTCATTGCCATATTATTTTCTATACACTGCCTGAATACAGCCATGATTCAAGGTCAAATAAATTAGAACAGTCAGCACCTAATAGTCTTGGTAAATAGAACAAGTCAATAAATATATATTGATTAGTTGATTGAATAAAAACAGCTTGCAGTTATTTTAGGAAAATCAAAGTCACTAGGGAAGTTATGTATGTAATTTCTTAAACTAAGCAAATATAAATTTCATAGAAAAGTAATGAAAAGCAAAACTTTTCTAATGATCCATTTTAACTCTTAAGCAATAAAATTTTATGAAAATTTTACAAGATAATATTTATATAGGGATAGACTAAATTGCAAATATATTAAATATGGAACTATTAGTATGTCTCTGTATAGGAAGTTGTGTCAGACATCTTTGATAGGTGATTAGAAGAGGTAAAATTCTATGCAAATAATATATATACTTACACACATATACTTATATATATATATATAAATGTATATAAAATAGAAAGGATTCAGAAGAAGGTATATATACATATATATATATATACCTTCTTCTGAATCCTTTCTATATATATATATATATACACCTTCTCTCTCTCTCGCTATATATATATATATATACCTTCTTCTGAATCCTTTCTATATATATATATATATATACAACTTCTAAATCCTTTCTATTATATATATATATGTGTATATATATATATGTACACCTTCAAAATCAGTATTTGGCTACATACATTTTATTTCTTGAAGCAGATTCAGTTTTTCATATGGGCAGTCAAGTATCAATAGATGACTTTAAAATCCTAAGTCAAGATATAAACTAATTTCCAATGTTCTGAGTTGGTGAGAGATTTTTTATACTGTAAGGCCTTCTTTGATAAATATTTTTCTAATTTATTCACCAAGCATGGTCATCTTCTCAATATGAGCACTCTCTGTTGGTACTTTGGATACAACATTTAAGCAAGATTTGGACTTTTAACAAAGTGATGACTAATGAATTCAATTCACATATTATTAAGTTTAGAAATGCTAAGCTTACAGGGAAATAGATTTGCTGGACGTAATAGAAAAAAAATCAAATTAATATGGCATTATTTCTAATCAGTGTGGGGTGTGTGTGTGTGTGTGTGTGCATGTGTGTATGCACTCACACACATTTGATAGGGACAGAAAAAGAAAACAGGCTGGTAAGAGATTTGATGAAATCAATAGAGGATGTCAATAATGTAGCCTAAGATAAAATATGGTGTTTGACAGCAGAGAGTAATTTTAAATCCACTCCTCCCATACAATGAAATATTTCCTTGTCCAGCAATGGGAGTATTTGTGATATACAGTTCACATCACCAAGTCTAACAGTTCAGTCTTGAGGGATACATACCATTGTGGCTACTCTTTTTTATGTCTTTTTGTTGACTATTTATTAAAAATGAGTAACATTAGCAATATTTTTTTCTAAATGAAGGTAATGATATTTGCAAACAAATGTAAAAATACATGAAAACAATGTAAGCTTAAAAAAATACTATATTTGGCAAGATCTCAAAATTTATAACCAGCAATGTATAATCGATAATGTTTTCCAAAATTACTATGCAAAATAGCTGAAAAAAGAATCAGAGCTTAAAATCATTAAGCTCATGGTATTCAGTTATTTACTCCTGAATCTATGTTAGCACATATTTATTCAAAACACCATGTGCTCTATTTATGAGACTTACAACTGAAAATATAGTTAAAATATTTCTTATTTTAGTTAGAAAATAAAGCTAAGGAGCTGAAAATCTATTTGATATTTGCCTTTTTTTCTTTTGTATTTGTGAGATTTAATGACAGCAGAGTTTAATACTTCAAAGACTGCCTTATTTTAAGGGAAAAATACACTGTCTAGAGACAGTGTATAATTGTGAATGTAACTCGAACCTTAGTTACTAAGGTAAAACTAAATATGTTTTCATGTTTTCTTTCTAAAGTCCATCCTTTCCTATCTTTCTAACAAATGGATACATCCAACAATAAACTTCTCAAGGAGGAATGTGTATTTTTGCAAGTACTTAAAAGAATTATTATACTTAAGATAATAGGGAACCACCGATTGATACATGTATGAGTTAGCTGTTAAAATATCTAAAAACTATATCTGCTTCATCTACTTTTCTCTGTTCTCTTGGTTCATGTTCTCTGTTGTAACTACTAAGTCAAGCACTTTAAATTTTAGTTTGAAAGTATCAATATTTATTTGAAAAATTTTCCATGTACAAAGTAAAAAACATATAATTGCTGATTCAATGTAATTTTTCAATGTTGAATGATACATTTTGGAAGCTTTTAAAATATGATAGCTGATATATCTTTTAGGTTTTATTTTTCACTCCCATTCAGGGGCTATTTAATGAATCAACACAGAAGTTTATTTGGCATTTTTCAGACACCTTTGACTGAATGTCACTACTAAATCACTTACAGATTATGTTCTTCACTACTGGGTCATTTTTTACTCACTCCTAGAAGTAAATGAGAAAATTAAAATATCATTTGAACATTTTTCTATATCTCTGAGCTAATTGCACAAATATTTTCCCAAACAATAAATATTGCCCATACCTGATGTCAAAATGTCTAAGTACATTCATGGTGGAGAAAAATGAAGTGGGTTTCAATGTGACTAAGAAACAACCAGAAAATAAAGCATAAAAATGAAATGTTCAGTAGGCATTCCCTAGCTATCAGTAAACTTTTAAATCACTTTGGATTAACTATAATCAAATGGTATTACTCTTAATGAGTTATTTTAGACAGTGAACTCATGAATAACCTAGAGTTAGTAGAATAAGCACAGGGCAGTAGAGAAATGATCTTACAAACAATGAAAAAAACATCAAGCTAAGGAGAAAAGGAAAAGTCCTAAGGTTGCTATTCTGTACCCTGAACAAAGATTTCATGCAAATATCTTGAGTAAGTTCTGAAATCCTATCCGTATTCCACTTGTCAAGCATACCACAGCTGTTCTACCCAGTTATAAATACTATAATCTAGGAAACTATGAGAAATGAAAACTATAGCCATATCAAATGCCTAATATTAATTCTGGCATAAACTAGGCTATGTGATTTATTTATTGACAAAATAAAATTAAATTGAAAATAAGCCTCTTGGGTAAGGCCAAATCATCTAGTATTATTTGAATTGTCTTCAAGATTAAAAAAAATATAAACAATCTTAAGAAAATGTGCTAAGACTGAAAGTATCAAGAATTGTATAATATCATATGTGTGCATATATGAAAGCTGTATCTGTTATTCACTTATTCATCATTTACTTATTGTCTCCCATGTTCACAATTGCCTCTGGGAATTGAGATGTAAACAAAAAACATAAGCTCTGTCTTCATGCTATACACACTCTAGTGGTAGCAGAATACTAAAATAATTATACAATATAAATAAGCATGGTAAATAAAAACTGAAAATGCTGTGAAGGAAAAAGCCACAATTATGTAGCAGCTAATAAGAAGGTGGTGCAAAAGTGGGAACTTAGGAAAGGAGGTGATGTTTGATAAAGAAGAGTAAATACAGCCAATGTTTAGGATCAGTGTTCCAGGCAGAGACATCACATGAGCTGAAGCTAGAGAGTAGGAGAGTACAGAAGGACCTGATGGGACATTCACACACACTCTTTTATGTGCAATGAGAAGCCCCTGCAGGGGTTCAAGCATAGTCAGATTTATTGTCAGTAAATAGAAATGAACAAGAAATGAATTAAAACAAAGATTTTATTATTGTTTCATAGATGGAAACATCCTTTAAAATATTTCTCAAGGAGAAATATGTGAGCATACCTTTAGGTATACAACAATAATGAGTTTATTAATCATGAGAATCTCTTACGTCTGCATTATACACACACAGAGATACTTAGCAAGTCAGTTATTTTTGTTTCTTGCTTTCATCATTTAACAAAAATAATAAATCACCCTATAGATGTATGATTAAATTTAGGATCAATCCTAGAGTTAATTTTGTGGAGGCTTTGCATATGTTTATGAAAAGATCTTTCATTTGGCCAAAGTGACCTATCACAAGAAGACTTCTTGCATTCTCTTTCAATTTTGATCGATATTCCCACTGAAATTGTGGGACCTTATCACCTTAAACAACAGCAATCATTGGCACTTGCTTGATTTTACTATTTGTTAAAGAAAAGTACCCAGCTGGAGCAGCACACCCACGAAGTGGAGCATGCAGACTCTCTGATGACAGGAAACAGCAGGCCCTAGCTCATTGCCTGAAGAATGCTGGCTGTGTTCCTGGTACTTGGGATCCTTTTCCACTATTTTGCTGTTGTTTTAACCATGTTATAAAATTGTGGGCTGCCCAGTTCCTTAGAGGCAACATAATTCAAGAGAGAAAATATATCTTAAAGAGATCTAGAAAATTTGTCAGCTTTAATTTGCAAGAGCGTTTGAACCCAGACACCCACAACACCAGAGACTATAGGTAGTCCTGCTTTGTTGGGGCTGAGGTACTCTGTCTCACCCTTCACTATCACCTCTTATCCGTTCCCTCCTTGGATGCTAGCCAGGTTAGCACCTGAGCACCCAGGGCCAGTGACACCTGCTTGGGCAGCAGCAGGAGCTATCTGTGGGCCAGCCAGCAGAAGACATTCTTTAAAAAAGAAAATGGTAGAAGCAGTAGATGTTCTAATGCTACATATCATAGTGTTAGCATCCCCCAGGGCATCTGGGTCTACAATTGAAAGGTGACCCCAGTAAAGCAAGTTCCCTTACTGGAGGGAAACCCCAAGCCATGGATCCTGGCCCCAGGAAAGCAATAGAAATTTAAAAATAATAATAAAAATCAAGTGGGATTATCACACTTGCAAAGTATATCTGAATAGATAATTCCCTGGTACAGTAAAAACAGACTGAAGATGACAGAAAAAAAGCTTTAGTGAACAGGAAAAATAAAATAAAACATGAACATATTCTTTATGAAGCACAGAAAGTTAAAGGATTGAAAACAAATTTAGAGTCCCAGAAAACTGCAAAAATTTTAAAAAGTTCAACATACATACAGGCTAGATAAATGGGAAATCCCACAGAAAAACATTAAGTCAAACTGCTTAAGAATAAAAGCAACAAAAAAACAATTCAAGAAAATGCCAACATATTTTCTATAATTAAAAATATACCATCACATGATAGTTACTTCACTCATAGAGATTAAAACAGGTCCATGCAAAGAATTGAACATGTGTATGATAGCAGTTTTATCTACAATAATCCCAAATAAGAAACAATTCAAATAGTCATCAATAAAAGAATACTCCGTAATATATTCATATAATATACTACTTATCAATAAAAAGTAAACAAGTGACAAATCTCAAAATAATTATGGTGAGTGAAAGGAACAATTCAAAAACAATTTATTTTGTGAATTATTCGCAGTATGATTCTATTTCTATGAAATTCAAAATAAACAATGGGGACAAATTGAATAGCTTCCTAAGGTGAGAATTTTTAGGGGAGAGGGATAGATGGATTACAAAAAGGTACAAGAAGTTTCTTAAAGATGAAAAGATATGTTCTGTATCTTGACTTGAAAAATGACTTTATGGCTATAGCCATGGGTCCTGGCCCCAGGGGCCAGGATTAGACCATTTTCAATGCTAAGCATCTGATTGGCCCAATTAGCCCCATCAGCTAGCTTTTTTTCAATCTGCGTAATTAACTCATGACATTAACTTACAGTTGTAGCACTTGAACCTGATTGGTCCATTTAGCTTGAATTTAATTGGTCCATATACAATCTTAACTGGTGCCCTTTTTGGAACAACCGATCTGGCTCTATCATCTTTCCACATAATTAATTCAAGTCCTTGACTGACATATGGAGAGCTTGAACCTGATTGGTCCATTTAGGAGCCAGATGAAAGGGAAAAGTGTGGGCTCTGCCTAGACTAAACTGCACGCAGGTCAGCGCAGCCTTGTTGGCTGGACAAACCAGGCTTGTCTCTGGTTTCACTCTGACTTCCAAATGGGTTCTGCCAACAAGATGTTGACACTGGAGGTGAGAGAGTAAGAGCAAAGAGTGAAAAAACGTAATTGCTTGACTTCCTCCCTTTCAGGTATCTATGTAGACAGTGCTAAAAATGTTCCCCTAAAGTCCAAGGTTTTGTAGAGTTACCCCACTCTTACAACCTACTGCTGCCATCGCCCAAGACCACTCTTTCCCTCCCCTTCCACTCCCCCAATAGGCCTGAAGGTGCTAAGTCTAAAGGTGCTAATTCCAAATGATGCAGATTTGATTCCTTTTCTTTCTGAATTTCTACCCTATTCCTGGATGATTTTCTTGAGTGTGGCCCACTTTGTAAATAGTATGGTTATTGAATTTTCCTGAATGTACCCAATTATGCCATCTTCCTTGTACTCCCTTGAGCTAGACAGAAATCATAACACCAAGCTTCATCTACCAAAGAATAAATCCACTTCCAGTTCAGTTGCTTCATTTAATAGATGTAAAAGCAGAGTCACATCAGACTAATTTTTTCGATCATTCATTTCTTACTCATGAAATGTACTTAATGGGTGCATGCTCCTGGCACCACATTTAATGTGGAGACTATATTACTGGATCACAAGGAGACATCTATTGGAGGGGAGCAATGAAAGGCAGTCATGTTTTTCCAAGAAATGTTAAGGAAGATAGGAGATGCTCTTCACCTTGAGAGATTGGTAGTGAGCGATGAAGGAAAATTTCTAGAAGTGGCAACTCAATTAAAATTTGAAGGGTGAAATGAGGAACAAGTTGGGGGAATAAAGGAAAGGGGGTTATTTGTCATTGAAAACATATGAAAGGAGGTCCAGGCTTAGAGAGTATGGTGTGTTTACAGAACAGAAAGTGACTTGGTATGGCAAGAGCTTAGAATATTATGAGGTCTTGTACTTGTTTTAAGAAACCTGAACTTTATCTCAAAAACAAAGGAAAGAATGAGGTAATAAGCAAGAAATAACACTTCAGAAGTTCATACCAGCTACAGTGTGAAAAGTGCCCAAAGCAGGATACAGAGAAACAAGGTAGGAGACTGTTGTATAAACCTAGGGAAGTGATGATAGTTGACTGAATGAATGCCTTAGCAGTACAAATGCAAGGAAAGTGGAGAGAATGGAGAGATGCAATCTATAAGAGACTTGCCAGTGGCAAAACAGGTAGTATTATATCAAACCGAACTTCAGAATATATACAGTTCTGCTTATCAAAGTGAAGTTGAACTATAAACTTGTCATAACATTTCAAGAATTCCAGTTATGTAGGTATTTCTATTACCAGTGAAATAGTTGTTTGTGATTTCATGGAAGACTAGTGACTGGAAACAGATCTGTCAATATAGTTTGCTCCAAATAAATGTGATCAGGATAAATTATTCACCTACTTTTTAAAAATAATATAACTTTAAAGATAATAGATTTATTTTATGTGCATTGCAGCTTCTGTTTATCACTCTTGGCAAATGGTAGTCTTAAGCAAGAATAAAATCATTTAACAAAATATTAAAAAATTAATTTACAATAGGCCTTTCTTTAAGGTGGGTATGGTATTGTAGTAAAGAGTTTAAAAGTTCTCCACAGAACTCTGTTTTAAATTAAAAAATTTTTCCAAAGCTGTCTTTATGAACCTTAACTAAATAGCACTTTATCTATTTTTAGGCAGTCCAGAATGCATTGAAGTATGAGTATGATATTATATTATCTTCTGGTCAGTGAAATACTAGGCATAAAGAAATATATTATCTTCTTTTAGCACATTGAGGATGTCATTTACTAACTTACTAAGTTTTTGCACTGATGTCACCTTGGCGACTTAAAAAAAATTGCCCTAGTTCCAGAAATGTCCAAAAAGAGTTACTAGAAACTCAAATGATCATCAGACATTTTCTAATACAAAGAAGGTGTTTAAGGAAATAAAAAATATTTAAGATATGACAGCAGTAAAGACTTCTAAAAACCACTTAAATGACATGTAAGATTAAGATAAAATGAAGCTTTTGTAAATTCTTATCATTTTTTGTTGTAGCTGGCATGAAATGTATTATAACTTCATTTCATGTTTAATGTTCAAATGTTTGTAGGTTATTATCATTTTTTCACCTATATTTTCTCTCTGTCTCTCTCTAACATATTTTGGGTCATTTTTTGTATGTTCATAAATCTCTAAAAAAGCTTAATCAGAAGCTCACATGTTATCTCCCTGAGGCCATTATTTTCCCTACTTTCTACCAACATAACACACTGGTGACTAACATTTACTTTTTGCATACACTAGTAGAGACTACCATTTATTTTTGCACTTTAATTCATGAACATTTTTTGTATTGTATGGGACTAACTTATTATTGACTTAACATGATGATATCAATTTTCCCTAATCTAGTCTTCCCCATACATTGGTATCTAAAATATTCTCCATTAGTTGAGTAATTTTAACAATAAATAATGTTGTGTACCAAAGTAACACATTTTTGAGTACTTTTGATATTAATATGCCCCTAAATATACATATAATATAGAATTATAGCCAATAATTATATATTTTAGAAAAAGAAGCACATAACAATTGTTCTCAAATAGATGTCAATCAAAGGATTAGTCTGGAGAAGTAGTCATTTTTTGCATTTTCTTAGAGTAAACAAGATCATAACTTTTAAAATTGCACCAGAAATTGTATTTTCTTTAATATACCCGAAGTTACTAAAAAGTACACTTGTAAAATCTCAAGTAATTGCTTTTATTTTCAATAAGAAATATAAGAGAAAGTATGACAGAAAACTAGGAAAGCATACATTGTAATTCATGTTATTTTTAGAGGACTGATGGTTAACTATGAAAAGATGCAAAATGGTTTATTTATATAATAACTTTCATTGTGACCCCTGTAATACCATGCTGAGATAGTTGATGTATCCATCTTTAACAAAAAGCCGCTCACTTGACAAATAGCCTGAGCCCTATGCCTGGGTTTATCAGGATGCCCTCTTTCTTTCTTTGACCATTGTTAAAGCCTTGGATACAAATTTTTAGACATTATCTCTTTCCTTTCCCTCATCCATCACTACTATAATTTCCCCCTGAATTCTAAGCATACCACCTTCTTTTACTGGTTTTCTTTTTTATATCTATAGATTTATATTATTGATTAAGCTCTAGCAGCTTCGTTTACTAATTAATCCTAGTCAGGGATGATAGATACATTATGGTTTTTTCTAGCTAGGTTTTTTTTTCCCAGATCTCCTTGACTATTTATTTACAATCTATTCCCATGTTCTTGGTGCATCTTACTATTGCCTTCCAAAGTCTGAACTAAATACTAGTTTACCTGGAGAGTAAATTACATGGTCCATAGCTGAAGTTTAATTGCTAACAGTTAATTCTTTCCGTGAATTTATATAATTTCCAACAAGTATCTCTTACAAGATAATGCTATCTGACTTTAGTCAACCCAAGCATCATTTACACCAGAGGCGCAGATCTCCGGAGAGAACAGATATCTAAGTACCTTTCTGGCGAAATGACAATTGAAGGATGGTATTTCCCTGTTTGGGGGTTCCATGTGCTACATTTTGTTCTATTCCCAGTATATACTGAAAGTCTTTATTTAGAAAACAGCATGATTTAAAGGAGTCAAATTAGATCAACTTTTAATTTTTCATTTTGAAACAGAACTTTGTTAATTATCATAGAAAGAACAGTTATAAAAATATACTTAGCACACAGAATAGGTATTCAAGAAATATCTGAGTGAAGCATCTGTATTGAAATTCTACTAAATTCTTTATTATTAGAGCCCAGACACATCCCATAAAGCACTTTTACATTTAAAAAAAAAGTGAGTTCTCTGAATGGTGGTAAGAAATTCTGCACCCTTCCTAAAAATATAAGAATGCCTCATTTGTTTGTTTCAAGAAGCTAAATTCTTTTAAGGTATTAATTTTTAGGGAGTCATAATGCCATTTTCAAGAAAAAAGGCTTTTTCTTCCATTTTCCCTAAAGCCTTTCTCAGTGCAATTAAGCCTTTTGTTTTAGAGACAGGAAAACATTTTGAAGGTAAAAAGACATATAAATAATAATAATAATAATAATAATAAAAACCAAAATACCTACTTCAGTATTTTACATGTTGCCTCAAATGATTTATCACTACATCAAATACTAGTTTATGTAGTCCTCAGTCATATCTTGAGAAATGCTTCTCTCTCTATCCCCCTCTCATTCACATACACACATACACACACACAGTGTCTTTTTCTCTCATACACATAATGTTTCTCTCACACACAATGCCTCTCACACACAATCTCTCTCACACACATAGACACACAGGACTGCAGGATGTAAAGATAAGTCTTATGAGTGCTATGTGTCACATGTAGATGAAACACTTGTCAACGAAGGATAAAGAATGACATTAGATTATGAAAAATGGAAGTAAAATTCAAGTAAAGCTGGAAATGGAACAAATAAAGTAAACCAAGTTTTGACTCTTCTCTCTCTTTCTCTTTCATTGTAATCTACTTATTGATAAAAGTTTACCCACCAACAAAGACTCACACATACATGAGGTGTCAGAGCAAATGCCTTGGGGTTTTGACAATCCAGTGTATGGAATTATCATTCTTCATCATTTCACAGATCTTTTCCTCTGAGCATACAAACTGAAGTGTTTTTAACTATTCACCTTCCAATTTATTTGATATAACTCTTCACAGAATTGATTTCCACTTTTGGAAGGGAGTAATACATTTTGTATGTTGGAAAAACACTATTCTCACTGTGATATAATCTGAGTTCTAAATAAATTTATTTATCAGAACATTTTGGCTATTATCTTTAAACGAATACATAATTTCAACAGCATTAAAATTAGAACTTTGGCTTTATATTCTAATATCTTACAATTTTTAGATATTTAAGGTTTAAGTTCACATTTTGTTTTGTTTTTACTGCTATTTACTCTACCACATACTTTTGTGGTACTTTTACATATTCTGATGCAAAAGAAACAATTTAAAAGTAAAAACATTCCTGGAGCTAGGGCCTGGCTGGGTCGAAACAGAACTGGGTGAGTGTGTGGGAACCCCACAAGCTTGGACCCTGGTAGGGTACCTGCAGAGCGGAAGGGGGACTTGGGGGGTAAGGGTAGGTGGGCAACACATCCCTTCTGTTCCCTTCTGTTCCCTTTGGTTCTACTCTCAGTCCACTTAGTCCTCAGGAGGAGTAAGAAGAAGCAAAGAATCAAAGAATACAAACACTGACAAGAATGGGTGAAGGACCAGGTAAAGATCCTGCCCACACATCTGAACAGGACGTAAGAGAGAAACATTGCATTTGCCATTGCATAAGGGACAAAGAAACAACTATGGTGATGACCTATCGCAGAATCACACCTATGGCCTCACCAGGAGTGGATGAGACATAATTCCAGTTCTGATACACCATCTAAGAGAGCAAAGTGCCCCTCCCCATTCCATGGAAGAGAAAGGCCACAGAAACGGCATTGGCTTCACAGCAAAGCTGCAAACTGAGGGAGAGAGAATGATCTACAAAGGCCATCAACAGATGCTTCTCCACAATGAGTAACTGCTTTATTGACAGAGGTTGGGAATGAGGCCCCCTTAAGCCAGAGGGCAAAGCTTTAAGGTGAAGAGGCAGCAAAATGGCCCAGAGAATGGATTGGAGAAGACAACCATCAATGAGAAGACTCTGATTGACCTCAAATGAGCCCAGACTGGCTGCCTAATGCAAAGTTAAAACTGAAAACCTACCAGCATGATTTGCTGTGTCCTAGGAGTACAGTCCCTCACCCAGCCAAAGGACACTGCCACAGAAAAGGAAGAGACCAATGTATTTAACAAAGATCAGCAAACAGCAGGGAGAGGTGTTTGAGAGAGCAGAGGGGGCCAGGGAGCAGAGAGAAGGGAAGACTTAACAACAACCATTTGCTAATGCTGCAAGACATTTTTAAAATGAATTTTAAAAAAGTAAAAACATTCCCCTTTTCTCTGTTTTTCACTTTAAGTGATCAAGAAATTATTCCTTCATGTGTATAAAGCTACAGATAGAGGTTTTATAAAGGTAGAGGTTTTCAGATTGAGGTTTTCTAAAGAAAATATAGGTAATTATAAAAATATGCTAGAAAAAAGAAGCATGTTAATCACTTCATGAAATTATAGTCATCATCAACATGAAACTTGAGTACATGCCAAATATTGCCTTTTTTTCTTCCTTTTAGCTACTGAGGGCAATCACACAGAATGAATTTTCCACAACTGCTTTACAGTGTACTAGTCACAAAGTTACATGATAAATGAAACAAAATTATCTATGCATAAATAAGTTCTGAAAACTAAAAAATACAAATCTCTTAAAAGAACTTGACTTGCAGGCCAATCTAATGAATATACTTCTTAAAAACTTGATAATAAATTTATAACTAAACATGAAATCAAACAACTCCTAATCATTATGCCAGAGAATAAGACAGGTAAATAAATAAAACAAAAATGATGGTCTGATCAACTTATATCAATGATATTTATTTATCTTTATTTATCTACCGCCCCTTCATAGCATTTTCTGGAGTTACTATACCCTGTTTCTTCATGTCTCTTTCTTCTTGGACATGTTCTAGGAGCTCTTGTGGTCCATGAATGGACATTTGTTTCTGCGGCCAGTTAAGGGATTACATGGATGGTGCAATAACTATGTGCGATATCTTAGGTTCCCCCTTTAAAATGTCCACTGCTCAGTGAATAGAAAGTTAAAGAGATGGTTTGAAGTTGTATCTTTAGGGCCCTAGTTGTAAAAATTATGTGCTTTGGGCATATAACTTCCTGAAGTACTGGGTTAGCAGAAACTCTTGAAGACAGATTTTTCATAGAAAAACGAATACTCCTATGGACTAGCAGCTTGATTTCAATCTGATTAAATTTCCCTAAGAACAGTCAAAGGGAGCTAGGTACACAAATGTCGCCCTTGCCTCTCCTGACATAGTCAAAATAATGGATCTCTGAAGCACAAAGAAATAATAGAAAATATCTTTGTGATGAGACTATTTGGAGAGTAAGAGGAATCTTAGCTATCTCTAGCTTAATGTTCTCATTTTACAGAAAAAGTCTGTGTTATACGTCTACGTAGTGTGTATGCAAACTATGACTTGTGAGTTATCTTTTCAAGATGTTCATCCATGTAGCTACTTTCTCAAAACTGAAAATAGTGAAAGCTTTTGACTGAATTGTATACGACATGATTCTGCTGTTTAAGCATCATCACTATTGGGTCTTATATTGGAACATTTTAGGGTGTTGTTAATTCATTGTTCACCTAAATTTCAGCATAAGTCTTTAGAATAAAATATTTACTTCTAAAAGTGGTACTGATTTTCCATTAAAAATATCTACATTGTTAGGGAATGTATTCCTCAATTTTATTTATCTCTCAAAACAGAAAGATAATCTATAAGTTGAATGTGGTTGGAAACTATTCTCTTATGTGGATCCAGGAAGAAAACTAGTTTCATCAACAATAAAAAGAAAATAATAACCCAAACTTATATTAAATGATTATTGAGGAAAAATAACTTCCCTCTCATCTATGGAGGTAAACAAGCTGTCACTAACTTCCGTGTTGCTGCTCTGTTGAATGCCTTTTTAAGAAATTTATTAATAATGTAGGTCAGTAGTCTACCCAATTTTATTGGAGAAATATTTGAATACTTATTAGCCACTATTGAGTAGCAAATGTTGCAAAAATGTAAATAACATTTTTAGCATTTAGGTTGTCAACTGACAGAATAATGAAGGAAATGTGCAATTTGTGAGAATGCTGGATACCTCAGATTGCCCAACTCACCAGTCCCCTCAAAGGAAAAAAAGTACAGAGGTGTCCACTTACATGAAATTGTTTCTTTAAGAAGCAGAACTTTGTAAATAAGTGTTGGGGGTTATGGATGCAAGTATACTGACATCTTCATATGAATTTTTCATATTAAAAGAATCAGAGACTTCTGAATTCTTACAACAGCATACATTATAAATTTATTTACAGAATATATATCTATTGATAATAGTACAAATATTATTTGAAGTTTCCTTATTCTAGAATGGTGAAAGAATTTAACATTCTGATGTGCCGTTCTTTCTACCAAAGAAGATAGCAACAAAATCATCTAAAACTCAAAGGGCACTCAACCAAGGAGAAATACAATCTTAGAGATGCAGCCTACTTTTAGGTCAATGGCAAAAGTTACATTGCATTACCTATGAGGAAAAAACCCACAGATGTAGTGTTAGAAAAATAAATGAAAGTTAAATATTGGTTGAAAGTTGTTGAAAGCTGGTTTCAGAAAATTAAGAGCCTAACAATGTCTAGTCATTAATCTGAGAATCAGAAGAAGGTTGACATTTCAGCATCATTGTCACATGATGTTACTATTTCAATACCCAATATACTCGCAAGAATGTAGGAAAATGAATGGGTGATTATAATCACCATAGAAATGGGTGGATGCTTTTGGACCTCTTATTGAATCTGTCCAATTAGTCTGCCATGTATTCTACTTTTCCATATAGCCAGTGTGGCCAAGCAAAAAACTGTCCATCAGAAAAGGCTTAATTATTTAATTAAAAGGAGAAGTTTTACATGACTGCACCATTAACTTTATGATAGCTGACTTAAACACAAAACCAGATACCTATTTGTTTGCTGGTTTATTTGATTTTCATGTGTTTGTTCACTGCCATGCTTAGCATTATTGGGCTGCTATAGTACAGAAGATAAAAATCCTTTAATACTCTATTTAGAACTAGAGGAGGCGAAACTTGATCAATACATTTTATGAATCTGTAAACTATTACAGCACAGCGTGTTCCTGCAGACTTTCCCCTGGTGACATGGCTATATTATTTTGGGGCCAGAGGCCCAACCATTATTGAAATCCTGCTTGAATTCATCTTCCGCAGACCATAAAAGTGACAAGATTCCCAAAGATTTACATTTTTTTATACTATAGATTAATCAATCTTGCAGGTAGAAAGAGAAAGATTTTCGTGTGTGTACTATAGACTATCTTTTAAGCCTGGGGAGAGTGTAAAAAAATTAATTTCTTTTTTCCAACAAAGTGGATAGTGAGGGTGACTTGTGTAAATCAAAGAAAATGCAGTTAAACTTTGCCTTTTTTAATAGAATCACTGTTGACTGTCACAATGTCAGGAAGAAAAACCTCTGGAATGCTTTTTCTATGGAAAATAGTTCTTTGGGAACAACAAAATATAGCTGATTTTTTTTGTTACCATTAAGCTCATATACTAAGAAATTGGTCTGTTCAAAATTGATCCCATTTGTGGTATTCATTATTGTGTTGTTCAAAATGTGAGGATTCACACAAATTATTTTATCTCACAAACTTATTACATGATCTGTCAAAACAGACATGCCCAAATAGGTTTCCTTTGTTTTTAAGAAAAACTGTCAAATCTCCCCCTATTCACCCTCTAAAACTGGACTTTTTTCAAGTATCTTATCAATTATTTATACACAGTAGAAACTAAATTATTTTAATCTTTGTTTTGGACAGTTCTTTAGCATAAAAATGCCACTAACAATTTCAAAATGTCATTGAATATTTTACAAAGTATGAATATTTTCTGGAAGAATTAACATACCTGTTCCATCAGTTTAAAAAAATCTAAGATTTCCCTACAAAAAGAAAGGCTAATACAAAATTCAGATTTTTAGAGAATTGGTTCATGAAAACTTTTAGAAGCACAAGTTGACAATAGTTATCAAAATTAAATATATATATTTAATTTTAATAATAATTAAATGTATGTATATGCAGCCTTTGAAACAGTAAGTTACTTGTAGGAAATTTTGCCCTATAGATCAACTCACAGATATAGATATATTTTCACATGTGAAAAATATTTTAAAGTTATTTACAAAAGAATATTTGTAACAAGGTGATAGAAAATTATGTAATTTTTTTATTTACTAAACTTCTTGAGAGTATTTTGTCTCATCTAAACACTGAACAACTACACAATTGATTTACTAATACATTGATAATGAAACTAACATATTTGATATGGTACCTACCTGATACGATAACTAGCATACTGTTGGGTGGAAAAAGCATGATAGAAAATAACTTAAATTGTTTTAGCATTTATGCATAAAAAGGGGAGATATGTATATAATATAATCTCTAGAAGAATGTATTGGAAATAATTACATTTTTCTTGTAACTGTAATAATTACAGTTTTCTTGTAAGAGCTGAGGTAAGGGTCTGATAAGAAAAATGGAATGAGAAAATATTCTGTATCCCCATTTAATTTTGTGTCAGATGAGATGAGGATGCACTGGATAAGTTTTTGAAAATTCTTTTACATTGTCCAAAAGGTGATGTTACACCCCTCTCCTCAGGCATCAGCCCTTTATGAATAACTGACTTCCAGATGCCGACATCCATCTGCATTATTGCTGTGCCTGACTATGGTGTGGGTCAGACTGCTGGAGAATTAATATGGTCACTGCCCACAGGAGCCTCAGCCAAGCACTGAAAAGGCTTGCGGCATGAATTTTCCAGCTCCCTAGCTCCTTAGATAGGTAACATGAAGACCTGAGTCCAGAAGTGAAATTAAGCTGTGTTATTCAAGGCGGTAGCTTGTTTGCTAACGCAGCCTTCAGTGGTTGCTTTTCTCATATCTTCATTCCTTTTTCTGTTTCCTGAGATTATTTCCTAAATAAACTACCGATACTCTAATCCTCAGTTCAGATTTGCTTCTGGAGCCTTCCAAATTAAGATGGTTAGTACAAAAAGTTGGATAGTGAAGTGGTAACTGCCACAGCATCACCATTACCGTCTGGATAAAGACACGTGCATTGAGCCGGGCATGGTGGTGGATGCCTGTAAACGGCAGCCTAGGAAGCCACAGCTGGGGTCAGGTCGTGGTCCTGCCAGGGGCACGTAGTGAGAGACCTACTTCAAAAAATATATAGCTGGACGTCATGGCCGCGCCTGTAATCCCAGCTACCTAGGAAGCTGAGGCTGGGGTTAGCTTGAGTCTGTGGTACCCCGGGCAACGTGAGCTTGCATTTCCACCGGCAAAAACAGCGAGACCTAGTCTCAAAAAAAGACATGTGCATTGTGGGACGTGACAGAAAACTGTTAATCACACGTTAAGCCCAGTCTCAGTTCTATGGTGTCTTTGTAGCACCATAGAAAATAACATGCTATTGTGTTCTCTCAATACCCACAAAGGAGGACTAAAAGTTTGCATTCCCTTAGAATTAACACATGAACAGCTTAGCTAACTTTCCTACTTTCTTTCAGTATTAGAAAGTAATCAAAGGAAATTGTATGCACACTTCACCAAATGACATGTTAGTGCATCGTAGTAGTGATATCCTGCTAATTCAATCTAGAAAGCAGAAAAAAAAAAGTATTATGGATACCTTGGTAAGAAACACTCCATGTCTGAGATTAGAATATAAGATAACTCCTTCAAAGGTAAGAGGCAGGTTATACAGCAGAGTTTTTAGAGGTACAGTTGTCTGGGCTCTGGGGACAGTGTTCCACCTTCTATATGCCTTCTGCTACTAAGAGACACTGTATTTGATAAGCCCTTCAGGTTTTGGAGATAACATACACTGCACTTGATGGCAAACTGATTCCACTGGGTCTTGCCATACTTGAAGGCAAAAATTCATCATTATTGAGGCTGATACTTGTGCTGGATGTAAGTTTTTCTTTCCTCCCCAGAGTACCTCCACCAGCACTGCTTTCTGAGAACTCGCAGCTTTCATGCTGTCTCATTTAAGAGAAAGAAGGGGCAGCAGTGAGCACATAAGCAAGGCATTCACTGATCTTTTCTACACATTGCATCCACCACACACTGCCTGCCAGAGAGGAAATGAGAATGGTATCTTCAAGTATCCTCTCCCCTTTTCTACCTCTTTGCCCCATCCCACCTGTAGGTCCTGGAGCACCTCCAAAATAGCTATTCACTCTGGAATCCTCTGGTCTGTGCTGCTTCTGGTGAGACCAAACTTATGCATCCATGTAATAGCTTCATGGGAGTTTGTGTCAGTTTGTCAACATAAATTCTTTATCTTCTAAACATGTCTCCTTGTTCCACTCCATTTACTGGACTAGGAGAAAGAAGCACTTGTCTGCACCAGAGTATATCAAATGTTCCTGTGGACAACGATTCTTATGATCAGGATACAGGGTTGATTAAATTTATTTCAGACTCTGCATTGACTTCATTAGGTCTGATCTGATTTATTTTTAGTGCCTTGAGTCAGTACTTACTTCCCCAGGAAAAGCATATTGTAGTAAATTAGGCAGGTTTTATGGGGGAGATTGCGTTTTGGGTTTGGGTCTGACTAGCTCATTTTATGTCAATGTGGGATGAACTAAGCTTGAGTATCACAAACTCTAAACTAAGTTTCACCCTCTGTATTCTGAGACTAATGTATTTTGCAAAGTTTTTATTAAGATGTTTAAAACAAGTTGCTCAATACCTAGCACATGACGAATCCTTAGTGAAAGCTAATTTTCCTATACTGCTTACCCTTCCTTTGTATGCAAACTATCTTCTAGACATTTATGATATAAAATAGAAATGGAGTCTCTGAACATTAAAGGAGATAAAATTGAGGCTCATATACAATAAGTGCTTAATAAATGTTGGTCCCTTTTTCACAAAACACTAGTTTTATCTTCTTTAAATTGTTAAGCTTTCAAACAACCATTTTATCTAGTTACCTCTAGAGAGAAGACAAGCCTATTTCTTCATCAGACCTCACTTTAATCTTTATTTTCTAGAACAGCAATTTTCACACTTCACACAAATGGACCCTCACTACAGGTTTCTCTCATAACCTGGTTTCTTATGAAAAATACAGTCACTCTATTCTTTTACCCCCAAAGAATCCATTTCATTCATTCATTCCTTCACTCATTCCTTCACTCATTCATTCACTCATTCATTCATTCTCTCCCTCCCTCCCTTCTTCCCTTCCTTCCTTTATTGAGATGAGGTCTCACTATGTTGCCCCGGGGAACTGCAGATTCTCTTGCCGGGGGTCCACAGGATTCAACCAATACCCAGCCTCAGCCTCCCAGGTAGTTGGAATTACAGGCACGTGCCACCACACCCAAATATTTTTTGAGACTAGGTCTCACTATGTTGCCCTGGGAGGGTTTTAAATCTATGGACTCAAGTGATTCCCAGTCTCAGCCTCTCATCCTAGACTGGGATTAAAGGCACACACCACTGCGACTGGCAAAAGGATCCACTTTAGAGGTTCCTTTCCCACAAGGCAGACAATTTCATTTTCATGCCTTTCTGTTATATGATAGGAATGAGAAAAGAGAGTAGAGGTGACCGCCAGAGTGATGATGTGGCCGTAATGACTGTCCGTCCTGTGCTGTTACCATCAGGACAGTGGCCCAAGCAGTGGAGTTGCTAGATACCAAGCGCTGGTCTTACAAGCTAGAGCAGAGGAGCTGTTTACATACTTGTCGGCAATAATGAAGTGAATTGGCTCCAGGGAGTTCAAAAGCAAGAGTAAAACTGACTGAAATTTGGTTAGTATTTTGTTTACATGACTGTAATACTAAGTCATGCTAGAATTAAAAACTCCCATCCCCCAAGCTTTTATTGGACTACAAAAGTAATTAATATAGGTAGATTTGATGGTTTCAATCTTATACTACACTGAACATTACAGGCTGCTGGGAAATAGTTTGTTGCATGATCCCATTCACATGCCTGGGACTCAACAGCGTGCATCCATGCAGTATCATTTGAGTTGGTGTCAAGAGTTGTTTCTGTCCCCAAAGTTAATGATAGTGTGCTTAAATAGATTTGAAGTAAAGGAGATAGCACAGAAGAGAAACAGAACTAAAGTTATTTCAATGTGTCATCTTATTGATCATTCGTGTTGAAAATTTAAAACAACCCAAGAAGGAAAACTGTAAAGGATATTATTTTAGTTCAAAAAGTACAAATTTTGTTCCATATGAGAAATCTCTTTGTGCCATTCTGTGATTTTTATTAAAAATAGCTTTGTTGTTTAGAGGAAGAAGCCAAGGAAAAGGAGGGGGCTAAGTATCATACCTTCACTCAGCATCTGCACTGAATTTTCTCTATTTTCATATAGATTGAATTTAACATAACAATCAGGTTGATTGTGTATTCTAAAGTGACATGACTCATACTTTATGTAGCAAGGAGAAGCAATTATTTTCTTACTACCAAAAAATAATGATGACAACATAAAATGGTGTGGAATGTCACAAAAATGAAGAGCATATCATATTTATTCTACTCAGAACCAACAAAAAAATAAAGATCAGGCAACTTAAACATTGAAGAGGTGTTTTCTGCTATGGAGAAAGCAAAAGCATCCTAGGATATCTAACCTTGGGTCTTTGACTCCTGTGGATTTATAGGTAGATCTGTTGTATCATTGCTTCGCTGTCATTACTGACTGCCCATGAAGTCTTTATCCAACCATAGATGGCAGAATTCATGATCAAAATCACACTTACACTAATACACAAAAAAATAAAATCCACATTTTTGCTCAAATGCCAGAGTCCACCTAGATGATAGAGGGTTTGAGCCTCACTGATCTTCCTCATCTTGACATTTTCACATTTTACTGTTGCTATATACTTTAGGTTTTGAGGCTAGAATTTAGGACTATGGCATTCATTTGTTTTGGATCAAATGTAAAGCCATTTTCCTTAGACACAGATCAGTTGATGGCTCCTCTAAAAAATTCTCTAAGAATAAAAGATACACTTGGTTTCTGGAATAAGGGCAGACAGGGAAACAAATTGTTATTTTGTTCATTCCAGCAGTTTTCTGTTTCATGCCAGACTCCTTCCTCCAGCTGCTAAACATCCACTGGCCTTGTATGGCCAGTTGGTTACTGTACTTTAAAATTCAGATTATTAGCAAATGTTCTTTGCAGGTCTGTGGTTTATACCTTTTATTTTGCTTTCTTTACATTTCATTAATGGTACCTTTTAAAATGGTGACATCTGTGTATAGTTTTGCCAAATATCTAATTATTTAAGACAATCTTTCTTACATATCTTTCTTACACTCTTTCATGATATAGTCTTCCTTTTTTTAAAAAAGACTTCAGGCTGGGCACGGTGGCTCATGCCTGTAAGCTTCAGCCTATGAAGCAGCTGGGGCTAGGGATCATGGATCGAGTCCCACCTGGGGCCTGTAGCGAGTCCTAGTTACAAAAAATATATAGTTAGGTGTGGTGGCATGTGCCTGTAATCCCAGCTGCCTGGGAAGCTGAGGCTGGGGATTGCTTGAGTCTGTGGTGCCCCAGGCAACGTAAGCCTGAGATTCCAAAGGCAAAAATAGCGAGAACTAGTCTTAAAAAAAAAAAAAAAAAAGTTTAGTTTCCTTACATGTGTGAATCTGTTTCTAAACTCTCTTTACTATTTTGCTGATTTATTTATCTGTGACTCTATTAATTACACAGCTTAGTTTATTGTACTTTAGAATATACCTTGCCCCTCTTCTAGATTTAGATTGAAATTACCTTAACTTTAGAGATTCATTTGGGTGGAGTCATATTTAAAATGTCTTCTAATTCCTAAGTATTCTTTTTTTCTGTATTCTTCTGTATTTGACAATATTTTATAATTTTCTTAAAAAGATCTTGTTTCTCTTTTGTCCTTTTATTGTTATTTATGAATTTTGTTGTTATAACTGATGACATAGTATAACATGCTGATGTGCAAAGGAATATTATATGGTCTTGTTCTTAACAATTTTGGTGAATTAACTTACATTTATATTAGAATTCATTTTTTCTGATGCCTATGGATTTTATTTATGAACAATTCTGTGTTTTGAAAAATAGGCTGTACTTTTATTTCCAATATTTATATTTATTTCTTTTTATAACTTATTTTATTGATACAAAAATATACTACATTGTTTAGCAGTAATGAATAAATTTTATTTTCTTAACTCTTACTGAAATACTCCTAAATTCTAAGTACTGGTTTATGAAGTATCTTTTCCTTTGTTAGTTTAGCAATTATTTTTATTATGAATAAAATCTTGCATTTTTATTCCTGTTTTGTTTCTAATCCTAGCAGTGCCATTTTTGATGCTGATTGTGGATATTTGCTTTCTCTTTATATTTTATATATTTTTGCATGTTCTTGGATTAGATAGGATTGTCCATGTGAATTTTCTATATTAGTCTGCTGATGGCATGGTCATATTTTAAGAAGTAGGAAAATTATAATTATCAAATAATCTACCTGCAATATTTAAAAGTGGATTTTTAAAAAATAGAAGTCTAATAAATTAATTTTAGTATTGTCGATAAATTTAGATTTTTTGCCATGAACTATTTTCCTTTCAAAGCATCATGTTACATCAGGGAGGCAATTAAATTTCAGTTCTTTTACTGGTGCTATAACTTATATTGATAGGGTGTGCTACCACCCCACCCACCCATTGTCTCCTGTTTAAGATTGCAGATTTCAAGGACAGATGCTAAAATGTGAGAATGACCTTAGTTGGAATTTCCCTTCAGGGAGATGCAGGGGGAGAAAGTAGTGAAATGGTCAAGGTGAAACAGGTTTCCTGGAAGGGGAGAAATCAGGATATATAAAAGGTGTGCAAACAAAGAGAAGGATTCCAATATGGAGATCGGATAGAGAGAGAGGTTCAATGGAGGAGAGATGGGAATGGACCATCTTGTAAAGATGTGAGCCATGTGGACATGGCCAGGCCCGGGGGCCTATAGCCTTTGGCTAGCCCAGGCTGGCAGCATGTGTGCTGAATGCAGTTAAGGAGTTTGCAGATTAGAACTCTGTGTTGGAGTTTGTTTTGCTGAGTTTAACTTGTGTCTGCGAGAGGCCGTGCAAAAGACAGGCCTGAAAAGAAAGTGAACTTTGCTGGGTCCGGTACCATGAAGTTTCTACCTGAACAACAAGAAGAGGACGGCATGGAGGAGCTGGGGCATGCCAAAGGAACACGCCAAAGGAGAGCCCCAAAGAAAGATGCCTTCAAACGTGTGGAGAGGAACTCTGACTGGCTGATTTTGGTGAGATGATCAGGACTGAGAGACTGAGGATTTCTGGGCAATCTGGGAAAGGATTTTGGACAATGCTAAGAAAGGTTTTGGAAAATGTTAAAGTAATCTGAGTCTTACATGTTTTCTTTTGTAGTAATTAGAAAGTCACTTTGTTAGAAATAAATTAGTCTGCACTGATAGTCTTGCAATGTTTGGTATTTTGGTTAAAAAGACTGGGGATCAAAGGAACTGCTTGTTGCCTGCTCTAGAGAGACAAGCAGGCCTGAATGCGTTTTAAGTTAAGTTGAAAAG
The DNA here is from genome assembly GCA_004024945.1 of Uropsilus gracilis. Classification (NCBI taxonomy): domain Eukaryota; kingdom Metazoa; phylum Chordata; class Mammalia; order Eulipotyphla; family Talpidae; genus Uropsilus; species Uropsilus gracilis. The sequence goes on along the minus strand of PVHY01000278.1, from coordinate 47,823 downwards.
CCTTTCTTTGGTTGCCCACTTCTTTATACCGTTTCAATATTGCTCCTTGATAATGAGCAGAACAATTTACTGAGTTACCAAAGATTTTTCAAACTGCTGAAGTTTTGATCATCTATAGCTACTGCTGGCAAACTTTTTCTGTAAATGGCCAGATGATAAATATTTTCAGTTTGAGGACCATATGGTCGTTGTCATAATTACTCAACTCTTCTGTGGTAACACAACCATAGACAATACATAAATGAATAGATGTGACTGTGTGCCAATAAAACATTATTTACAAAAAACAACAACAGTTGAATTACCGCACAGGCCATAGCTTGCTGCCTCATGGTCTGCAAAGGTTTTGGAGTGTATTCTAACTTAGATATTCAAGTTTGCCATGATGTAAAAAATCTGAAAATGGGAAATCATTTAATTTTCCATCATTGAAATGTTAAATCAAAAAATAAAACATCAACTTTATTTATTTTTTTGAAACATCAACTTTAAATGGTTCACATTCTGTCAATAACATTTCTGAATGTCAGACTCAAGGTACATGCTTTGAAAATGAAGAGATACATTGATTTTCTCTTGAAAACTGCTAATCAATGAATATTAATTATGCACACTGAAATAATACATTAAGACTAGTCATAGAAATTATATCTCTAGGTTGAAAAGTTACTGGTCTTTGGGAGTATAGGTCTATGAAAAGCAATTGCAAATCAATGGTTTCCCTCTAACATCTACTTATTTAAGAATATGTATCCTACTCTTAGAGGCGATACTAATAAGACCTTCATACAGAAATAAAGACTAAGTTATCACAGACATTAAAGCTCCAATATCAAAATATTCCTACAAGCCCTCAAAAATTAGCTACTGAAGAGGGAAATAATGATTTTCAATAAGGAGTCTTGAAAGCTCTCTGGCAAGTATTGTTCTTTTCAAAGAATTAAAATGTTAAGAACTGACCATAAGCATAGGAAGTTGGTTGTAGGTTTCAACCTCAGCCTCCTTTTTTGTCAATTTAGTGTCTGTTTCTCCAACCTAAAGTAATACATTTTCTATGTTCTCATATCTTGTCTTCCATCAAAATCTATGCATATGAATGCATCTCTTTTTTTATGGTACTGCAATTCTTTGTAAGAGTGCTTGAGTTTGCAATTCAGTTTTTATTGCGTATTGAAAAAAAAATCAAGCTTTCCTAAAAAGTATTGTTTCAAGTTGCAGTGGAGAGATACGGTATGGAGGTGGGGGGGTGTGTGTAGAAAGAAAGATATTTGGTGATTTGAGGCAGTCATCTGAACTCAGCCCTGAAATCAAACTTTCTAGGTTATTATCATTTCAGAATTGTGAACCGACCTATTCATTCTAAAGATGGTAAATGGCAAAATGTGGTTTTTGGATATAACCCAGAAAACAAACTAATGTAAGAAATTTAACAAACCCAGTACACTCAAACAAAAAGCTTCTAAAAATCTTAGCTTCTTTGTAGCAATGCCTACTAGAGAGGAAGAATAACAGGGCCCAGAGAAACTCAGAAATGCTTATTACCAAAAGATACCCAACTTTAATACACAGGAACAGAAAGCTGACCCAAATGTAAATTTCTTAAGAATTCTATGTTGAGTTAGTTTTAGAGATTTATTATTATTATTATTATTATTATTATTATTATTATTATTATGGCACTATAGAAGATTATATGGAGTCTTAGAGATTTTAACTATTTGAGGACATACTGAGTGTTGAAATAATCACTTTCAGTCTTAATAAAGATTTGTGAAAAATTCTGTAAGTCATATCATTGCAGTGTTAAAAACTGTCCTTTTTGTTCATAGGGCAGTATTTCTGTCAAAAAGGAAGGATTCTTACTACTAAAACTATGGATGATACATTATGGGAAGACAAGAAATGCTTTGTGTTTTTCAATAATAATTTGACCAGGTTTCAATTTAGTAATCTTTGTGAAGGAACAGCTCCACGCAGAAGGGGCAGTGGCCTTGTTACTTTCTCTTTTGAATGCTATTTTGAGAAATGAAAACATGACAAGGAGAAATCATGCTATTGTTTTCAGAGACCAAATGAAATGATGCACTTCAGGGCACTTCAAAAATAAAAATAAGAGTAGAAAATATAATTTAGGCATAGAACATTCCTGAACTAATGTAATTGTGTGTTTCTTTAAAGCAGACAACCACCTGGAAGCAGTCATAACAGCAGCAATAGCAAATCAATTTTGGTGAGCAAACTAAGTTAAATATTAAGATCTAATAATATACTGTCTTGAAAGCAGCTGCAAGTTTATTTATTTCCTTTCTAGAACAGTACTAATAGTTTACAAACATAAAATGTGTCCATTATCTTCTCTTTGCTGAGGACAGAATTATTGATTTCTACTAAAAAAATAAAATAGGTATCTTTAAAGCTTATAAGGGTTCTATAGTAATTTCAAAAATGTTATAGAGAACTTTGAGATCTATTTTTTTAATGTGGGAAAGGTTTTCAAAACTTCAGAATGATACCAATAGAAACATCAAAAGATATAATGGGCCAGGCATGGTGGCTCATGCCTAGAAACTGCAGTCTAGGAAGCAGCGGCTGGAACCGGGGATCACGGCTTGAGTCCTGCTCGTAGCAATATAGTGAGCCATAATTCCAAAAACAAAGAAACAAACAACAAAAAAAGTAGCTGGGGGTGATGGCGTGCTCCTGTAATTCCAGCTTCCTGGGAAGCTGAGGTTGGGGATCGCTTGAGTCTGTGGTATCCTGGGTGACGTGAGCCTGTGGTTCCGTGGGCAAAAATAGCGAGACCTTGTCTCAAAAAAAAAAAAAAAAAGTTAAAAGATATAATGTGTCTGATGTGTGTCCACGATTTAAAAAACAAACAAACTTGGTTATTGAGACAGGTCTATATGTCTGTAGAATAATTCAAAGTTAGTACATAGGATCCCTTGGCTCCAACACTTCAATATATAGGATGTTTCCCAAATTCATGCTTAAAGAAAATAATATAATGAAATCAGTTTTTCCCTATGCATACTTGTATAGTCTAGCTTTGGAAAAAAAGGACATTTTACAGATGTCAGGGAGAAGGGACAGTGTAGGCAAACTGAATTTAATCATTGAACCAAAACCAGAGAGATACTTGCTGTAAAGTTGAGGAGGATGAATGCTTTCTGGAGAGCAAACTCGATTTTTTAAAATATAAAATCAACACCACCCTCCAGTTTGTTGATGTATATAAGTACAACTGTATCTATATAGTTTCTTTAACACTGTCCATGAGGATCTATCAGTGAAAGAAGAAATATTGTCTTTTGCTAGTAACTCGGGACAGTGAGCTCTTGTTTCCAGGGGGGAAAAAGTTGAATTTTATATGATTTAAAATGGGAGAAAATGAGATGGTGTCAGGTGACTTTATCATTTTCTTCAGGAAACATGTCAGGAAAAGACAATGGGTATGAAGACATAAAGAATAAACTTCAATTTATCAAAAAGAGCTCAAAAGTAATTAATCTGTAAGATTTCTGCAAGCCATACATATTAATTTTCAACAAAATGTTTTTAGCTAGATCTATGCACTTTGGTGATGTGAACTCTGCTCTAAAATAAGTACCAAATGTTTTCATAGGAATTTTTGCTAATATCATAAATAACACATATTAAGAAAAATAATATTTTGTATTCTTTTCAGTGGTAAAAGCAGAATACTTCAAAATTAGTTGTGTGTCACATGAATAATTCACTCATTAAAAAAACCTGAATATATGTTTCTTTACAATATGGATCAGGGCTAATATGCAGTCAAATCACTCTTGACTTAAAGAGTATGACATTTTCTTCTTAAAACTGATGTGGAAATCTATTAAATTAATTTTTTTCAGACAAAAAGGTGAATTTTCTATTTTTTTCAATTTATACATGTGAGTGAAGTATGACATGTCAGTATGACATGCCTAATTCACAAGATAGTGAATTAGATTGATGTCCTAGTCCACACACTTCTGATCATTTGATAACAGACATTTTTGGAGATTTTGTAGCCATTCTACTCTTCCTGAGCCACAATAAATTATAGCTTGCCATTTTCAAATCTGCTCTTGGGTATTATTTTAATGGCATTAGCATTAAAATACATTTCTTCAAGATAAATGAATTTAACCTAAGGAAGATGAAAAATTTTATAAAACCCCTCTAGTTCTAGAATATGCCCCTTTTTCAATGTAAAATTAGCTGACATCAACTTGCCTCATTAGTTGCTGGAAGCAAATTGTTCAAATAGCATTTCACTAACATTATCAGGTGACAAGCTGTCTACTAATGACTCTGATTATGTATTCACTGGCTATCTGCATGTCCTGCTTTATTGGTCTACAGATTGCATGTGTAACATATAATCAATCACATGATATGGAGTGCACACATTTCCCTCTGTCTTTGATTAACCCTTATGTCTCTCCCAAAGATATTTGCATATGTCTCAACAGGAGTAACCAGATCAAAGAAGAATATGATAAATGATGAGTGGTTAATTGTTACATAAACCAGATGTGTCAGGTCCTTAATGTAACCAAACATGAGTTTGCAGGCTGTGAGTTTTCAAAATGGCAGAACAGAACAACTTTCAGTAAATAGACTTGGTTAAAGCTAATTGTTTTCTTTTACAATATAACACTGACTAACCATATGCCATCAAATTAAACTTCTGTTTTACTGGGATACTCTGCTTGATTGCTTTTCATGTCAAGTGTGGTAGGCAGTTTCTTAGCTTAATCTAGAAAATGAGTCTCTCCATTATTTTAAGAAAAATGATGTTGCAAATTGTATATGTAACAAAACCACTCAAATCTGGGACAAGTGGATAATTATCAATATCAAGGGAATCCACATAAAAAGGATGTGAATCTAAGAATGTCACGTCTTTCCAACTGAACATGCCTTCTTCCAAACAAGATTATATTTTATACGAATAACTCTCACCCTTTTAAATGATTTCCGAAATGTCTATGGAAGCACAAAAAACACCTTGTTAGCTATTGGGAGGAACAGAAACCTGACAGGTGACAGAATGTTTTCAGAGCACCTCAGAATTGCCTGGGACATTAAAAGCCATCTAAAATACAGACAGCCAGGCACAGTGGCACATGCCAGTGAGCAACAGCTTATGGAGTGTGGAGGGGTCTGGGGATCATAGCTCGAGTCCTGCCCGGGGCAACACAGCAAGAACTAGTCCCAAAAAATAGCTGGGCATGGTGGCACACACCTGTAATCCTAGCTACCTGGGAAGCTGAGGCTAGGGATTGCTTGAGTCCATGATACCACGGGCAACGTGAATCTGCGGTTCCACGGGCAAAAATAGTGAGTCCTAGTCTCAAAAAATAAAATACACACAGTTCTGAACTTAAGATAGATTGTGATTTTTCTGTTTCACAATGGTGAGAAGGTGATATGATCTCAGTAGAAGCTGCACTTTGAATTTTGATTTTTTCAAGGTTGGTAATACGCATACCATACAGTCTCATTGTGGTGGACAGTGGTGGTGAATCATAGTTCTCCATGAGCCTTATGACTATGAAGGTAAACAACAAATACCTAGATGGCATACTGTGTTGCCAACTTTTTTTGATTTCCCTCTCCTATTACATCTATAAAATGCCCATCTGTGTCTCCTGCTTTTGGTGAGAAACTCAAGATAATCATCCAGCTTGAAAGCATGAAGCCTGAAGAGTTTTACAACAAGGAATAGATTTAAGTGTAGGAAGAAAAAGTAAAGAAGTTAAAGCAGAGGCAAAAAGAAGTGATACTCAAGGCACAAGCAAGTTCCTAGCAATTAAACTGGTAGAGGTGTACGCTGCTGTTAACAGTGACTCACAATGGATGTCAATTATAACAGATTGGCAAGGGTTGACAGACAAATACAAGATGCCCTTAGAGAGGAGTATGTTGCGAACAAAAAAGAAACAGAAAAAGAACAAAAGAACCAAAAAAAGAAACAAAAGGTACAGTCAAAGCTTAGTATCTTCTTGAACTGCACTATATATGTTAAGCTATCAACAAGTCAGTGATGCTCAAAGAACTTCTACCAACTGTGCTTGAGACTCATCAGAAAAGAAAGAAATGGACCATCCTGCTGCAGTAGCATCCATCATGCAGTAATTAACTTGAATGCAATTCTTTGAACATTCTTTAGGCTCAGTGTGCTCCACCATGCCCAGCAATGATGGGAACTAATACAACCATTCTGCTTTTCACTTTCTGCATGTTATTCTACTCCGTTTTCAAATAGGGTTTGTTAGGTGATCTTGCCAATTGTTGGCTATTGTAAGTGTTTTGAGCAGCTTTAAGGGAGACTCAACTGTCCTGGGATGTTTGGTAAGTTGGGTGCATTTTCAAATTGTGGTACTTCAGTTATGATGGGTGTATCAGAAAAAGAATCCCATTAAGTTAAGGAACAACTATAATTACTTTCTAAACTTTAATCATTTAAATTCTATCCTCACAATTTTTGCCTACCCTCTTACCCTTACTTATTAATTGTTGCTATGAAAATTGCCATCAATAATACACATCTGTTGCTTTTTAACTCCATCGGTCACAAGTTGAGCATCAGTGTCATGATTAAAATCAGGACTTGGGAGGGCTGCATTACTTTCTGTAAACCCAAGGAGACAATTTCTTTCCCAGAGTTTTCCATCTTTTGGAAATTGACTGTTCCTTTCCTCATGGCTCTTCTGTTCTCATGTCTTTTTCCGGCCACAGCTGAGAGGAAAAAATTTGTCCTTTTAAGTATTTATAGAATTAGACTTGACCACCCAGGATAATCCAGAGTAAAATCCCTACTTAAAACACTTAATCTTATTCCATTTTCAAGGTCCATTTTATTATGGAAGGATCACATGCACATTGCTTCTGTGGACTAGGATGTGAACTTTTTTCAAGGGTTGTTTTTCTTTCTTACCAGGCCTGTTACTATAAATTACTTAATATTTTTAAGTTAATTCACTTTGTTACTTCTATTTTAAAAAGAAAAATAGATGGTATTACTAAAAAATAGAAGGACAGAATAAAGCCATAGTATCAAATTTAGTTAAATGTATGATACTGCTTCTGAAGCTTCAGAATCTACTAATCTCTATTGAAAAGTGGGTAAACATGTTTGAGTGAAGTTAAAGGTGTGCTAGCACCAATCTGAGGCTTTTCCTTAGGTAATAGTGGAAGGATTGAACTAATTGTAAAGGGTATCAGGGTCTCATTAGGCATGTCATTAGCTTTGAATACTGTGTTCATGGAATGATGAAAATCATTTCATGCACTGATAAGAGTTCATTTTTTATCAGTAATCAATGTTCCACTATCTGAACAGTGCACCAGTGGCACAAGGCCTACTGGTACAGTTCCTCTTCATAAACCTGGGCACCATGTCCATTCTAAGACTGAGTTTGAGCTTTTAATAGAGTTCTGATTGATCAGACAATTCATTCAGGAAGTCAGTTTTTTAAATGGATAAGCACATTATACATGTTGCTTTATGAATCTATTTTTGAGGGACTTGTCCAATCTCTGCACTCTGCGGCAATACATAACAAACTGAATAACATAACAGCCTGAACTGAGCAGATCATATAGTCAGATCTGCTTTCCACTCATGGTTGTGCTACTAACTTATGTATCATTTTGAAGCAAGTCTTTATTTTCACAGGCTGATATATGGGGAATAGTTTTATAATATGAATAGTAACTACACAGGAGTGGCCCCAAAATTAAATACACCCATGATGTGAAATCTTTTAAGTTGTAAACTTGATGACCAATAGCTGATTGTCCAAATTGAAACATTTGTGAGAGTCAAAGAGAGTGCTGCCGACAGGCTTAAACTAAGGTTGTTCTAGTAATCAGGATGCAGGTTCAAGCACGGGATTTCATTAACTTTCAACTTTTCCTCATGTTTCACATGGAAGTATATCTGAATTTGAAGTCAAGAGATGAGTATCACTTCTGCTTTAGATCTGTTTGTAAACTAAATGGGTTCCTTTATTTTACCTCTCCTTCATTTACCACCCCCCCATTCTTTTTTCTTTAAATTAAGGTAGTATTGCTTTACAATCAGTTGGTTTGCATTTTAGAAGCACAGGATCTCCCTCACAAGTATTGCTATGATAATTAACATCCAAGCACCCAAATCTTCCTATCTTTGGTCCATTTCTTTTACACACTTCAATATGATGTGCTTCGTAATCTCTTCGTTTTCCTGCTCAGTCTTATAGAGATGGAGCATCTTCTCTCTCTTGCTCTATTTTTCAGACTAAGGTAAAACTGATTTATCACCTTTTAAATGATTCAGAGATATAGCACCACATTTTTTTCTAAGTTTTTATTTTGAAAGGCAGCAGAGAATAGAAGGGCTGGGTTAAGATTTTAGTTCTGCCATTTTCCAGCATGAACATGTAACCTAAACTCTCTATATCTCAGTGTTTTCACTGAGCTGCTTCATGTCCTTGTAATAAATCTCTACCTCTAAAAGACTTAGACATATGCCTGGTGTGTATATATATATATATATATATATACATATATATATGTATGTATATATGTATATATGTATGTATATATGTATATATAATATAGTCATTGTTTTATATATTATATTATAGGCATTGTTAAATAGAATCAATAAGTGAGGTTGCTGACAATCCTCAAAATAAACATCTACAATTTTTGTGAGTGCTTGCATTAGACACTGGAGGAAACGAAGTAAACAACAAAAGTTCATTCCCTGACCTCAGGAAGCTTACAGACCAGCAGAGAAAACAGATGCTATGCAAGTAATTGCATAAATTAATGAGTTGCATGAGTGACTAGTGTTGTGTAGAAAAAAAGCAAGGTGCCGTGAATGTTGTATCTCCTCTGGGGGCCCACTTTTAGCTGGCCCATGTAGACTACAGAAGGACAATTATGTCTTCTGTGCTGACACCAGAAGCATATTAATTAATGTAAAAATTCATTAGCTTCTAAGCAGCTGTGTCACACTATGAGCTCATATTGAGCTTGTGGTCATTAACACCCCCAGGTCCTGCTTTGCATGAACTGCTGTCAAATGGATCTCTGGCTCTGCAACTCTTTAATTGATTTTTCAAAAGCCCAATTGGAGATTTAAAATTTATTTTTAATAAAGTCCATCTTGATGCCTTTAGTCTTTGTTCTACATCAAAATAATTCCCAGTTTGGTTCCTCATACACTATCTTATTTCTTCTTTTCAAGTTCTCTCATGTTTCACTGTTCTTAAATGTATTATTTGAATTGAGATGACATTGTTTTCTAACACTGCATATGATTTAGAGGTATAGGTTGACCTTCTTGGATTTTGTCACACCCCACACATGCCAGATTCTTTGAATTTGACAAGCCTCTTTTCTGTTTTATGATGGTATTTGCAAAGTTTCTAGTATCTAGCTCTTTCCGTTTATTCTAACTCATCTTCTACTATTATTATTATTTCCTCAAAGCAAAACTGGTTCTTACAAAATGTAAGAAGATTAAGAAAAGGAGATGATTTTTGTTTGTTTGTTTGTTTGCTTTGTTTTGAGAGTAGGTCTTGCTATTTTTGCCTGTGAAACTGCAGGCTCACGTTGCCCAGGGTACCATAGACTCAAGCAATACTGAACCTCAGCTTCCCAGGTAGCTAGGATTACAGGCACATACCACCACGCCCAGCTATTTTTTTGGGGGTTGGGGGACAAGATCTTGCTACATGTCCCCAGAGGAACTCGAACCGCAATTCCTGGCCCTGGCTGCAGCTTCCTAGGCTGCCGCTTACAGGCATGTACCACCATGCCCAGTCCCTAGGAGGTTTTTTAAAAATAGAAATATCATTTCCATGATAGAAATAATACCAACATTGTTTTATTTTAAAGCATGTGGCATATATGTTTTCAAAAACTATGGAATACATATTCAAATTGAATTGAATTTATCCCTAATTATTTGTTTTTACATATTTTATTGATATACCAGCACTGTATATTTTGGAGGTACAGTGTCACATCTCCCTAAGTGTTTATACCTTCCAGTACCCACTACCACAGTTCTAGCAACTTTCACACTACTAAATTGTCCCTTTCTATTAATTTCTCCCATCCCTACCTTTTCCCTCTGGTAACCACATTTTTCTTAGAGTCTAAGAGGTATTTTTGTTGTTTTTTGAGCAACACAACTCTAAAACTTTAATTTTTTTCTACTCATATTTTACTTATCAAATGCTTCAGTTGAGATTTTTTTGTTATTTTCATTTTCTTGTTATTGTAAAATAAAGCTGTGGAAAACATCCTTGTAGATGAAACTCTAAATTCATCAGCAACCAGGATTTTTATATCTTTCTGAGAGATATTCCCCTTCCCTTGTAAAATAATGACTTCTAATGCGGTTTGCAGAAAAGGCCTCTTCTCTCCTTGAGGAAACTCCATTTTCTTCACCAGATACAGTAACTCCTTATTGTCCTTTTCAACCTTATTTTCCCCAGAGCACTTATCTCAGTTTAGAGTATTATATAATTTTCTTACTGGCTATGTCCTCTATCCTCCTCACTAAAATGCTAACTCCACCGGGGAGGATTTTTGTTCTATTCACTGTTGTATTGCCAACGGTGCTTTCACTAAGCTGCTTCATGTGGTTGCAATGAATCTATCTACTTCTAAAGGATTTAGACTTATGCCTGGTACATATAGACACCATATATTATGTTATCATTCAGAGTATGACAACCTGGCCTAACTGGTAAATGCTCAACAGATGTCTGGGCAACGAGTGTGAGTCTATCTAGTTTTCTTGAGGATACAAAGTTTTAGAATAACTCTCCATACCTTATTCTCTCATGACAGTTTCAGCACTTTATTTTTTACAATGTTGATGATCTACACTCATTTATTTCTCTGTTCAGCAAGAGATGCTCCCCCTTTCCTCTGTGGGTCTCAAGAGGGCAGGAGGTCACATGAAAATTTGCCCTGTGTTACTGATGTAGCATATTCTAATCTTTCCAATAACCACATTGGTAGTTTTTGCTGATTATGCCAGTGAGGACAAGGTGAAGTTCAGTGAGGTTGGATAATTTTCTGGAGGTCATTCAGTTAGTGATAAAATGTTCTCAATAAACTATGACACACTGATGTCAGTAGCCAGATGAGTGACTTTGGGTAAACTATTTAATCTCTCTGATCCTGTTTCCTCACTTATAAAATTAAGGAGTTGAAGCTGATCACTGAACCTGGCACTGAAATTACTTTGTGACTGTTATTACCATGTATCTTAAAGGCTTATTAATTGTGTTGTGACAAAGGGAATTTTTCCTTTCTATTCACACCTCTCTTAAACAAAGGATGAATTTCTGATAGATCTTTATAATCTTAGAGTTCTCAAAAATAGAAAGCATCACTCACACATTATGTGCTACACTGTGAAAACAGAGTTATGGTAAAGCTATCATAAAATTTTGAACACATATTAACAAAAAATTGTACATAAACTGGGTTTCTAGACTCATGTGCAATGACAAGAATTTATAAAAATTAAAATTGTCTATGCATTAAAGTTAAATGTAAATATTTAAAAAGTTATTTATGTTCCTAGTCTATGAAAATAATAGCCAATGATTCCCATATGTCAAAGACAAACTTTTGAGTATACAATTAATTATTCTGTGATATCAAATCTTCTTAGTTGTAATCATTTAACCTCCCAAGCAATACTGCATTATTATTATCTCTACTTGACAGATAAGGGAACTTCAGTACAGAGAATTTATTAAGGAAATCATCCAAAGTGATACAGACTAAGTGACACCATTAGCATTTGGACCCAAACTGTGTCATTTCAAAGACAGACCATCCAGAGATAACACACTGATGAGAGGTGGTATGTTGGGGTTGTGTGTATCACAGAAAATAGGAAAAAAAAATGCAGATTGTTTCTAAGACATAAGAGAAAATCTAATCCAATTATATGAAATGAATTATAATAGATTAGATACAATAGACTATATATTTAGTTCAATTCTATATGGATTACAACTTTATAAACATAGCCTTGCAGACTATTTTCTCATCTAATGTTAGCTTTAATGCCAATTATATTATCAAATTTATGTACTAAAATACACAAAATGCATTTTCTTCTTTGCATCCAAGATATAGCTATACAGCCATAATTTAAGTAATCAGTAATAATATCTTTAACTTTTTCTTCAGTGCATCTGTTACTACTTGGTGATCCATAGCATGAATATGTCAGCCCATAGAGAAATTTTTCTGCAGCATTTGAATTAGTTACTGCTGCTGATAATGAGCTTCTCTTTAAGTCCTATCAACTCTAAATTGCTTCACTCTGAAAATTTGTGATTCCGTTCCCAGTTTTGGCAAGTTGGCAGTCTGTTTTTAGTGCATTAATTCTGAATGACCAAATTTAATGCATATTCTTAGAGTAATCTTCCACTTTGTGTTTCCAGTAAAGATCAGCAATGGCCAATCAAGGGAAATTTGGGAAATTACTGTTATCTATGCTGCAAGAAAGATTTAGAGCTACTTAGAGGAAACAAAAACATGAAAAGTAGCATCTACAGAGCATTCATGTGTGTGAAAAATATTCACTTAAATGAACAAGGGAAGATTGGATCCTACCTTCAAGGAGTTTCAGTCTTAATTCCCAAAACATTGCCTTATCCAGTAGTCTAATCATCAAAATATTTTTGTGATGGTTGCCATTATCCTTGAAAATTGTTATGATTACAGAGCTCACTTGATCTCTCTCACTATAGGAGAAGACAGTTATCAGCAGAAGCAGTGAATTTAAATGTAGCAGAAGTAAAAATGTTAATTATATTATTAATGCTTCTTTAATAGAGCAACTCTAAAACTATAGCTGCAGATTCTTTAATTGTTTGCTTTTAAGTTAAGGAATGTAAAACTCAGTGTAGAACTGTCATAATTCTGGATCCATGGAAATTCATACAAGATTGTTATAAACATGCTTAGGCCATCTATCTACTTATCATCAGCAATGCATTATTATTTTGGAACTATATATATATATATATATATATATATATATATTACTCTATTTTTCTGTCTGAATATTACTGAAATAATTCCTTTTTTTTTCATTATTGTTACAGGGTTTTTAAAGAAGTATCTTTTAGATAAACATTTTTAAATAAGTAAAATGTATTGCAAGTTAGTGCCATTCTATTTGGCAAGTTAACTGCTTTTACTTGCTATAGAGTTTTGATACTATTTTCATTTGGCAAGCCAAAATTGACAAAACTAAATATTGGCATAAACTGTCAGGTCAAAATGTACTCCTGATATGACAACTGAAGTGAACTGCTACAAAACTTGGCTGTCAAATCAGAATTTATGTAAATTCATCTTAAAAGTACAAGTTTCTCAGGTACCTATCTGTCAAAAACAGTTTGTGATACATCTGATGGCATCCACTGCATTCTCTTAAGAGTTGGAACCAGGACAAAGTGTGCCTCCAAAAGAACTGAAATGCTATAAATTGTACTTTCAGAATCAAATGTTTAAATTTAATGTCTTCCATGCTTCCTATGGCTATTACTGTTTTATTCATATTTTATATTCATAATCACTCCTTTCAATGGAAATGATTCTAAAATATGATCAAAATCATATTTTTAGTATAAGGAATTGCTTACAAAATGATTTAGGGAAAGAACACATCTTTTCCTGGCATCTTCCAAGTAAGGAAGTACTGTCTCTGGAAGGCCATTTAACTGGGCACTGGTCATCAATACTTGCCTGTGTGAGGGTCGGTACCACAGACTGATTTAAGAAAGTTTCCATGAGAATGATAATGATCAACATCTATAGACTCAATATAGAAAGAAATGTTAAATTTCTAGCATCTGTGACAGCATTCTACAGAATGTAAATAACTGGGGAATCTGCTCTTCTTATCAAAGCTAAAATTTAACTCTAAGCAAGTGACATTAGCCATACAAGTTTAACAATTTGCTATCATCAATTGAATGTCTTTTATGTATTAAAAACACATCCAGATGTTTAACATGTGTTCTAGCAGAATTACACAAATCCAAGAAGAATTGCCAAGGGAGAGAGTCATCAATCCCAAGAGCATTCATTAACAAGATTTCCAAGGAAGAGAAATGTTCTTTAAAATAAAAGGAGCCAGCATGAATTACTTGGTATGCTAGTTGTCAATGGTGCTTTGGGATGAGTCCAGAGTTTTTCCACGGACTTTGGTTCATGAAAACTAGCACATTAACTACTTCCCCCTCTATTTAGTTCACTATTTTTTAAAGCTGACAACTTCCTGCAGGAATGTTCTGAAAGACAGAGACATCTTGTCAGAATTATAAATGTCCTTGATGAGTGAGGCAGAAAGGACTGATTGTAGGATGTTGCTGACAATTCTTATCCTCAAGAGCTCAGGATTTGTAGATTTGTAAACCTGTGGCTGAGTGCTACGGACCGGCCGGGCGAGGGCGCAGGCTGGATGACCAGAGTTCAGCTGGGCAGGAAAGACACAGGAGCTGGCGAATGGCGAACACACTCAAGGGGTGATGAATCTGCTGCGATTTATTTGAGTTTTTCGTGGATATATATAGTGTTTTAGGCAATTACATCAGCATTCTATGAGTATATGCGATTAACATATCAACAGATTGCAGATTTATCCTAGGTGTAACTTAAACATTTTAACATAACTTCTCAAAGGCATTCCAAAACAATCTTTTGTTATTCCTTCACTGAGACTCCACCAAGGTAAGTAGGATTTGCTTTGACGTTTTTTAGGGAAATACCCTGACCCGCAGGGCTGCTTAGAATTGTTTACTAAATCAGAGGATGGCCTCAACAACTCCCTTGCCTGGGGTCTGGGGGCAGCGCCCTAAAGGTCCCCTTGTGAAGGTCAGCTCCCAGAAACACCCCTCCTGTGGGGGCAGAGAGCTTCGCCCATGGGTGCTTTCGCCCCATGGGTCCCCCATTTCAGGTCAGCTCCCACAGCTGAGTTTTTTTTTTTTTTTAACATGAGAGGAGGTCTTTAAAAGAGTGTAATCAGTTACCTGTAATCATTTGGGAAAGGGTAAGCACATATTTTGTACATAGTAAGTGCTTAATATATATTTATTTCTTCTAACCCCATGCCTGGCAGCATTACTGACAACTTCTGAATTAAGAGGGGCAAGTAGGATGACTCAATCACAGGTGGCCAGTCTGCATCCCCTTTTGATTTTTACAAGAACAGTGCTCCTGCCAAAGTCCAAAGTAACTATGGTCATATCTATATGTATACATTCATAATATACAGACAGGTGGATAGCATAATTGTATCTATGTAGTATATACATGCAAATGTTGATATAAAACTTGCATGCAAGTATACACGTGTGTATATATACATACTTGAATTTTTCATATGTATTTGTGAATTCCTTACTATTCTTCTGAAATAACAAAAAGTCTTAACTGAAGCATTTGTTAAGTAAAATATGGATAGAAAAAAATTGCATTGTGTTTAAAAGTTGTGTTGTTCCAGCCAAGTCCAGGCCACCTAGCCCATTCACTGAAAAAGACTGATCTCTTCTGGAATTCTTAGTAAATTGTGTCACCAGCCACCCTGTTGCTTATTTAAACTCTAATTCTAAGGGTTTTCTATGTCCCTTACTCTATTACATCTAATCGATCATCAAGCTCTTTTGACTCTGTTGCCTGCATGTTTTCTAATCCACTATTTTCTCTATTACTGTGACCCAAACCACAACCATCTTTTGCTGAATTGCTGAGAGTTATAGTTCGTAACTGCTTTTACTCTTTATGCCCATCCTGTCACTTATAATGCTGTTATTAGTTCACTTAGAATAAAAAACAATTTTTATGTAAGCTTATACCTCATACATGTGTATATTTTCGAGCTCTTGATTTTGCCTGTGGTCAATCAACCTATAGATCTTTCCTTTATTCACTACCTTGGTTCTAATTGTCTTGTTTTTGCTTCTTAAACTTGCCAAATGTCACCTCTTTCAGACCTTAATATTTATTGCTTCCATGCTTAAATTGTCTGCCTTTTGACACTACTAGGGATTTATTCTTTTTCAACTTAGCTCAGCTCAAACATCTCCTACTGGTGGCACACACAAATGTTCCCCCTCACTCAGCCATACAGCCATTTCATCACCTTTCTGCTTTCTTTTTTGACACTTAGCATGGCCTAAATCACATTGCTCATATGTTAGTTTGCTGTTTACTACTTCTTTTCTCCTACTAGAGTGAGTTCCATGAGAGCATAGATTCATCTGTCTTGTTTATCATGTGAATCTATTATGTCAAACTGTGTCCAACACCTACCAGATACATAGCAGAGTGAATGAAAAGAAGGAAGTAATGAATGTGTCAAAATGTGGAGTTTAAGATGATACTGTTATTATCTAGCACAACACCTTACATTATTATCTAATATGGCACTAACAACCAATATTGTATGTTTCTGTTTTTGTTTCTTTCATTGTAATAATATTTTTTCTTGTTTATTATGCATAATGCATATTATGCATATGCATTCATGGTACCTACCACAAAATCTAACACACAAATCTATGGTGACTCAATAAATGAATGGACTAACAAAGTAGAACTAAGAGTCAAATCTGGGTGTTAATAATTAGTTCCACATAAGATTATCTGTTATTGATAATTGACACTGCTCTCAGTAGTTTCAGAATTCTGAAATATACAGATATATTCAGTATTCTGTTTACCTTAGGCTAAAGCAAGATTTCTATTTTTCAGTACATTTTTTTCAGGACACCTTTACTTTTCTATTCACCCCTTTTGTACTTAAGGGTCTTACTTTTTTGAGAGCTATTTTCCCCTGGTTTGAAGCAAGTTTCCACCTATTAGTGCCAATTGGTTTGCCACTTTGTCAAATATTGGCTGCACGCCAAGTCACTAGACTCCCTGTTTAAAATAGGATCTTGGTGAAAATGAAAAATAAATCCATACCACCAAAATCATTTTCCATTTTGTGTATTCCATGGAGCAACATTTTCAAAACCTTATAAAAAATACCCTAGAATTGATTATTATTTCCCTAATGTTCTTAATTAGACCTTCATGTTTCAAGGAAAAAAATTAAAATGCCCAGGTTTCTTCAAATTCATTTAATAGCTGAGAAAAATAGAGAGCTCAATTTATATCATGTGCAGCTGTTCCCAAGGGAAGGGAATGTTTCAATTGACCGTGACTGTGACCCATTATTGCTCCCTTACACTGCAGAGTCTCCACAAGTTTCACTGTTGTACAGGACTTGGTGAAGTGATTTTTTTTCTCCCCTTACACTCCATGGATATTATAACTATAATGACACTAAATGATAGCACTTTGCTTATTTTGCTGCCTTTTCCACAATGAAATGTGTACCATTATTGAAAAAAAATTTCAGTATTACATGAATATTATCATATTGTCAAACATTCTTTATATGTGTTCTTGCAGCAACATAGAAGAAGCAGTGTAGAAAACCTTATGGGGGTAGGAGTTTTGAATGAGACATTTAAAAATTGAAATGAGTTGTCAAATACTGATTATTTTATATAATGTCCCATCATATGCAAAGTTACTTACTTTCCATGGGATTCTGTGGAGATGGGGAATGGGGCAGAAATATTGAATCTTATTCACAACATTTGGGAGGTTATGTAAGCAGCCAATGATGTCCCCAGAACTTAAGTAGTTACAAGGATATCGAGTGCAATTACTGTATTTTATTCATCTCTGATCTTTATATAATGAGTGGTGATAGATTTATTGTTTCAATTTCCTGTAACCCTCCTATATTCACTGTAGTGATCACCTTTGAAACACAATGTGGTATACACTTTCACTAAGATTCTGATGGTAGAGTCAATAATTTAAAGAACAGGATGGAAGCATTTTCCTGTAGCCAAATACATAGTTGGCTTAGAAATGTTTCCTAGGCAATTAAAATTAATATGAATCTCGAAGTGACAATTAAGAGATGTACTTCCACATACAAATAATCCAAAAAAATGTGTGAACATATGAAAAGACAAATTCTAAGAGATATATGCACCCCTATGTTCATTGACACACTATTCACAACAGGCAAGAGTTGGATATAAATATAAGTGTCCTCAAAGAATAACAAAATCCTGCCATTTTAAAGCAATGTAGATAGATCTGGAGAATATGATGCTAAGTGAAATAAATGAGAATGAGAACAAATAGCATGTCACTCTGCTCTGATATGGTAGATTAAAAAACAAAAAATTGAGTGAGCAAAACAAAGCCAAATTCAAAGAACAAAACAGTGGTTACTAGAAGGGTAAAGAAAAAGAGGAATGGGTAGCTTGTGTGAAAAGAGTCAGTTGTGTGGTGATGAACTGAAGTTAGACTTATGGTAATGAGCATAATATAGTGCATACAGATGTTGATAACTAAGTCTGAGCATCTGAAATCTATATGATGTTATAAAGCAATGTTACTTCAATAAAAAGGTAGCATAAAATAAATAAAAGTGAGAAAGGAAACATAAAGCATAGTAAATGTCATTTAATGGCATCAGTCCTAGAATTCTAGATTTAAATTTTATGCTACCTTAAAAATATAGCTAACAACTATGAGTAGGTTATGTCTAAACTTTATTAAGAAAGTAGATATTTATATAAAAGAATGGTTTTTTCCATCTAAATAACTTTTCAATTGATGACTTCTTACTAGATTGCTCAGAGAAATGTATAATAATCCAAGTATAACTGAGAGGTGATGTCAATAAAATGACCAAATATTAGATTCTGTGGGCAGGGGGTCGGTCAGTCAGGAAAGGAGAAAGGGAATGTATTCACTCTACCTTTCTAGCCTCAGAACAATTAAAAAAAAATAGAAGAAATTTCCCTTTAACGACTTTTAAAGTCATTCTTTTTAGCTACATTTTTTTAGGAGAGCCTGTCTTTCTCCTCCAGGGATCTAGGATCATCATCATCTTCTTCTTCTTCTTTTTTTTTTTTTTTTGACTATTAAGCTTCCCCTCAAATGCTTCCATCAAAATTCATGTTCTTCAATAAGAGTAGACATTAAAGAAGAAATCATCCTGATTGAACCTATTCATAATAAAGTGTGAATAATTGGAAGCAAATATACAGTTCTTCTATACAGACAAAACTCAAAGAAACTCCACATGTTAGTTTTTATTTCACTTCATCTTTACAAAATTTTTTAAAGGACATTAGATTTCAAATTCTTTAAAGAAATTACCGGAACATTTGACACAATAACAATGTTCCACAGATTAAATTTTTTTGGAGATACCGTGTAATAGGGTGGTCCCATGCAAAAAGGAAGTTCCAGGTTTCCTGACCCACCCATGGAAGGGTGGAACTGAGCAGGAAGGAAGAGGAACTGGAGAGGAGACTGGGAAAAGCAGGGGAGAAGGAAACAAAAGACTTGGAGGAGACTCAGAGCAGAGAAATAAGTGAAGAAGCTGTATTTCCTTCTCAGTCTCCAACTTATACTGGAGATGGAAAAATGGAAGGAGACACTTGAAACAGATTGTTAGAGTTCAGAATCCTCTTAACCCCACAAAGGACACAAGACCATAAATGATTTAAAAGCAAAAAAAAAAAAAAAAAACAAAAAAACTTTATGACTAACTGGAGTTAGGGTCCAACCTAGCACCCCCGACACCCAGGGACACAGTGGTAGTACTTTGGGGGGTAGGATACATACCCTGGTACAGAATTGGGGTGATTTATGTCAGGGTTACCTTAACATCAGACTGCCAATTGGGGTAAACTACTCTCATCTAAGGAATGCAGACACCCCCTGGTTCTACCTTTTTCTGCCTGTTTTCTGCAGATTTATCCTGGTTCCACTTTTTTAGAATCATTTCCTCCTTTAAGATCTCCACCGGTGTTATGCATATTTATCCTGCTTCCTCCTTTTCCCAAGGAGGTTACTTAACAAAATGACTGTACTTTGGTTTACAAATTTTTAACATTCCCAAATTTTAATAAGATGTGGGTGAAACACCCAAGGGGGAGGTAAACAATAGCAGTCTTTTTCTCAAAAAAAAATTTTTTTTGAGACCAGGTCTTGCTATTTTTGCCCATGGAATCACAGGCTCATGTTGCCTGGGGTACCACAGATTCAAGCAATCCCCAGACTCAGCTTCCCAGGTAGCTGGGATTACAGGTGCATGCCACCATGCCCGCTATTTTTTGGGACTAGGTCTCCCTGTGTTGCCCTGAGTGATAGGGTATGCTTCCCCCCCACCACTTGTGTCCTGTTTAAGATTGCAGATTTCAAGGACAGATATGCTAAAATGTGAGAATGACCTTAGTTGAAATTTCCCTTCAGGGAGATGCAGGGGGGAGGAAGAAGTGAAATGGTTCAGATCAGGTTCCTGGAAGGTGGGAAATCAGGGTATATAAAGGGTGTGAAAACAAAGAGAAGAATCTGATCCAATATGAGGTCAGATAGAGAGATTCATGGAGGAGAGTGATTTGGTTTGGTGAACCATGTGAGCTTGGCCATGTGACCACCGGAGGCCTGCAGCCCTTGGCTGATTTGGGCTAACTGCATGTGTGCTAAAGGCGATTAAGAAGTTTGTAGATTTGAACTCCATGTTGGAGTTTGTTTTGCTGAGTTTGACTTGTGTCTGAAAGAGGCCATGCAAAAGTTAGACCTGAAAAGAAGTGAACTTTGCTGGGTCCGGTACCATGAAGTTTCTTCAATGACAAGGAGAAGACGACAAGAAGATGGCATGGAGGAGCTGAAACACGCCAAAGGGACACGTCTTCAAGCGTCTGGAGATGAACTCTGACTGACTGATTTTGGTGAGATGATCAGGACTGAGAGACTGAGGATTTTGGGGCAATCTGGGGAAAGGACTTTGGACAATGCTGAGAAAGGTTTTGGACAATGTTAAAGTAATTGTAGTTTTCCTTACATATTTCTTTTGTAGTTATTAGGATAATTGGGAAATCACTTTGTTAGAAATAAATCAGTCTGCACTGATAGTCTTGCATTGATTTGGTATTTTGGTTGAAAGGCTGGGGACAGTGGAAAGAATCCATGAGTTTAAAAGAGGTAAACTGAGGCAAACTAGTGTAAAGTTTAAACTGTGCTTCTAAGCTTTTCTTCTGCAGTTTTTGGAGCTGGGACCTGAGAAGCAGCTGACTGGCCTTTGCATATCAATGGTAAAGGTGGACAGTGAAAATGCTAATGAACAGTTTGTAGCCTGCTTCATAGAGAGAAGCAGGCAGATGGGTGAATTCAAGTTAAAGGTAATTGCAGAGGAACTGCTAGTAGCCTATTTCGCAGAGAGAAGCAGGCAGAGCTGCGTTCCAAGTTTAAGTCAGAAAGTCTTTATACTGTTTCATGAGCAGGGATCGAACCGTGATCCCTAGTCCCAGCCACTTCATAGGCTGACACTTGTAGGCACAAGCCACTGTGCCCGGCGCTTTTTCTCAATTTTGCTCCTTTTGTTTCAGAACTGCTTGACTGCTTTGGGCCCTTTTATGTGGGTCCCCACCAGAAGGTGCTTTGGACTTCTGGCAGGTTTTTGGGCCTCAGTGGTCCTATTTTGGGTCAGCAATGATTGGCTGGGCATTAACACATGAGGGAGTGGGGGACTCTGGGTGCCTGCTGTGGGGACTGTACTCTTTGTCTTTCTGTTCTCTCTATTGCAAACTAAGCTTAATAATATTAAGATTATTTTTCATTAAAGGTCTTAAATACTAGGGTATATTTTGTCTAAAGGTGGTAGATGGCAGAAGCTATTTAGAGCAGGTAAGTTTGGAGATTTTGGGATACCTCTCACTCTGCTCTTTAACAACTTGTTAATTAAAGCAGTTTCCGTTTCAGTCATTTATGAGAAGGGAGATACTAACTTTAAAAATAATTTAAAATTATGAGGGGAAATAAATAGGGGCTGGTGGTTCACCTTAAGAGCCTAGTCTTCTAGATGAGCATCTTAAAGTTGTTTTACATATTTTCTTTCCTATCCATTATCCCCACTCCCACTTTCTACACAGATTTCTATATACAGAGAAATTCAAGTTGTTGACAGCAATTGATAGGGGGTGCTACCCCCCCCCCCCCCCCGGGTGCCATTGTCTCTTGCTTTAGAATTCTTAATGTTACTAAGAGCTGGATAGGATTTTAATTAACATACAGGCCTGACAGGGCTTCCTGCCTCAGGAGTTCTCTTGGTGGGAAATAAGGATCTATAAAGAGGGTTGAAACAAAAAAAGGGATTCTGCCATTGTGGGATGAGCATTTTTGGTCAGGGATTTTAGAAAATAAAAATGTGAGCCATGTGAGCTTGGTCATGTGGCCAAAGCCTGGGGCCTGCAACCTTTGGCTGGCCCAGGCTAGGAATTTGTCTGCTAAAGGAAGTTAAGGAGTTTGAAGATTTTAAACTCCATGTTGGAGTTGGTTTTGCTGAGTTTGACTTGTGTCTGGGAGAGGTTGTGCGAAAGTCAGGCCTGAAAAGAAAGTGAACTTTGCTGGTTCTGTACTATAGAGGTTTTTTTCTACTACCTGGAGGAGGACAAGGAGAAGACAGCATGGAAGAGTTGGAACATGCCAAAGGAAGATGTCTTTGAGCATGTGGAGATAAAACTCTGACTGACTAATGTTGGCGAGATGATCAGGACTGAGAGACTGAAGATTTTCAGACAATCTGGGGAAAGGACTTTGGACAATGTTGAGAAAGGTTTGGACAATGTTAAAGTAATTTGGGGTTTTACTTACATGTTTCTTTTTGTAGTAATTAGGAAATCACTTTGTTAAAAATAAATTAGTCTGTACTCTGAGAGTCTTGCTTTGCCTTGGGATTTTGGTGAGAAGGCTGGGGGTGGTGAAAAAAACCCATGGAAGTCTAAAAGAGGGTGAACCGAGGCAAACTAGTCTAAAGTTTTAGTGTGTTTCTAAGTTATTCATGTTTTAGATCTGAAAGAAGAGGAGAGAGCTGAAAGACGCTGGTAGTTGATTTTTGCATACCAATATTAGATTAACAGTGAAGATGCTAATTAACTGTTTTGAGTCTGCTTCCTAGGGAAAAGCAGGCAGAGATGTTTTAAGTCAAAAAGTTTTTTTCTTTTCACCCAGTTTCACATTGACTTAAATCTTTGTCTTTTATTCAAATTATGAAAATTGATGAGTGGAAAATAGATCACATTTAAATATTTTCATTTTTTATTATCAGTTGATAGGGTTTTTCTTTTATAGTTGATGGGGAGTCTGTGACCAGTGGACAAAGGAAGAAACTCTTATATTTGGGACATACAGCTGCCATTACCGAGGAGTGTGTGGTAGGACTTGAAGTAGGAGAGGTGGAGCATGAGGAAGAGAAGGAAAAAAAAATGGGACATATTCAGTCAGGTATAAGTAAACTAGCAAAAATTTTTTAACCTGAAATTATCTCTTCTTTCTATTTCCATTATATAAGTTTCAATAAGGGTCTCATAGGCCCATTCTGTAGCCTACAGAAAAGTATCTACTATGGTGGGTAAGATAATCTGGAAAATCTAGGAAAATCTAGAAAACTAAAGGTGACTTAAAAAAAAAGACTTCTTCAAAATTTATTGGCCTTGGAAAAGGGGAATTTCTTTATTGCTCTCTTATTTTCTGTTCCCCAATACTTAGCCAGCTGTATTACACATGTTAAAAAGTATTCTCCTAATCATAAATAATAAAGAAAAAATAAAGAATACCACCTCCACTAACAACATGCCCTCTGATCTAAAGAAGTTATCTCTCTTGGTGGCATTTCAATTAAAATGAAAACTACTACTCAGCATGATGAGTTTACTGGCCTCTCTATTTTAAATACATAGATAAAGCCCAAGTTGTCAGTAAAATAAAAGTGTATTACAATTCTTTTTAGAAAGTGAATATATTCATCAACATCAAACACTTACAGAGCCTAGGGCTAATTCCCATAAACTTAGTTTTTAAAGTTTGTAATCCACTTGGCTCTCACTCAACTGCCAGGGGATTTATGAACAATGCATTCTGCTTTCAAGTTCTTATTAAAATAATTAGGTAAAATAGATTGTAAAGTCATATGTTGACACAATTTACTGCAGCTTGTTTACTTTTATTTTCCTACAAGAGGCCTTTGAAAGCAATTTCCTATATTATCCTCCTCCAGCTCCTCAAAATAGAGGCTAATACTGAATGTCAAACTCCCTTTCCTCCCTAGAGAACCAGGGAGTATATGAGTGCTCTTTGAGGAATTCAGAAACACCTTCTTGCCTGAGGACACATCAACTGATACTGAAGAATGGGGCTCTCAACATTTAATGAGTATCTCCAACACCAACCTTGTGTGAACTGAGTCATAAAATAGAAACCCATAGTATTTTAACACTTCAGAACTCCTCCAGCAAGGAAAGGAACAAACCTTATAAGAGAGACTATAAATATCTTCTGTGTTTTTTTCACTTAAAAGAAAGATTAGTGTATTGGTTAAAAACATAGTCTTAGAAGTTACAGGAACCTGGATTCAAATGGTGACTGTCCTATTTAGTGTGTAGCTTTGGACAACTCACATTTCTGGGAGGCACTTTTTTTACTTGTAAAACAGGATTAGTATATTTAGCTCTTAACCCGAGGATATCAGGAATGGCAACATCTAAATTGAAAGCTTGCACATACAATACTAAAGTAATTGTTTTTGTACTAGGAAGCAGAGCCTGACTTGGAGGTTCTTGGTCAAGATATTTATTGGTTGAATGCTCTCAGAAGAGAGAAAATCAGGAGGGTCCAAGGGAATAGGTCAATGTGATCTCAGCTGGGGACTGAATTTAGTTCCATTTCTCCAGGAAGCTCTGCAGTTCAAACTGCATTAGTTAGTTCCACTTAGAGGGATGAGGAGATGAAACTGTTTAGAGAATTCTTTAGGTAGGAGGAAGTTCTCCAGGGAAGTGTGTATCTTTGAGTTGCTGTCAGAATACTTAATAGCAATGGGACAGAGGTGTACCTGTTGGTAAAAGGATCTGGATGATATCACCATCCAGGTGGACAGGGAGGAGGTAACTCTTGATAGTGGGCGCCTACCCTTTTTCTTTTCACCCAGTTCCACTCTTACCTGGAAGCAAGAAAACAAAGAGAAAAAAAATATGCTCTTCAAAGATGTTACTCCAGTCATCCATGTGGGATCTTAGTCTCCACCAGCCTCCTGCATTCCCTAATTCCCTAGGTAGGAGATAACAACATCTGGTAGCTGTGAATTTAGCCAGTAAATGTGAGCTCCCAGGGGGAAATGTATGAATTTAAATGATAAGGTCTGAGCAAAATAAACAGTTAAAAGAATTAAAGTTAGGGGTGGAGATCTCTGGACCAATTGTGAAAATATGCGATAAAATTGGTATATGCTTGCAATTTAAATGTCCATAGAGTTTCAGAAGAAGTTTTGTTTGGGATTTAGGGAAACTTAGTGGAAGCACTTGCTCCTCTGACTTGCAGTTTCTACTGCTCTGACAAGGACCCGCAAGATGGATGAGTCAGTGGTTTGCTGACCTCATGGTAATGCTCTTGAATCTCTTCTTGAAGGGTTAATAAACCTTGATGGAATTCAGGAACTGTTTTCTAAGAGGTATTAAGATTATATGGGTTTATTCACTGAGCTCATTTTCTCCAGTGCACAGCCCAAAACTGCTGTCTCTTTGGCCTTCTTTGTTTTATTACACTTGGGATAGTGAGTGATGATTTCCACAGAGCTTTGATTAAGACAAAGGAATAACCAAAATATAAATGTTTTTGATATTTAAAATCCACATTATACTAATGAGAATATCATTCAATTGACTGGGACAGGGATGGTATCAGGCTTCTCATCAAATTTCAGAGAACTGACAAGTGGAGCAGGAGGGACCCAGTCTGAAGACCATCTCTTCCAGTGACCTTTCTTCTGGAGGGACTGGGGCTGCCACCTTTCAGTGTGAGAATCCCTTGTGATCCTTGCCAAATGTCTGGGAAGGCTTCAGGACTGCAAGTGTGAAGCCCATAAGGATCTCAAATTGCTTCAGATTTGATGCTTATATGTATATTAACTTTCAGAGGCAGATTCTAGGGGCTGTCTTTTCATTTTGATTTAAAAACCTGAACATCCAGGGTTTATCTGTGTCCCTTTTGAATGTCTGTGTCTAAGTAAACAAATGGTCCCTTTCAGTTGGTAACTTAAGTCATGCTATCTCATTTGCTCCCAACTTTCCATTAGTTAGAATTGTTACAATCTCAATAAATGCAACATCCTTACTACTGAGAAAAAAATCAAACAAATTAAAAACCAAAGTTCAACCCTTATAAAGGCTTTAAAATTATAGAGAGTATATGCCTTGTATATATTGCCACATATAATGGCATCAGCATTATCAGTCAAATTGTTAGGAGGCTGTGGCCCCCAGTACAGGTGTTGATGCATTAAAATAGCTATTGTTAGCATTGGTGAGTGGAGACCTGGAGAAGGGAAGTTAAGCCTTCTCCAGAGAAAAGAGGATTTAAAGGATCAGGGAGGGGACAGAGATAAAGACAGGGAAAGAGACATGAGAGAATGGCAGAGAAGAAGGGTAGAGAACAGTAGAGAAGAGAATGGAAGAGGACAGAGAGAAGAATGGAAAAGTAAGGTGCAGAGAGGAGCAACAGGGAGGCTGGAGGCCTCAGAGCTGCCACTGCCATGTGGGGCAGCAGGGAGGGAAAGATGCCAACCTGTGAGCTGCCATCCCCAGCCCAGGCTGGTGAGGAGCCCAGGAAAGCATGTTGGAGACACGTGTGACCTGTATGAGCTGTCTTGGAAATATGGTACTTGAAAATTAGGTTTAATTTTGAAACTGTGAAGCTTGGAAATCTTCTGGAGAACTGAGGAGAGTTTGCTGTGCTGCCGTTTCCAACGTGAGACATCTGAAATGCTTCCTGTGTTGCTGTATCAAGGGAGTGTTTGCTGATGCCAGGCCACTCTGGAGTTGGAGCTGAAAAATGTCAGAGCTGCACTTTTTGGAGAAGAATTGACGATGCCATCCTGGTCTTCCTCATTGGATTTGAATCTCCTGCTTTTGGAGAAGGATCGATGATGTCATCTTGGCTTCTTCTGGCATGGAAGGAGTGTAGCTGTGTCTTCTGAAGAAGTGGCGACACCACCTTAACTCCTTCATCCAGCTTAAGGTGGGGCAGTTGCCATTTTGTGGCCACACATGACTGCTAAAGCCATGTGTGCTTTGGACTAGAGACTGGACTGTGTGGAAAGATTACCAAAGGGTTTCCCTTGTACCCTACGGTGACTCTTGTCTCATTTGTCTTTTATTAAGTAAATTTGTTTCTGCCTCCCTCTTAAGGTTTATGTGGTCTTGCTATTGCATGTGCAGGCTGGGAAGAACCTGTGTGTGGTTGGCTTTAAGGGCCAGTAGTAAGCACCCCGGTGCTTTGGGTAAGCACCCCGTTATGTCTATTTTTCCACCCGATATCAAAATGAAAACATTTTCAGGGGATCAGTTAACTGAATTTGATTTCATTGTGGATTTTCATTGAGGTGGCTGCTACACCTTTGGAAAAATCAGATATTTGCTCAAATGCTGAAAGTAGGTTGGTGGTTAAGTCTAAGTTCACAGACATTCCCAGACCTCCAGGCTTGGTGCAATGATGCTTCAGATTAGTGGACACTGGATCATTTCCTCTGGGACCACAGCAACATGGTAGCCTCAGCTCAACCCTGGCTACACATAACTAGACCTGGGTAGCATTTGAGGTTGTTTTTGATTCTGGCCACTGCTCCCCTTAATATTGGTACTGAGTAGAGCTATTGCCAGTGGCCTGTTTGTTTTGTCGCTGCAGAGACAACTAGTGAACAGGCTACCTATTGTGGACATAATAAAACAAATCATGGTTGCTGATTTGCTGATCTGTGTCACTCAAGTGGATGCTTACAGGAAACATTCATTCTTTGAGATCAAAGCTGATTGTACCTGTCCTAACTAATATGTTGGACTTGGTCACATTTCCATCAAGCATGAGTTTCTATGTTCAATATAGAAGTAACCCCTGCATTGCAGATTTGTGATTTCTGCTAATATACAACTGGTGTAGCTCATATAGAAGGGGGAATGCTTTGGAGATTGTGGAACCTTCCTACTCCTGGCAGGTTGCATAGAGTTTTGATCTCCCTATTTTTCTAGGGGCTACCTATGATGCCACAAATTTTTGGACATTTTTCAGGTTATTATGTTCTCTCTCTCTCTCTCTCTCTCTCTCTCTCTCTGAGATTAGGTCTAGCTATGTTGCCTGAGGTATCCCCGATCCCGCAGACTCAAGCAATCCCCAGACTCAGCCTCCCAGGTAGCTGGGATTACAGGCATGCACCACTGCCCCTGGTTGCTTTTTCGAGATCAGGTCTAGCTATGTTGCCCTGGGTAGTTTTGAACTCACAAACTCAAATGATCCCTAGCCTCTTGCCTCCCAGCGCTTAGATTACAGATGCATGTCACCTTGCTCGGGTTTATTATTTTTTCCACTCATGACATTTGAATCATTGAAACATTTTTTTTCCTGTCTCAACCTACTTCAATATGACAACAATGTTCATTTCATTGCAGAGGTTACCCAATAGTGAGCCCATGGTGGAAAGGTTTGCTGTTTCCTACTATGTAGGAATTGGTTGTTGTCAACCATCAAAAGGACTGCTGACTCTATCACTTTCACTTCTTCCTAATCCACATATCTAAGAAGAAGCTGCATAAGTCTATTCCCAGGAAAATGATCATTTCCTCTTAGTTGCTATTTGGGTAAAGATAGGTATAGATGTGAATAAAGGAAAACTGGAGAAAAAGTAAAGTTCAAGCTATTGGGATTAGATGTACTACTTTTACGATGGTAAAGAATGACCAAAATCCTCTTGGCACCCAGGAGAGAATAATTTGGACCTGAGGAGATGTGGAAAGCAGGAGATATTGAGTTCTCTTTATTCTGCCAGAGTTAATTGGTAGTTGCTGCTGACAAGCTAACCTGAGGCTGAGTTTATCTTTGTTTATACAGTATTCAAAAAAAAAAAAAAAACTCAAAAAGTGCCAGGCACAGTGGCTCGTGTCTGTAAGCTTCAACCTATGGAGTGGCTGGGGCTAGGGATTATGGTTCGAGTCCCACTCGGGGCAACACAGCAAGACCTAATCTCAAAAAACAACTGGGTGTGGTGGTGTGTGCCTGTAATCCCAGCTACCTGGGAAGCTGAGGCTGGGGATCGCTTGAATCCATGGTACCCCAGGCAACGTGAGCCTGAAGTTCCACGGGCAAAAATAGCAAGACCTAGTCTCCAAACAAACAAACAAAAACAAACCACCACCAACACCAACAACAACAACAAAAACAAAAAGCACTCAGACAAACATCACAGGGCTTGACCTGTTTATCTATGCCAGATGCTCTCAACAGCAGCTCCCAAACATGAGATGTACACATACAACCTTGCTTAAATATAATTGATATCACCCTTCTGATGACCAAGTGCCTCTGGATTATGTCATGTGTGGCAAGGTTGCAGCTATTGAGCGATGCTGCCTTTGTGGCTTAACAGAACCAGCAATTCAAATCAAATTTAACAACAAATCCTCAATAGGAATGACTGAATAATGACTCTTCAGGTGATATGTTTATATATAGGGAGAATGGACCATGGAATAACTAGTCACTAGGGACAGGGGTTGCTCTGTGATCCATTTTTTCCCCTAATTACAGGAAACCTTATAGCAGCCTGTCTATCATTTCTGTTAAGACAGTTGCACAAAGTCCATCTAGATTCAAGGATCATTGTCACTATCAGAAGTGCATGAGGGATGAAAATATATTGATGCAGTCATTTTTGGAATATATAATCTGCCATGTTTTCTTATGATGGCATCTTATTTTCACTTCTACTGAAATAGATAGCAATGATTCCTCCATATTCCTCTAAAATGAATTTGCTGCTTCAAATGAAATAGATATTGTTGTATTTTTTTCCACATCCCCCAAATTGCTTCATTATTGAAATCAGCCTTGATATTGTGTGAGTGAAATATTTTCATTGTTAAATCCTACCTTTTGGTGTGTGCAATTTATATGAAAAAGTTTTTTTTTGTTTTGTCTTTGGTTACACACCCAGAATCTAGACAGCAGCTATGTGCATGCTAGATATGCAATAAATATTTGTTAAATGAGTCAAAAACAAAGGGTTTATGTTGACTTTCCATAAGCAATTGACAGGTAATGTCCAAACTGAGAGTTAAACGTCAGGGTGGGTAATAAGGTCCATTACTGGGTCAAAAGAAGACAGGGTCAAGTAAGAAATTACCAAAGTTCAAACAGCATGCACATTGCCATCAAGTTTTGGATCATTAAACTCTGAAGAAAGATTCTGCCTCACCTGGGACTGGCTTATTAGCCTCTCCATGTGTGCAGCAGTTTTATTTCCCTGGCCTAGGCATTTGTAAAGCACTGGTTGGCATCTAACTATGAAGCATCAGCCAGTGAGAATATCATCCTTTCACTGGCACCTTCACTATATGTAAAAAATCTTTATATGCTCATATATAATTCTCTTACAAGTCCTATTGATAGAAAATAATTTTAGATGACTTATTTGTTCAAGGTCAGTAGAGTAAGTGGCACATGTTGCACTCAAGCTGGTTTATTGCTTTTTCTATCTCCAATGTCTTGACCAACAATCCAATGACCTATCCCAATCTACTAGAGTAGTAAAAGACAAAAAACCTTTCAGCCTGCATTTCTTTACTAGTGCTCATGACAAGTATATAGGCAAGTGCTCATGCAGAGTGATTTTATTGTTGTCTGAACAAAAATAATACTTTTCTCCCTGGATTCCTGATTATAATATTTATAATTGTCATAGTATTAGAGGTAGCTAAGAATTAGTTAAATTTTTACTATATCATAGGCTGTTACCTGCATATTTGTTTTTTCAGTAACATACTTTGTCAGTCTAGAAAAGATATTTCATATCTTTCATCAATTAGAGACAAAGTTTAAGGTGCAAGTATCTCTTGCAAGAGTAATCAATCTGCAAGAGTAATCAATCAATACAGCATATTGAGAAGCACACTGATATGTCAGGTCAAATTTCTTTTCTTTATCAACTTCATTGAGCTTATAGAATTTCATTTTCTGAATGGATAGCTTTTATTATGATGCATTTATTTGTTATTTACTGCATTATTGTCTTGTATATGGTTGTTCATCATAGAGAACTTTCTACTCAAGACACATTTTTCTCTTTTGCACCAAATGTGAATAACAAAAATATTTATATATTTATGTGTTTGAAAATGTGTTTTTTCCTGTTTCCCATTAGGATGTCATTTATACAACATATAAACCATAAGGATAAAATCAGCAATAGAAAAAGTATGAATCAGAATGCAAAGTAGAATTTAAAGTCTTTTTGACTCTCCTTATCCTGATGGTCAAAGGAAGGGGCAATTTAGGAATTCTCCTAAGTTATACTGGAGAAATAACTTTAGCTTTCAAGTGGAGCAAATCATTTCTTGGCACTAATTCTTAAAATATATTTCTATCACATGAATGTCTTATGAGGACCATGAACAAATTAATGAGCAATGTACTTGACAACAGACTTTAGCACATCCGCTAGAGGTCTTAAAATGGTTTTGTGTGTATGTATGTGTGTTTCTTTCTTATGCACCCCTTAATTAATGATATTAAATTAAATTGCAAATCAGTTTAAAACATCATCAAAAGACCTGGTACTACTGATTCAATAGCCACTCAATGCATCAAACAGTTCATTGATGTTCTAAAGAAATGAAATGCTGCTTTGTAAAGGTGATTAGTTGATAAAAATTCTTATCTTGCTTAGAACTTGGACTTTGCCATCTAAGTATATATATATATATATATATATATATATATATATATATATATTCCTTTTTTCAGAGGCATGAAGGATTTGGCAAAGTCAACCAATGAAACATTTATTTTTTAAAAATGTGATTGCGATATTTTTCAGTTTGAATATTGCATTTGTTAGGGAGGCACCATGTTTTCTTACCCCACTGGGACTAGCTACTGGGAATTCTGGGCTGAGCTGAATGGTTAGGTAAAGCTGTATGACTTAGAAGGGAGATGGATGAAGAAAGAGCTTTTGTTCCTGTGTCTCAACTTGCACCTTGGTACTGTCGGAAGGAAACTTGAAGGAGAGACATGAAGAGCATGTGGGTGAGAGACACTAGGGGAGGCTGAGAATGGGGGCCATTATTTTGACCTCTTTCTGACCTAGCTTTCTGGGAACTGATTCAGGACCCCTTTCCTACCTGCCAGAGGTGACTTAGACTTGGGGCAAGATTTTGGGCTTCAACAATTCCACTTCAGGTCAATCCTGTTTGGCTGGTCATTTGCCTGTGAAAAGATGGGGTAAGTTTGCGTGTTCTATTGAGAAATTCTTTTTAGTAACTTTCTCCTGTCTCTCTATGTTCACCAATTCTATTAAAAGGCTGTTATACTAAGAGTATGCTTTACGCTTCCTTTATATTTACGTGGTAGATGGCAAGGCCCTGTTTTTAAAGTGCAAAAGTTTGGGGACTCCTAGTTACCCTTTAGTCACATGTTATATGTTTACTCTCATTCCTCTCAAATCACAATTAACCTTGGAGGAGATTTTTATAAATCAAACTACTTGACAACCAAAAAAAAAAAAAATCTAAGCAAAGTTTTTCATGAATAAGACAATAACTTTTTTTTTGGTAGTAAATTTGTTTACTGAAATAGATGAAATTTATAGTTGGTATTATACATCTTAGATGTTCATTTGAACAATCACAGGTTAAACATACTTTGGTAACAATGATCCCATCAAGCAATAGAACATTTTCAGTACCTCAAGAGCAACCTCAAGTCCTTTCTAGTCACCATTCTCTCTTCTCTCCCATTCACAGGCAAGATCATCCTGCCTTTAAATATCATAGTTCAGCTTGCTTGTTTTTAAACTTCTTATAAGAGGAGCATGTATTTTTGTATTCCTTTGCACCTGACTTCTTTTTCCTCAATATTACACTTGTGATTCCCACACTTAAGCTCATGGTGTGGTATGTAGCAGTAACTCACTAATTTTTATTTCTGAAGTATTTTCTGGTTTAGATACATTTTTATTTCACTCAATTCAAATACTAATGAACATGTAGGGTTTTCTAAATTTGGGTTTTTATAAATAATTCATCCTTGAACATACTTGTACAAGTCTTTTAGTGCCCATATAGGAGAGAGATGTCTGGATCATTAGTGATATATAAGCTCAATTTTAATGGTTATAACAATTTACCAAGCAGATTGGACTGATTCACACTCATCTCAGTGGTACATGAGAATTCAACTTACTACCCTTAAAATTTGTTTCTGCCCATGTTTTAATTTGAGTTGTTGCAGATCTCTTACTGTGGTTTTAATTTGCATTTTCCTCATAACTTAAGAGACTGACCACTTTGTCCCAGGTCTATAGGTCATTTGAAGTCCTCCTCTGTGAAGACTTTGCTAATTTTGAAATTATATATATTTCTTTGGAAGCATGAAGTATTTTAGTATATGATGAATATGAGTCTTATTTCATTATTTTTAAATTATTCTATGAAGCAAACAAATTATTTTAATTATTTTGAGTAATTTAAAATTTTAATGACAAGTAATACATTAGACTTTTAATTTAATGCTTCTTGTTCCTTTTCCTACCCCAAACGAGTATAATACTCTCCTTTTTTTTTCTCTAGAAGAGTTATGCTTTCACCTTTCCCACTTAGTTCCGTATAGAATCTTGTCATCACAACCACAAAGAAATAGTTAATGATGATAGTAGTAGTAGATGCCAATTGTTGTGTGCTAGGTATCTGATATTCTGGAATTTTAATTCTCAAAAATAATACTGTATTGTAGGTGCTATATATTTGAAAGATAAGGAACTTGGGGTACAGGGTGATTAAAGTATCTGTTGTTCTTCTGATAATAAAAGAGAATTCAAATCCATCTGTCTCATTCCAGAGATCACATAATGTTTATTTTACCAGATTCCCTTAAAGGAGTACCTGTTTATCAACCATGTACAAGTAAAAACAGTAAAGTCTGTAAAAATATCCTATATGTAAAAACTCCAATTCCATCAGAAAGAAAGCAAGTGAATAAATAAAAATAAGAAGTAACTCTTAATGGAAATTCTAAAGCAGCACATCAATAAAATATGAAAATATAAAATGATGAAAATAGTGCACTGAGAACTCAAAAGAGAAGAAAATGGATCAAAAGAATTGATAACAATAGAGGCTGACAAGTGAGATCATTAACATACTGTTTCAATCTGCAAGTTTTGTTGAAAAGCAAGTGAAAAGAATAGAGCAGAAAAAAATGAGGAAGGTCAGAATCATAAATAATTCTGAGTGTTAGCACTTTATAGGTAGGTTTCTAAGTTCATACTCAAGGGATTTTTAATTTCCTCATTATTGCTTTGTTTTCACTCAGGTAAGCACTCATTCAGAGAGGGAAGATGGTGTTTTTGTTATATCAGCTCTTGTCACTATGACAAAATAGAAAGCTTATGTTTCCTCCCACTGGTAAAATCAGAATATGCCTTTCTACTAAGTTATTATTCTACATCAGGATTCTAAATTGATGAACACCAGTGAAATAAGTAGTTACAAATAAAAATATAACAATATAAATATAACACAATTCATTACCTTTCACTGATTTTCATGAACATCTCTCACTAATGCTGAAAATCAGTAGCTTTGATTAGATAAGAAGAGATTTATGATAATCTTTTGAATCAGAGTAAGTGTTCCAGGTGATCAGTCCTAGTCTTTTACCCACTTACTTTTTACTTATAAGTTGCATATCCCTTCAAATCTGGATATCTTTGTTATTGTTGTAAAAAAAAATCATGGTTTTTCATTAATATTTGTTAGCAACACTGCAATATCTAAAATGATCAAAGTTGGAGACAATATTCCTTAGTACAGACTATCCCTTAAAACAACACTTAAGGACTCACTGATTTAAAGCAGAAAATTAGCTTTTGAATCATTTATTTGATTTGATAATGATCATTCTACACGAGGTTGTTGAAATAATTAAGGCACTTAAGAGCCTATCAACTTGTCATAAAATATTATAAATTCATTATAAATATAAGTAAAAATGTCATCACTAACTGAAAAACTTAAGCAATATCATATCTCACTGCATTCTTTTAGTTGAAGGAAATTATTGTATGCTATGTAAGGAACGAATATACTAGTGCAATAGGAAAAAGTTTTAGGAAAATATTAAATCAGAGAGAGTCCAGCACTTTCTAGTTGATTCTTCTCTACTCAGAATCCAATATTAAGGACTCACTTGGAGATCACCTAGGAGACAGCGGTTACCACCAATCAGTCTCTTGATCTAGTACATAAAAAGACTCAAGCAAGAACCTTCCCTTTGGAAGGTTCCACTTTTCTTTAAAAGTGGAAAACTGAAAGTTACTTTAGCTTTCTCAGAGGTGGTCAGGTCCCACAGGAAGAATTTATTAAGAAACCATGGAGGAAAGACAGAGCAAATAAAATTCAAAGTAGACATGTATAGTGAAATGGAGAAAGGGTGCATGTTCAAAAATAAGTTCCACTGAATAATATGGTAGTTACCAGTGTGAGACGGGGTGAAAGGAGGGGCTAGAGGAGGCACTGTGATAGCTATTAGCTTGGGAGCTTCCAGAGAGGGAGGATGAAGCATGTGCCTATATGGAGGTGGGAAGTTATATTCCAGAAATCATATAATTTTATAAATAAAAGGAAAATCAATACATTTGAGTTAAAAAATACAAAATGGCACTTTTTAAAAATAAAAGTGACAATGCAAAGAGGAGGAAAAATAGCAGTTTTGCAAGTTCCCATCCTACCAGCACTCAGCTCCCTTCAGAACATCTACTCTGCTCACTGTTATGACATGATCTTCTACTATATAATTTCAATTATAAGTGTAAGATATGACATGTATGTTTTATGGCTAATTCCCATAACAAAACAATACACTTAATACTGACAATGAATGATTGGTTATTCATTCAATTAGCTCATATTAATTGAGCCCTAAAGTGCAGCCATATTCCAAATCTGGAAGCACACATCTAAATATACACAATTTCTGGCCAAGGAGTTCCTAGCTAGTAAAAGGCATGTCCAAGTCAGCAAATCACTACAAAGCAATTTTATTTAGTGCTATACAAAAGAAAGAGCACAGCCTTATTTGAGTAAAGTGAGGAACCAAATTTTACCTCTGATAGAGGCAGGCAGGCTTCAGGGAAGAGGAGATACCTAAGTTAATTTTAAAGCTTAAGGAGATTGAATTTACTGGTTAGGAATGAAAGGATACTTTTAGAAAAAGGTAATGTTTGAGAAAAAGCATCTAGTTATTACATTCTCGATAACCTTCTCACACAAACTCATCTTTAAAAGATGGGAGACTTTGACAGATGAAATGTTCGTATATTCTGGGACTTGCATTGCAGTGTTTATAGTAGCTTGTTGAGAATATTCTGGAAATGACGATAGCAATAAATGAAGTAGTAGTAATAATAAGACTGAAAATGTGTGCTTACTAGAGGTAAGGTATTCTTTGAAGCACTTATCATGTAATATGTAATCCTTGCAACAATCATGTGAGGTCAACTGTGTTATTGATTTGATTTCCTAGTAGGCGTTGGGAGACTCTGAGTAGCGAAGTGAGTCATCCCTAGTCAGGACTCAGTTTGTAAATGACAGAGCCAAAATTAAACATGATCAGTTTGGGTATAGAATTTGTGTAATTAATTACAACATGCATTATAAAGAAGCTGTTGTAATATATATTTGCCTATGAAAAGGGATTGAAAAAGGAGAAACTGAGTAATGTTTAAGGAATCAAATCAGGAGGACTAGATAGCCTATAGGATACCATGAGTGAATGCAATACATTCACTTGAATACATTTTTCAAAAATAGTTCTTGTACTAGGCCCACAGCATGGAGGGGTTGGGAATGCCATGGACATACCAGCCTTCACCAGGTCCACCAGGGAGGCTCAATCTTTCTGATACTGTACATGCACAAGCCCTTCACACCAGTCCCACTTTGTCAGTCTCTTTCTAAAAGGCTCTTGAGACTGATAGGGCAATTCTTTGATTCCTGGACTGACTCACCTCTTCTTTTAAGTCAGATGCCGCTGATGTACCAGCTATTTCTAAAACTAATTTCAGAAGAACAGCTTCAGCTTTAACATAGGCATATTCTTCACTCTGTCACCACTAAAGACTCAGTAGCACTAAACTATCACACTGACCCCCCTCTGCCTCCATCCACCGCCTCCTCTCTGCTTCCACTCTGTGGACTGCCATATATTTTCAGTCTAAGATCTATTTTTGCTGTGTTTGCCAGTGTGTTATCTTTAGCTTTTTATAGTCTGCAATTGAGTGAAATCATACGGTTATTGTCTTTCACTTTCTGACTTAGCACAATGACCTCAAGTTTCATTTATGTTGACACGAAAATCATGATTTCATCTTTTAAAAAATCACTGAACAGCTTTTCACTGAGCATGTGTACTACAACCTCTTCATCTACTCATCTGTCCATGGATGTTTAGGTTGATTCCATGGTTACTGGAATAATATTGTTGTGAGCATAGGAGTGCACTTATCTTTTTGTACTATTGTTTTCATGTTTTAGAGTAAATACCTAGTAGTGGTATTACTAGATAAAATGGTAGATAAAATGGTATTCATGTTTCATTTTTTACAGGATGTTCATACACTATTCCACAGAGGTTGCATCAAATTCTATTCACACCAGCATTGAGTGTTCGTTTAATGCCACATCTTCATCCTATTCATACCACCATTGACTGTTCCTTTTTTTCCACATCTTCACCAACATTTCTTGTTTACAGTATTTTAGATATAGACCACCCTCACAACTGTGAGGTCATGGCTCATGATGAGTTGATCTGCATTTTTCTAATAGTAAATGATGTAGAATATATTCTCCTGTGTTTGTAGTAGGTCATTGTATGGAGGGTAGGTGTGTATCTTATGGAGTGGGCATTGTCACTTGCTATTGAACAATGTGTTTATGGACACCACTTGTGCCTGCGGCACTGCTAAGAGCTTTCTTTTTTGGATTTCAAACCTCCATCTTTGCAGCCTGCATTTTCAGCTCCATTTTTCACTGTACCTGCTACATTGCCATATCTATTCAATCCCAAGGAAAGTTAGTGTGGTAATTGGTGTCTTTTGAGGTTTGCCTTCCTCACCGGGGACCCAGTCCACCTGGCTTATTCCAGCATTCTTACACATTTCTACATGTGGTTAGATCTACATCAAGTAACTCTTCTTTCTTTGTGCCAAATTGAATGCCTCCTGGCTCATACCTCTCCCCCCCTCACCCAAAGTTGAATCCCAACATCTCTTCTGTGATGCTATTAATATTGCTCTCTGATATTCAAGGTATTCTAATTTCACCCCAAGTCATAAGGTGTTCTGAGTCCAGTGCCTGAATGGATTTTACTAATTTATTCTCCCTGAAGGGAACTTCCTCTGATGTCATATCACCTGGCACTCTTGTATATTTGTTTTATAATGAAAACTCTAGCACACATATA
The DNA here is from genome assembly GCA_004024945.1 of Uropsilus gracilis. NCBI lineage: Eukaryota > Metazoa > Chordata > Mammalia > Eulipotyphla > Talpidae > Uropsilus > Uropsilus gracilis. The sequence continues at coordinate 9,129 of PVHY01000278.1, read as the reverse complement.
TACATTTGAAGGGGAGGGTAATAAAGTCAGGGAACTGAAAGGGACAAGAGACATAGAGACACATAGATTACTGAAAATCTTAAAGAGGATAGAGAGGATGAATTTCTGAGCACACAGGATGGGAAGACATTCATCAGAGGCATCAGGTCTAGAGATTGAAGTCAGGAGGGACAGATTATGAGAACTGAAGCTACTCCTGACTGCTGAACAAATGAACCTGCAGGTACTAAATGCTCATGCACCAGGCCCCTCACTAAGCTCGTAAAGTCTAAGTCAATAGCCAACGATGGAAGACACCACCTAGAGAGGTTAAGTGACTCACTTGGGGCCACACAGGAAGTTGTCCAAACTGGAACTTGAAATCAGACCTGTCTAATTTCCCTTCAGGCTCCAGGCAGTGAGAGAATCTTGTCTAAAAGCCTCAATGTTCTCTCTATAAGTCAATGATATGGTCAAGGAGGTAGCAAACTTGAGCAAGAGCGAGGGGCCAGTTGAGAGTATGTTCTGTGCAAAATATATTTATGTTCATGTATGTGCTGTGGGAACAAAGGAGCTGGCGGTTCTTGTAGACTGTTCTCTTATTCACTGGGTTACATGCAAATTCCCAAGCTCCATACATTTTCATATTAGATCTGTGTAATTTATCTTCGTTTAACAGATTTCTAAGTTCAGGGATGATCTAGTGGGCCAGATGAGACAGATGTTCTTGGCACAGCTTCCTGGCCACCCTCAGCACAAGGAGATACACTGGTTGTCATGGCTGGTCTGAAGAGCCTTTGCAGATCTGAGCAGACCAAAAGCTGTGACTATTCTTTGTTATAGAATGTGGTCATAGTTGCCTTCCTACAAAGTAGGAAGCCCCCTCAGATAACATAATGTAACTGAAATTAGCAATACACTCTTCTAATGGTTATTTCCACTTTACTTACACTCCTAAATGACTGCCCTCATGGGGTAATGGTCCAGGTTTTCCTCTATGTGAACTTTTTTAACAAGGACACACAAAAACAGCCATAAGGATGATATCAATGATTATAGCAAACAACCAAAAGGTCAGTCATAAAGATCAAGTATGCAATTGTGAATAAATAACCTTGTATAATCAAGAGAATAAAATGCTAAAAAAAGACCATGTAATTTAGCTTCAGAAAGGACTTCAACCCAAGAAAGGATCTCTCTCAATCTCCAGAAAATTGAAAGATAATAACAGAGTAAGGAAAGGTCATGGAAAGTACCAGTCTAAGCATGTCACTTCTCAGATCCTCATCACAGTTGGGATGAAGTCCCTTTCCTGTAATTTTTTTTTTGTATCTTTGGATAAACAGTTATGAGGTAATGAAACTTTTCAATATTCTCTGGAGAATAAGGAGCTGCTTCTTGCTTCTCTTCAGGCACAATGTCCTGATATTGTTCATTTTTATTTTTTTCTGAAAATGATTTGAGCTACCTTACAAATTTCATAGTCTATACCAGTACAACATAACCATATGAAAAATATAAACAAAGGAAAATAAACCTATGGAGAATTACATGTGCCTGAGTGTTTGTGTGTATGAGAGAGACGGAAAGAGAGATTTTGATAATGAGAATTTTTTTGCAATTGGAGTTGTCATTTAGTTTCTGATTCAATCCTATAGCTCCCTCCATAGGGTGTCACAATAAAAAGTATCTCTTTTAATTCCACAAAATGCAAACTTATGTTTCTACTGGAAGAAAAGGTTGTGAAAAATCTCTCTTGAGAAAAAGTGAATGGACAAATAAAGAATTCTCATCCAGACAAAAGAAAATAACCTAGGAAGGCAGCCAAAAAAAGAGAAGATTCCAAGGAGAGAGATGGAAAATAATGCCAAGAAGCAAACACATAAAAAAGATTTAGCGATCTGGCTAATTAAAAATTTAAAAGCTTTATTTGTCAAAAACATCATAAACAACCTAAATGTTCCAAGATAGAGGACAGGTTAAAACCATCTAACTGCCTTTGCTATGTAGGTGGGAATTTGCTGAGCCAGAGATGTCTTTGGCTGAGGCAGGTTGAGTGTCAGTTCAAGGTCACCCAGCTAAGATGTGAACTAACAGACACATGTTCTTAGCTGTCATTTTTCTCCTTTCTGAATATTTTCCTGAGATTTATCTATTCCATTTTCCTTTAAAACCTATTTCCATCATTATTATACATTTTGTTTTGTTTTTTATATTCAATGTATTGTTATTAATTTTTTATTGATTTTCTTGGTATTTCAATATTTATTGAATAAATAAAATGAATATTTCTAGCTGATTATTTCTAGCATATATATTGTTGTTCCTTGGGTAATCCAAAGATGTATTATATTTTCATTTTATGAATTTTTAAATTTAGTCTTTTGGCTTTTCAGTGCATGGGATAATAGCTTCTAAAAACAATTATAATGCTTCCCTCTTTTTAACTTAAAAATATCCTTTATCATAATGTGTTGCCAGAACGTCAGAACTACGTGGAGTGACAGAGGTGAGCTATGTGGAGTGATATAGGAGATTTTTGATGTCTTTGTTTAGTTCACGAATAAGAATGTTGTTAATGTTTTTTCAGTTAAAAGGGAACTAATGTTTACATGCCTTTTTTTTCTGTTTAAAAATACTGTGAAACCTAATGAATGAACCAAATGAAACAAAAATAAACTTAGACTACAAGGGAAATTGGTGGTTACCAGAGGAAATGGAGTTAGGTAGGGTGGGTAAATTGGGTAGAAAGGGTCAATAGTATAATGGAGGGTAGAATTTGTCCTTTAGAAGTGAACTTAAGGTGGTATATACTCGTGGTGATTTTAATTTTTTTTAATTTTTATTTATTTTTAAAGAGAGCTTTTTTATTTTATTTTTTTAATTGATTGTGTGTGCACGCACACACATATTTACATCATTGTTTATCCCGAGGCTCTTCCATCACCTTATCACCCGTGAACCATCTTAATCTCTTATGCCCATCTCTCCCCTGGTTTTAGCCTTCTCCTTCCTCTCTTGATTTATGCTTCAGTGCTGTTGACAGTTTAAAATTTTTCTTGTCCTTTTGTTTGTTTTCCCTATTTCCCTCATGTAAATGAGACAAGCCAGTATTTCCCTTTTTCTTTCTGACTTATTTCCACTAACATGATTCATTCTAGCTCATCCATGTTGCTGTGAATGGCGTTTGTCTTTTTTGATTGATGAATAATATTCCATTGTGTACATATACCACAACTTTCTGACCCATTTCTCTGTTTTGGGGTATTTGGGCTGTGTTCATATTGTGGCTATTGTAACATACTGAAACTTAGATAATATTATAATGCAACACCACTTTAATAAAAAATAAAGTGGGTGCTCTCTCACATTTTGAAGCTGATTCTCCTATTTTCAGATTTAATGATTTTTCAGAAACAAGAATTTTATGCTTGCCTTTTCAGTGTTGATCTTGTAGGTCTGCATTTTTTTTTTCATTTTGAATTACTGAGATAGGTTTTTACATCACGAGATACCTTAATTTTAGTAATTTCTGTATTACTTATTGATAAAAATTCTCTGGTATGACAGATATCAATATAGTATTTTTTCTGTGATTCACATAAAATGAATCTAGAACAAAAGATAAAATGCAGACTCTATGGTAACACTCCTGGAGATTCTGATTCAATAGGTTTGAGGTATGACAGAAAATTTGAGTTCTTATAAGCTCCAAAATTCTGACACTTGGGATATACAGACAATATTGAGGAATGTGGTTTAATGAACCATAGACTTAAGAATATTTTGTAGTTGCAATGAGGTAAAATGCAGCTCAAAGTAATTAAATTTTTTTTATTTGCTTGTTTGCATTTTAAGGAAACTGACACTTTGTTCTCTGGTTTTACTAATGTCATTAAATAAATAAGGGTCTTTTAAAGTTTTTTTTTAATGATGTCAAATGCTCAGAAAACATGAGAATTTTTTGTTATTTAAGAATTTAAAGAATGGATAAAATAATCTAATCCTGAGGTTTTGCTTGTGGTAATTTTTAGACAATTTATTTTTCTGTTTCTGTGATAGTGCTTGATTTAATAAAAAATTGCAGACAGGTCAAACGATGGGGGAGTAGATGAGTTTGCCTGGAACACATAGTATACAAGAGTTCAGTGGAATGTAGTACTGGAAAAATCACATGGTGCTGTATCTCATATTGGTAAAGAATGAATAGTTTAGAAATCACTTCTTTTTTTAAGGGCTTATTAACATTTTAATCATTTTATTTACTTAATTTTGATTGTATCAATAAATTTTTAAACACTGTCAAGTGACTTCCATTTTAAGGTTGTTAATCATTAGAAGATTAAGTAAATGAAACAATCACAGTATATACTTCAGTGGGTTATGTTATTTTAGAAGTATTCATGTAACAAATGAAATGTGTGTCTTTATCTTATTGATTGAACCCTTACCGTTAGCTCTATAACATGACATTTTTAGAAATCAGTGATTATCCTGATATCCTATGCCTACCCAACTGTCTATGGTTCATGTTCATTGTATTGCTTGTTGGTACTTTTTCTTGTGTATTATATTGCCCTGAGATACACAGCAGTTAAGGCATCTGCCTACAGATTTGTTCACTGTGGTTACTTTTCTCAGTTTTTCACTTCACATGACTTACTAATTCCATCAGATTTTCTGCTACCTACCACTTCTGTTGCCCAACATAATCTACTAGAACAGCTACTTGTTTTGCTTTTTTTTAATATTACCTTTTTTAAAAAGTATTTTTGACTTAGCATCAGTGAGATTTGCCTAGAAATCATTTTTATGTATATTATATCATTTATGATTTAACACCACTGAGAATAGACTTTATCTCATTTTACCAAATAAGAAACCAGGGATTGGGGTCTCAAAGCAAGGCTTTGATTAGAAAATCAGATGCAAGTGTCAGTAAAAAAAGGCATCTTACCAGACAAAGAGAGCACTACATTGTATCATCCCCAGACCTCTGTCAGATGAAACATATAGGGCCAGTGTAGGTAGGACCTTTGGAGTAATAACTTCTGAGCATCCTGTTCTCACAAACTAGTTTGTAACTTAGAGTACTTCTTTCTGTCTAGTTAATAAAAACCATTTGTTCATAGTCCATTATATTTTATCCTCCCATGAGAAGCAAATCTAAGTGATGCAAGGTTTGATGCTTATAGGCATGTTAGGGGCTATCTCTATGTAAACAAATGAAAAAATCTAATTTTTGTAAATTTCATAGAAACCTAAGTCCATGTTAACATATAGTTAGGGTCCCTCCTGTAACTCAGACTAGCAAGCGAGGGACTTATTTAGCTAAGGTTCCTTAGCTTTTTGATAGCAATGACTGTAACTTTGACAAGTATTCAGATTTTAATAAAAAGTTGTAAGATGTAATAACTGAAATATTTATTGACTGATAGAGTGGAAATTTCTCATATTGGTCACAATATTATGAACTTTGCTTTGCCAGTGAGAAAGTTGCTCTCTATCTATCTATCTATCTATCTATCTATCTATCTATCTATCTATCTATCTATCTATCTATCTATCTATCAATCATCTTTTTTCCCTGTTGCTGTAAGGATCAAATCATGGAAGTTTGAATGGGAAGGTTCTCTGAGATTTTTCTGGTAATTTGTCAAGATACCAGTATGCCTAATAAAACAATTGCCAGATATACATGAAAAGTAAAACATCTCTCCTCCCAAACTGAAGTAGACTGAATTGTGTCCTCCCAAATCCATACATTGAAGCCATAATTCATAAATAACAATAGTTGGTAAGGATATAGACAAATTGGAATCAATAGCACGCTATGAATGAGGATGCAAAGTAATGCTGCTATTATGGAAGACAATATGGCTGTGGGCTCAAAAAATTGGAAGTCTAAGTGCCATGAGATCTAGGAATTCCACATCTCGGTATACAGGCAAAAGAATTGAAAGCTAGTTTCCACAAGTAATTTCCAGATATATCTGAAAAGTAAAACATCCCCTTTCAAACTATAATAGACTGAATTGTGTCCTCCCAAATCCATACATTGAAGCCATAATTCTCAAAAAACAATAATTTGTAAGGTGTAGCCATATTCATAGCAGCACTAGTCACAATAACCAAAAGGATGCAACCATGTGTATATCTGTTGATAAATGGATAAGTAAAATGTGGCATATACACTCACAAAGGAATATTATTCATTTGTAAAAGGGAAGGAAATTCTGAAGTATGCTGCAACATGGGTAACACTTGAGGACATTATATTAGATAAGCCAGATGCAAAAAAAATACTGCAATATTCCACTTTATATGAAATATATAGAAAAATCAAATTCATTGACAGGTGTTGCCAAGGGCTAGGGCAAGAGGAAAATAAGAAATTTTTGTTTAATGACTATGAAGTTTTAGTTTTACAAGATGAAAGGAGATCTGTAGTTTGACTATACAACAATGTGAACATATTTGAAATTATTGAATATACACTTAATAATGGTTAAGTTGGTTAAGTTTTATATATGTACCTTTCCACAATTAAAGACATTCAAAATTCTTTATTTAGTTATTCTTATAATAAATTATAAATCTATTTTATTATCATTTTCCTATATACTTTTTGAAGAATGTACTCCATTATGCAGAAACCTCATTTATGGTGTGTGCCTTTGACTGTATGTCTGGTGAATCTATGGATTTAAAACCGAAAGAATAGAAATGAGGCATGAACAAAAGAGAAAATGAATGAGTGCTCACATCCCAACTACCATTAGTGTGCTTAGCTCTTCAAATTTTTGGAATGTTTTAATTTAGGTTTCCTGATAAAGAGCCTATTTTTGACTTGAAATAAAGGACAATTAATTCTAATATAGGTTTCAGTAGTGATGATAATATTGGGAACTGATTATACTTTATAATGATACCAGATAGGGTAATTTTTAAATGTCTTATTGGATCTATAAAGAAATCATTGTGTGGCCTGCATTTAAAAATCTACTCTCAAAAGAATTATCTGTAGCTAGGCTATTAATGTTAGGTCAAGTTTTGTGTTTGGAGCTGATTAATCCCTTTCTGGGGGTGACTGTTATAACTCATACTGTTTACAATTAATCCCTTCTGTAATCTGGCCTTGAGTTATTTTTATGTGAAATATGATAACCCATGCAATATTCATATCTCATATATGGACACATAATCGTAAGCAATAGTCTTGCCATTATCTATGGATTAATTCATATTTGATAGAATTATCTCTCTCCAGAGATAGATTATGAAAGACTTTTAAAAGAACAGATTTCCATAGTAACTTTGAACGTAATCAGCTATTTCATAATTATTCCAGTACTGCTACAAGGAATCCCATGGCTTCTTATTATTCATAGCAGCAAGACAAAAATGTATGTAACCTTTCTTCATTTTAGGAGGTGGCAAAAGGTCTCAAAGATTACCCTTCACGTGTTAATATTTCAGAACTCTATTATTTTGGTGTGGTAGTAATAAAGAGTGAATTTCAAGATTCTTCGGTATTCTTCCCTTGCCTAATTCTCAAATGCAACTTCTGTGTAGCTAAAACTCTTTTAGTATATCTGTAATATTGAGAGTTTTCATTCATAATGTTTCACTTGGGAAAGTATTGAGTCTTTGCTATTTGAAATGGAAATACAAAATAGTTTACTCCTGTAAACTACACTGTTTGAATCTTTTCAACTGTGCCTTACAAATGATTCCAGAAAGACTTTTAGGATATAGTCAGTCACAAAAACTGTGTCGGCCCACATTTCTTTGTTTTCCCCCATCTTGTTTTTATTTTGTACACTAATTACTTATACTTAAAACAATATTTTGTGTAAATTCTTGTGTATATGTATCAAATTACAAATTGTATTGCTACCTGGAGTAGGCAAAATATTTAATTGCACAGGAATGCATGAATTAGACTGGTGGTATTCTTTAGTTTTTATTCTTGAAGTTGCTACCTAATTCATGAAGATGTAGAAGGTATTTTGTGTTTTTAGGAGTGCATTAAATTTGCTGAGATGAGTTCCCCATCTCGTACTGTAAGCTTCTGGGGGGAAGAATACCTTTCCCCTGATATTTGTGTTTTATTGATGCTGCATAGGTTATTCTCATGGATAGCTTGTTGTACTAGAAATATATCCCCAAAAAATGACCCTCTGAAAAGGACAATGAATGGGTGGTTTGTGTCTACCAGCAGGACTCCTTTGTATTTACTGCTGGGAGTGGGGTATATCAAGATAAGCCTTATCATTCATCTCTGGGAAGTTACCACTTTATCACAAAACTTAGAGTCTATTTGGCATCCCTTGTCTAAAATATTTTCTATCTTTGTGCAGTGATCACAACCTATAAAGACTCATGGACAGATCTATTCTCTGTGTTATCAAGCAATATCAAGTGATACCATTGTATTTAAATGAATTTGTTTTTCTCCTATTAATGAAAACACATGAATGTGGTGATTTATCATTTCCAGAAATTTTCTTTTCATGGTCAGTTACTTAGACTCATGCACAGAAAATACAGTTTGAGTCAATTTTGGTTGTATTCTCAGTTGGTCTATCGAGAGAGAAAAATAAACCCTAGTGATTAAACATACAAATCTGATATTCAGAATTTCTAAATTCCAACCTCAATTTTTCCCTTACTCTGTTATCTTAGGAAGGTAAGAGTATAGAGTCTCCCTGTTCCCTGGTTTCCCCATCAGGGAATAGATAAGATTGTTTTCTCCCAAAGTGATATTATTTGGCAGTAGAAATTTCAGTAACTTATTTTTGGATGTAATCCTGTAAGTACATCAGAAGCCATTTATCACTGCTTGAATATATGTGAAGTTATATCTATAAATATCTATTATTTTACTCCAAAACAAAAATATGGCAGGATTTAATTTTATTAATCTGAGTGTCATCCATCTGTTAGTAGGCTGTGGCCCCCAGTACTGGTGTTGATGCATTAAAATAGCTATTGTTAGCATTGGTGGGTGGAGATTTGGAGAAGGGAAGTTAAGCCTTCTCCAGAGAAAAGAGGATTAAGGGATCAGGGAGGGGACAAAGATAAAGACAGGGAAAGAGACAGAACAAGAGAGTACAGAGAACAGAATGGAGGAGGACAGAGAGAAGA
>PVHY01000277.1:165361-268019 GCA_004024945.1 Uropsilus gracilis | reverse complement strand
TTTAATGGCTTACAAATGCCTATAGATTGGTATTTCGATTTTATCTCTGGTAGCTACCTCTTGGTAGCAGGAGTGGCAGATAATCCTGATAATCCTTTTTTATAATCCTGCTCCCAGTCTCTGGATCAGAAAATTTGGTTTGTGTAGTTTTGCTGTCCCAGGAATCTGATCATAAGGGGCCAGGTATGGCCACTGAGGGCAGTAAGCTTGTTGTAAAAGCAGTCGTCATTCTGATCTAGTTGGAAAAATGACAAGCTTGTGGAAAGCAAAATCACAATGCTGTTGCACATAATTGTTTGGTGCCAAGTACAAGCAGTGTCACAGTAGCATGTGGGCCACCATCCAGAGGGATAATGCTCTCAGTCTGGGAAAGGCTTCTCCTTGTTCTTCCCTGTGGTGATTGTATGGACTTCTGTTACCTCTTTCCAGCAGCCATTGAACAAACCCCAGAGCACTTGATTTTAAAGCCTATTTTTAACTGCAGGAGCTCTTAGATCCCATTGGATATTTTAAAGTACTTATTAGACTTGCTACTCCTTTGTGACACTGGATCATTAGAGTTAAGCCAGATTCTAGGACAGACACTGGTAAAGTCAGATAAAGGGGTGAGTTCATTTCCCAGGTCTAGCATGCTGACAGAGCATTTAGTTTAGTCTTAGTATCCAGCTGCAAATTAGCCTGGGTCTTCAGATTAAGTACCCAGACTGGCACAAACTACAAAAAAATTTTTTTAATATATTATGATAAAATTTACATTCAGTAAATATAGATTTCTTAAGTATACAGTTTAATAAATTTGGTAAAGATATGCAAACATGTAACCATCTCCTAGCTCAAGATCAAACAAGTTCCCTCATGCCAGAAAGTTTCTTCTGGCTAGTTTTCTTTCAGAAGCAACTGCTGTGCACATTTCTGTCACCATACATTAGTACGGTCTGTTATTGAACCTCATATATGGGATAATATAGGACTATACTCATATGTCTTCTTCCTTTTACTCAGTAAAGACTGATGGATTGAATGAAGAAGCAGCTAATGATCGAACCACTTTCCTGGCTTACAGCAATCTGCTTGAGTAAGGATATGCTAAACTGCAGACACCACTTTCTCAATTGGGACAGTAATTGATTCCTGGTATAAAGAAAAAATATTTACTCTTTGAGTGAGTAAGCACAGATACATATAGCATATAAACAGATAAATAGTCTCTGTCATATAAAAAAATTGCATGAGGGAGTGATGAGAGCAAAGGCCTCCTTCAAGGTGGAAAAACTTCTTCACAGCTCTGACATCTTGTCCCCCTCAGTGCACACATCTGTAAAGCTGAAATAACAGTCTCTACCCCCTCAGGTTGAGTGAGGGCACATGCAGCTCCCAGTAGGCCTGGGGTTGTACAGGAAGCCCTTAAGTACTGGTAACTTTCCCTGAAATGTAGTTGGGATTTGTGCTTCAACTTCATCAGTTGTCTGGCAAGGCTAGGAGCTCAGGTGTAGGTGGCCACACTGGCTGGGTGTTTGTCCTGTCCATGCTACTCACTTGCTGGGGCAAGTCCCTTCACTTCTCTATCTCTGTTTACTCATCTGTAAGATGGGGGTAATTGTGGCACCAGTTGCATCATGAGGTTGGGGGTGAAGCAATGTGAGGAGATCAAAGGCATGGGATGAGAACTCATCTGCATCATTACCTGCCTCGCTTTTACCTTCTTTTTGTGCTTTCCTCAGTCAAGTTTTAGAATAGAAATTTATTTCAAGCAGTGTTCTCTGGATTAACTACTGATTGCTGACACCTCCATTTATATGGAGGTAATTAATTTACTCATAACTTGTGGGCCTTCAGTCTGTGTGTGTCCTTAATATCTGTGAATAATTGTTCTTTGTATTTAAAAACTACCCTTCATGCTCATTTGAAAGTTGAGGGCATGCTTTAATCCCACAGTCTTTAAATTTGGGACAGCATGTCTATTCTTGAATTCTTACTGTCAGCACTAAACAATTGCTTCCCTACTTGTGTCTGTTACTCTCTGTGTATGTTTAGATGAAATGTGAGAATCATGTGCTACTAATGATCATTTATATAAAGACATATACCTATTCATACTTTGAGGCCCATTAGAAAATTTGAGATGTTGGGTCATTAACTGGGGAAATGGAGGCCAGGAACATCCAGTGGGAATACCCATACTTCTGAGACCAGAGTTCCTTCCACTCTCAGTTCTTTTTTTCCCTCCACCCTGCCTGTGAAGGGGGGAGACATTGCCTCTAGATGGCCCAGTGATCCCTGCTGAGGATACACTCATCAGAGCCAACATAATTTTCTCTTCTAGGAGTTAAATTCATTTCTTAATTTCCTGCCTTTCTTGGAAAATTCCATTTTTCATCTATATACTTTCCAAATATTTTTTTTATAAGACTAGGTCTCGCTATGTTGCCTGGAGCATCTCATACTCAAGCAATCCCCAGCCTCAACCTCCCAGGTAGCTGGGATTACAGGCATCCACCTTGTCACCCAGCTGCTTTTTTGAGACCAGGTCTCACTATGTTGCCTGGGGTAGTCTCAAACCCATGAACTCATGTGGTCCCAAGCCTCTTGCCTCCCAGCACTTGGACAACATGTGCACGCCACCATGCCCAGCTTCCAGATACTTATTGATCCTTTTTTTTTCCTTTGTGAACATTTCTCATTTTTCTACATCTCTCCTGTGTTCCTAACTCCTAAGTGATTGCGGTATAGAATAGAACTTGGTTCTGAACAAGCTTGGTCTTACCTATGGGATCTCTTTACTAAATGTGATTTGCAAGTATAAGTGCCCCCTTATACTCCATGTTTTCAGTCTTGATATCACAAGACTAAAATTCACCCCTAAAAACACATTTCTATCAGCATTATATCCTGCCTCAGTTACTGTGTTAATCATCTTCAAGACTGGCCACACACATCCAGAAATTTCATTTCTTTTGTAAATGGGTGTCTGTCCAGCCCCATTTATCACAGACAGGAGGTCTGTGATAAAATACATGCACTATCTTTACATTTTGCACTTGTGTTTAAAATACCATTAAGCATTCAGTTGCCACTTTCATTTGGGATTCTTTGGCCCAGCCCATAAACACCACTGGTTCATTTGGTGAGACACAAGCTCATCAGAAACACACCTAATAGATAAAAATGTTTGTTTAATGTTTAAATAATACTACCCTGTTTTATGTGCTGCAATCCTCAGATGAAATACTGGATTTGGGGTGTTTTGTATGTAGCCAATAACAGCTTTCCTACTCAGTTATTTTCATTGATAATCTCTTCTCCACTAGGAAACCTTCCAGTAGGAAATATGCACATTTCCCTGATAATAAATGATTATCAGTTTGGCAGAGGGCTCAGATGGGGCTTAGTTGCTCCAATCAGAACTGGTGGTTTGGGCCTCTGTCAAGTGTCACCATTGTCCCGAGTCAGCCCATACTGACTTTATTTTTGTAGACCTGTTGTGTGCTTTCACTTTGCATTTGACCAATAAATCATCCAGTGAAATGTGTCTCTGGCACAATATACACAATAGGAAACTTGGGGCTTCCAGGTTGTGTGGCCTCTGAAGACTATACTGAAAACCTCGATCTGGAGTTCAGGCAGACTGTTAGACTTAGCACTCCACTGGACTGCTGTCTGCCCTGGCTCAGTTCTTCAAGGAAAAGGTGCAGAATGGTGTTTGAGAAGGTACCCACCAAGGGCTAGACTCAGTGAACTGAGACTCTCCCTTGTACTTAGCTCTCGCTCTGTACGCTGGACTCTCACACTTCTCATCTTCCCTTGGGTAGCTTTGAGATTATTTTTTAAATACTTAGTCATTACGAATAAAATGAATTTTTTTACTACAATCTGCCAGTCTACTGTTTGTAAGCCAAACTGAAGTGATTATAAGCTCAGTAGTCTTTGAAATCCATTTGCAAGGGTCTGCCTTTAGTAAAAATTCAACTAAAGAAAAGCGTCACAGAGAAAATTACTATGAACTTATCAGGTTCTGAGAAGTTGAAGAGGGCCTAAAGAGTTCTGTCATACCACACACTTCCTCCAGCTATTTTTGCCATCATATAAGTACAATACATATCCCATATATTAGATTAGGTTAGTAGTAAAGAAACAAATGGAATGAGTGCCATGTAATTTTTTTAATGGGTCATTTTTTAATAATGTCAACAGATATTCTTCCCTGTTTTGTATTCACACACAAACATGCAAGTATGTTCTTTCATAAGTCCACTGAGTTAGAGTTAAGTCCATTGCTATATCTTCTTGGACTGTAATCTCTTGGTGTGTTTGCCAAGAAATAAAATCGGTTGTCTGTTTTTGTTCCAAAACAAAATTCTTAGCATAATCCTTAGAGTATTTTTCTTACTTTTGAAATAAAAGCAGCATTTTGTTCTTCCAAGACAGAAATTTTGGTGGGGTGTGAAGCAGTTTCTCTGGTTTGGAAGCCTTTTTGGAGACTTGAAGTTTGCCTGCACCAGAGTCCTTCTGGTTTCACCTAAAACGGGGGTTTTTGTCTTAGTATAATTTTGTCCATAAATTCTCCACAAGCCACTGCCACCTTGTAGCAGAAGTTTCAGGTTGGAACTCAGCTGCCAGCAGGATGAATGTGGAAAAACATCTTCCACAGGTGCCCCTCCAGTCTGGATCCCATGGCTTCCAAACTGGAAGGAAGATGGGCCTCAGTGTATGCAGTAAGAGTGCTAATGAAGAAAGCTGAATGGAATTAGACTGCCTGGGTTTCTGTCAGTCTACCTTTTCATGCTGACACCACAGACAGAAACTCAAGTATTGTGGTGATGTATTTGGCACCAACAGCACATTGGAGAATTGGTAGCTCTGTAATGAGTTAACTGCTTTTGAGGAGTTACTGTCTCTAAAAGTTTATTTTTAGCTACTACCTTGTTTTAGTACAGGATTTCAAAGAATATCCTAGGTATTCTTAAATCATAAATCCACCTTGAGTTAATATTCTTGCCTTTAGTTTTATCTAAGTTCATTTTTGCTGCCCTTATGACTAATTTGAGTTTAATTTTTACTTAAGACAGCCTTACCAGTTCATTGAGATTATCATCTAACTTGGATAATTTCATTCCACCAGTGCTCCTCTATTCAGGACGCCTTGGATGCACTTTTCTAATTAATCTGTTACCTGTGCTGTTTTCCTTAGGCATACTAGAAGACTCAGTCACCCGTAACTTACCTCCCTATGCAGAATATTTCTTCTTTGTGATGTAGTTCTATGCATAGTCACAACAGTGATTCTATGTCTTATTCAAGCAACTCTATAATCTCATTGTCCAGATCTTAACCTTACATTTAGACAGATTAGACTTTGTGCCTCAGGTTCCTTATCTGTAAAATGGGAAACAATTATACCCCTAATGAAGTTGTCACTAAGATAAATGACTCAAGCATATAGAATTCCTACACCAAAACCTGGCACTATTACTGTTATAGTAGTCCCCCCTTCCCTTATTTGACGTTTTGCTTTCTAGGATTTCAGTTACCTGCAGTTAGTCATGGTCTGAAAATATGTGCAATAAGATATTTTAAGAGAGAAAGACCATATTCACATAACTCAGTACAGTATGTTGTTATAATTGTCCTATTTTATTACTACTGTTGTTATTCTCATATTGAACTTAATTTATTAAACTGTATCTTAAATTTTTTCATATATACATGTGTGCATATATGTATGCATGTATATATACATCCGTATCTATATGTGTGTATATATACACACATGCACACATATATATAATATATAATATATAATATAAATATAAGCAAAGTTTATACAGGGTTTGTGCCATGGTTTCAGACATCTGCTGGGAATCTTGAAAAGTTCCGCAAAAAGGGGGGGCTACTCTGCTATTTTTATTATTGCATTATTGTTGCTGTTACTATTATTTATTAATAGATTATTTTTATGCAATCTGTGTTCTGGCTGCTGTTACAGAATACTATAGACTGGGTGGCTTACGCAACAAACACTGAGTTCTCACATTTCTGGAGGCTGGAACTCCAAATTCAGGGGACCAACTTGCCCAGATTCTGGTGCTAGCACTCTTCTTGGTTTACAGACAGACAGATGGCCTTTTTCCCATTGTATTTTCACGTAGTGGAGAGAGAAAGAGCTGACTCTTCCTTTTCTTATGTGGACACTGATCCCATTGTGGGGGTGCCCAAAGGCCCCACCTCCTACTACTATTCCATTGGGGTTAGGGTTTCAATAGATGAATTTTTGGAGGGCGCAAACATGTGGTTCATAGTGTCTTGCAGGTTCAGCAACTTGTTGTTTTGTCAGTTGAGTGTCTGCCTGTTCCTTCTACTAAGCACAGTGAAGAGGAGGGACAAGGCAGGGTGATTCATCTTTGCCTCTCCCTTGGAATCTTGTCCCTCAATCCAAGGCATAATGGATCAGTTCTGGGCTTAGAAAAAAGACACAAGTCAGTGTTATAAGGAGTTGATTCAGTGGATATATTCAGCACTACTGCTTATTGGTTACCATCTACCTGTCAGAAAAATCATTAGTAAAATCCTTACCCAACTTTATGTGGAGATTCTTTGAATAGAAATGTTTTCTCAATAACCACAGCTTCCTGAACGTAGAACATGGCCCATCTTCAGCAAGAAATTGTCTTTAATGTTATTTTATACTTCCTAGCAGGAAATTAGAAAGAACACCGAGAAAAATCTATTTTGAATAAATAGGATTTAATGAGAATCTGATTTTTTTTCTTTAATGCATTAATTTCATAACCTAGTACCATAGTAAATCAATACTGGGTATATTAAACAAAGTGTTTTTCTTTTAAAGATATTCTGGAGTGTGTACAATAATATTCCTCCTGTGACTAGCCTGCCATTGAGATGTAGTTATCATTTAATGAGAGGAGAGAGGCGACCACTTTGGTAAGTGTCTAATGTATAATTTGAGGTTAAGGTGGGAGGGAAATGGTTATGAACCTCATAAAATATTTACCCATGCTGAATTGGAATGCCAAGTAATTTTCTAGTGGTGATGTTGCAAGGTAATTTTAGCTATGAGGTAAGCCCACCACCCACTCCCCCTGAGGCTAGTGAGGAGAGGTCTCAGCCTCCTCCACTGAGTGCCTCACCACAGGGGTGACATACAGTCCTTTGGGGGCAGTGCATCATTTTGGCTTGTGCTTTCATTTGCTTATTAATCACTTGGACAGTGGAATGAAAAAACTCAGTCACTGAGCTGAGGAGAGCAGATGTGGTATCTACACCTGCAACATGCTTGGGGAAAGCTCCTATCTTCTCAGCCTTTACCTCTCATGAGCACATGGGGAGTCTGAGATGCTGAGCATGGCCCAGCTCCTTCCTTGTTAATGACTTGGTATAGGGATGAAGGTAGTAAGTAGTAACTGGTTAGGCTAGAATCCCAATTAGTAATAAATCCTTTATATCATGTCCCTCAACTGTTTTACATTGTGTACTAACTGATAAAATAGATTTATCTTGCCTCGTTCAGTAGAAATGAAAGAAACCTTATTTGAGCAAAAAGTGAAAATTTGGACCACTGTAACTGAAGTATCCACTGATAGGGCTGGTTTCTAGCAGGTCTGGGAAGTGTTATGCTAGGAATATGATACACTCCTTCAGATTTGCTTTGCTTTCCTCTATTGGTTTTATTTTCAGGTATGCTTTTCCATTTGTTGTGGGAAAGTGATTTTCATAGGCTGCAGTCTTATAACCTAGAAGTTTATCGAAGTCAGCATTCACCAGCCTCATTAATAGACCAGTTCTGGCTTCCATCAGCCCACCTTCCTGATGCTGGCAATAACACAGACTAGGAAGAGAAAATGTTCTCCTAGGCAAATCGGTCATCAGTCCATTTTGGAAACTAGCAAGTAGAATCAATCTATTGGGATATATGTCATGTAAGAGTAGGGATCGTTGAATCCTTAAGGGAAATTGGGAGCAAATATCAAACAGGGAAACATGGAAGATATTTGCTACAGATACTGAATTTCCTACTAGGACTACACACGAGGTTGCTTTAAGAATCAGTGAGGTCATGTCCCAGGCATACTGAAGTGTAAAGGCCTTCACATATGCAAAGCCATTGTCTGTCATGTGAAGTCATTTGTCTGCCCCCAAATTGTCTTGGGAACCTCTTATCATCACCTTCTTGAGATAATCTAGTGTCCCACCATTATCTCTGCCCTTGTGATCACTGAATTCTACTTTCTTCCCTTTCTATCCTCTTCCTTTTTCTTTCCTTTGTTTCTATTTTCTTTCCTTTGTTCCTATTTCCAAAAAAAGGACAGAGAGAATTTATTTTAAAATGTATTTTTTTTTTTTGTTTTTTAATGTCACCTCTTATTAAACTAAATATGTATAGCGTGGCTTCTTTCTTGAGTATGACTCTAAACATTGATCTTTAATCCAGGGAAGAGGAGAGTAATGCAAAGGGTGGTGTGTGGAAGATGAAAGTTCCCAAGGACAGCACGGTAGGTTTCTCTCTATAAATGGTTAAGCTTGGGGTGGTTGTTGGCTACATATGATGAGCTTTGTGTGCATATTAGGTGGGACCCCTGCTGGTCTCAGAACAAGACAGGGGTGAGAAATTCTTCTCTGACCTTGAGGATTTTCTATATAGCACTATCACTTTGAACTTGTATTACCATGCTTCTCTCTGTTGTAGTACTATAATAGTATCTTGTCATGCTAAGAGCTAAATGCTTACAAAATTTATAGAAAAGCTCATTGTCTTGTCGGCCATCATTTCCTCATTAGCTGTAAATTGCATGTGGAAGTTGGTCTCAAATAGGGAGAATCAGGGTCCATTCCTGCCAAAAGCTCATCCTTCCTCCACTGAAGAGTGTGATACTTGGGAGAGGACCTTGCATCTTATTCTATGGGTTTTGCATGAGATTATGCCAGCCTCCCTCTGTGAGTAACAAGAACTTTGTTGATGGCCTTCTAGGATACTGGTTGGCAATGGCCAAACCTCAGAAACTTAGATTTCTCAGGAGTAGACTCTAATTCATGGTACTGACTGAAAATGAACATTTCAAATCTGTTCTTAATCCCTGAGAAACCCAGAAACTTCTTTGGAAATGGATGAAAGGGCAAATACTACCCAGTTTTACCTTTTCATGGTTTCTTTCATGTGGATAAGCTCAAAGAATTGCGATGTCTCCAGGGACCTATGGCTCAAGCTGGAGTCATTCCCCTCCACACACAGACCTACAGATAGGACCAGATTTATTGGTTAAAGATGCAAGTTATTAGTCAAAATGTGTAGCTCCAAGATTTGCCTGTTATTGGGATACGTAATTAAAAAATAGGTTAGGGGAGTAAATAGCAAATTAGGCAAAATATAAAAAGTGCTCTCTAAAATGGAGAAAGCAGAGAATATAAGAGAACGAGGGAAGTTAAGATTTTTTAATCTCAGCAAAAGTAAGTTTTCCTTTTCATGGTTCTTTATCTGTTCACACTAGATGTTGATTTCTAGAAAAAACAATCATGATGTCAGCATTCAGCAGAAAGCCACTGGAAAGCTTAGCTCTCCATTCTCTTGCCATCCCATTGGCCATGTGCAGCTACCAGTGTGCAGCCATGTCTGCACAGACGGCCTCATTTCAGCTTGCTCCTAACTGATGACAGTGGGAACTCGTAGCCCCCCCATGTCTGAATTAAAAACAGGGGCATGTACTTTCTCTTCTCTACATCCCAACTTTGTTACTGACTGCATGAGATAGCATTTGGGACAGATAGAAAATGAAAGGACTGAGGCCAGGTGCAGTAGCACACCTGTAATCCCAGCTTTTTGGGAGACAGAGGCTAGGAATCACTTGAGTCCATGGGTTTGAGACTACCCCGGGCAACATAGTGAGACCTAGTCTCAAAAAAATAGTCAGATGTGGTGGCATGCACCTGTAATCCTAGCTACCTGGGAGGCTGAGGCTAGGGACCACTTGAGTCAGGGGATTCAGGACTACATCAGACAACATAGCAAGACCTAGTCTCTTAAAAAAAATAAAAAAGATAGGAGAGAGCAAAGAAAAATTCTCTTTGAAAGTGACAGTCCCCCTGGTCAATGACTGTTGTCTGGTTAAAACTTTAACTAGGCTACTTACAGCTCATTAGAACATAATAATAAACATCATTGTTATAGCTAATCTGTGTTGAGCACCCGGCATAGAGCAAACCTGTGGCTATTTATGGAATGCATCTTAAGTGTTGAGTCCTTTTGTTGCAGTCACAGTGTTAAATCTTTCCAATACATTTGTTGACTAATTTCGAAGTCACAACAATCCTGGGAGGTTGGCTCTATTATTATTCCCTGCTTGCCTGAGGAAATCCATATCAACCTCAGAAAGGTTGATAACTGAACTGGATAAAGATGCTAATTATCCTTTTAGGATTCCAGTCCAGTTGTGTGAGTTTAGAGCCTGAGAACTATGCCAAGGAAGTGACTTGTAACTCCAGGAACTTGTTAACAGATTCTGACTGGCTGCAGGATGGTACTAGTAGATTTGGTCTAGCAGAGACTCCAGTTATTCTCTCTGGGAGATAGTGGACTGCAAGTTTTGCTTACTTTTATGGGTGAATGTATCCATTTACACATCCAGCTCAGTCACTAGGCATCAACAGCCTTCATAAATGGATGGAAATCTTCAGGTCTTTAGTATTTAATAAACCTCAAATTTCCTTAACTGCCCTTTATTTATGTAACCTATAAAATGCTTTGTATACTGCAAGAAGAACAGAGGAGTAGTTTTGAAAAGATGCAGTTTACTAATAGCATTCAAATATAGCAAAGTTGATATATTTTAGGTCATTGTGAGGTGAAGAAATGGTCAGTTACAAATCATTTGAATGCATCTTCCCCTGTTCTTCCTAACTTCATCAGAGATTTCCTTCGAGATTAACTTTGTGACTGGACACAAACTTTGTGATTTTGAATCACTTGTATCTCCCTGTGTGAAGTTACCTGTACAACAGTACAGCATACCACAAGAGGTGATGGGGAGATGTCCATAGCCTCTGGTTGTGGATGGAAAGTGCATGTGAGGCAGTAGAAGCTGATGTGACTTGTTTAGCTCCTGAAGATAATTGTCTAAAAATATATGTGTTGTTTTTTTTTTGTTTGTTTGTTTGTTTTTTATTTTTTTCCCCATACAAGTCCACAGTTTGGAAAGAGTTGTTATTAGCGACTATCGGGGAACAGTTCACAGACTGTGCCGCTGCAGGTAAAGAAGCTCACGGCTCATCCCTGACATGTGTGCTTGGCTTGTTTTTGTTAATTGCAGAAGTTTGTGTTTGTGTGTTTATTTTGTAACTATGAAGTTACTTAGATTTTTTTTCATGTGATTGTGGCATTTAGTGTGTGTTTATGTGTATATTTACATATGTATATACATCTAGTATATATATGTGTATGCATATATTTTTTCCCTTCATAGCTCATCTTAGTATTCATGAACATCTGTACAAAATAAATAGAAAGAAAAGAAGTTTGAACCCTTAACAAAATTTGTGATATGTTTCCTTTATCTGTTACAGTTCTTCCTAAAACGTTTGATGAAGTTTATATTCTTTTCTACCCTTCCCTTCACCCTCCTTCCTGCCCTTTTGTTGGCCCCTTGCTCAAAGAGAGCTATAAAGGATAGACAGGGGGTATGGTCAGCATTATTTCTGGTGTGTGCACAGTTAAACCAAAACACAAGATCTTTAAGACTTGACTTGGAGACCATTTTCAAATACTGAGTGGATTTCTGAGAGTCCCCATCAGTACATTTTTAGTTTGCTTTGTTTTTATCATGAAACCACTCAAAGAGGAGAATTGAATTTCTTGTTTGAAGTTTTGTTTTCTTTGGTAGTAAAATTTAGAATGACTTTTTTCTTGTTTGCCTTTCAGTTACTATTTTTGTTTTTTAACTAATTGTTACGGACTGATTTGCCCTTCAACCTCATAAGTGGTTCTATTTTAGGATCCCCCATGGCCCTAACCAGTGCTGTAGCAAACTTCAAATCCATCTCAGTAGTAGTTTCAATAATTCAGTTTTTGTTTTGCTTACTTTCTTTTTTTTGCTTGCTTCTTATTTTTATTCACTAAAAACAAAATGTTTTTGTCATGTTGAGATGAAAAAAATCTCAAAAGTATAGATTTTATCTGTTTTAATAGGGAATAGTTATCCAATTCACAATCTGTAACAAAAAATACATCCCATGTATAATTACAAACACACACACAACACTAAAAGAGGAAGTTTTCTGTATGATTTACTCCTGTTTCCAGAACCATGGAAACTTGTTTAAGAACCATTAATAGCCAGTGTTGAATAAAGAAGACCTGTTGTTCTGTGGTTGACTTCAGAAATGAGAGCACCGATAACTGTTAACCTTTATTTATTCCACTAACCTTGATCCCCCATTTTAAGCAGTTAGTTCCCATTTCCCTCATCTTTACACAGTGGCTCTTCCTAACTCTCAAGTCCTTTTCCTACTACCCTAAAACCATCAGGGTTTTGGTGATTGATTCTACTTGCTTGATTTGTTTGTGACCCGATCTGCCTTTGCACAAGAATTGCAACCTTTTTTACCCTGACATCTGTAAAGTGCTGTGCAAGTAGGCTATGCTAGTTAGGAAATGCCAAATCAAACTGAAATATTGACAGTCCAGGATATTGAGCTCCATTAATAATAGCACATTCTGACCAACATATAAACATGGGCAAAACCAAAACACCAGTGAATGCCAGAATTCCCTATGAGACTGACCTTATGACTCTATGGTCACTCCTATAAGTGGTAAACTACAAGACTTTACTCTCTTTGATGGTATACTTTCACAAAAAATTTAACATTGAGCTCTAGAAATCATATTTTGAAGGCATAAATTTGAAAATCAGAAACCAATATACAAAATAAATTCCTTGATAAGAATAAGTTGTGGATGGGCATGGGCAAGGACCATTTATGTTTTGGAAACTTCTGTTTAAATGTAACATTAAATACAGAA
This sequence comes from Uropsilus gracilis, assembly GCA_004024945.1. Lineage (NCBI taxonomy): Eukaryota > Metazoa > Chordata > Mammalia > Eulipotyphla > Talpidae > Uropsilus > Uropsilus gracilis. Next base: position 254,992 of record PVHY01000277.1, on the reverse strand, counting down.
ATTTTGACAAGCTATAATGTACATGGCTTCATAAATATTCTTAAAGCAACAGACCTTGTAATCTCCTTGCTCCCCATCCAAAGGCAGCTGCCAGTGTTACTTCTATGGGCTAATTTTGCCTGGTTTTGAACATTTATATAAATAGAATAACTTAATGTCAAGTTATACATATTTATCCAGGATCAAATTTTTAAAGGAAAGGAGGAGAGAAGAAAGGAATTATTTTACTGAAGATGAATCCCATTAGTAAATTGGACATGTCTTTACTTAAATTGTTTCTAAAAACCAGGGTGTTTTTACCTCTAAAAAGACAAGTGGAAAAAAAGGATGGCACAAGTAATTAAATCTATAGATGCACATCAAATTAGGAAAATAAGGCAAAGCATATTAAGACAAAATTTTACTTTTTTTCCTTCTACTTACTGATATCAAGTATATAAGGAGAGAGCTGTCTCTTTAACTTACATGAACTTACATAAACTTACTTGAACATGTAAATCTTGAGTCAAAAGTCTTTATTGCTAGCATTTTGTTACAAATTATTGTAAGCAAAGAGACAAACATATGACAGTACAACAAAATGTGACTTATTTAGCCACTCTTCTTATATATCTACAAGGCAACCCCACATCCAGAATCTGGTTAAAAGAAGACCTGCATTAGTCAGTACAGATAAAGGCTTAAATATCCATTCATGGTAGTAGTAGAATAGAGAGCCACACTCAAGATATTTACTTTTACTTTGTACATAGTGCTTACAGATGATCATTGATTCTCTTGCCCATAGTTAAAGACCCCAAACCAGAAGGGGTAGCTGGAGAGAAGCACTAGAGAGCAGAAAGATTTAATTAAAAAAATAAGGAGATGGGAGAACCTCAGGGTAGACAATGATGTAATATATATATATATTAATATATATCAATGAAATTAATTTTATTTATAATTTAATTTAATTTTTTAATAATTTAATTAATTTATAATATTAATATATATCAATGAAAATAAACTTTAAAAATTAAATTAAAAAAGGAGCAGACAAACCACAAAAATCAGTGCACGTACCTGGAAACACACAGTCTGGGCCCAGTTACTGTTAGGGCACACTGCACTAGTCACCTCAGGATCTTTGCACACTGGACCAAAAGTCAGGGGAAATACTTGCTGCACTTCACAGTCAAGCATCAAGGAAAAGTTCATGTGAGTTCATTTGGCTTTCAAAGGCAGAGTCTTATGCAACTCATTTTAGAGTCTCATCAAAACAGAGTAGGAAATAGTCACAAAGCTTTGTTAACATGTGAAAAAGGGTAAACTACTGATCTGGAAAATTCACCTGCTGTAACACTGGATAGATGTGATATGATTGCCGTGCTTTGTCTGCTACCTTGCTTTTGCCCAGTTATTCTCCTGTACAAACAAGTGTTTACTCTGGGTTCTCCTGTGGCACCTTCTTTTTGCCACCTTATAACTTAAAAGGGATTGGTGCTTAAAAAGCAATCCATGCAAACTCAAAACTCTCACTCATTTATTTTTTCCCATCTTCCTCTCAGATGACGAAGTCATAGGAGTTAGCGTCAGTGTTCGGGACCGAGAGGACGTCGTCCAAGTCTGGAATGTAAATGCCTCTTTAGTTGGAGAAGCAACTGTTTTAGAAAAGATCTATGAACTTCTGCCACACATATCTTTTAAAGCAGTATTTTATAAACGTAAGTGCTTCATTTTCAGTTATTACTTTCTAGCATATTCGCTCAGACTTTAAAAGATAGAAACTGTTGTAAATGAGGTGAAGGCAGAATCATTTGAAATTCTATAATCCAGAAAATAATTCAATAAAAATACATTTCAAAAGAAAAAGTTTAGTCTCAGAAATTAAAATGAGGTTTTATTGTCACCTAAATGCATGGATCAGAAAAGGAGAGACATACTGATTTGTTATTTTCAACATTTAAGCCTGATTTAAATTTGTCATTCTCAGAAAAAATTACATTCTATTTGAAGCAACAATAACAAAAATGTTATTATATGAACTGGCAGGTAGATATTCAATCATCCCTTCATAAACAGGAATTTATAATGTATAACATCTGTATTTGTGTAGGAACTCATTCTGAGCATAGGGATGATTGAATGTTCTACTGAAATGCTAATATGTCCTCATTACGATGACTGTGACATAGAACCAAAAGAGAATTCATGCATAGTGGTGAAATGTTAACAGTATGAATAGGTGTGTGGACCCATTGTTTCCATCATGATTCATGTTCATTGCCTTTGTGTGCTCTTTTGAAAAAGTCATCTTTTCCATAACGAAAACAGCTTAGTGCTATTATACCAATGTTTGGTAGAAAAAAACTGTGGGTTATACTTTTTAACAAGGAGTTAGAGAAAAAGATTGACAGCCGTAAGCATATATGCTGAATTTCCCATTTCCCAAACTTTCTCAAGAGTCAGTAACCCAATTTTTAAACTATTGTATTTCATTGAATCTAAGATGCCCTTGGTGCTAAGTATTATTTTAGTATTACTAAGAAAGGAAAATAAAAGGTTCCCAGTTAAACAATGACACATTATTGACTTCAGAGATCTTCTAATGTAGAGTAGGGTAAAGGGGGGGAGTGCATCTTAGATTATTGAAATACATCTTACTATTATTAAATTTTTCCCAAATCCCTTGCCAGAAAGTAGAAAACTCCAATTTTTCTCCATGATGGTGTTAATACCATAGAAGATGTTAAAACCAGGGCCTTCCTCTAAAAAACCTGCCACTCATAGGCCAAGTGACTTAGTTTAAGCAGTGAGATTGACCATGTGCTGTAGATAATCAGGAGGTGTTTAGCATCTGGATTCTAAATGAAAGTTTAAAGAAAAGAAAGAGAAAAGTGGCACTGCAGAAATCGATTCTTAGCTGTGCAGTGTGGAAATTGCACCTCTGTAGATTAAATTTCTCATTCCTTAGGAGACACTGTGTTTTCAACCCAGATATTAGTTGAAACGTCACTGACGGTCTTGTCTGTCTCTTTTCCACAAGACTTCAACTTCCACAGAAACTCTGAAAAGAAGTGAGTTTCATTGCCCTTTATGAACAGGGCTAAGCATTCTTCACTGCCTTTGAACCAGCTCCATGTTTGCCTCAAAAAAGGAGAGAACAGTTTGGAATCATGAAATCTGAATATTCTGACTTTTTGTCCCATTTCAACAGTGTGACATTGAACAAGTCACGACTTTACTCATTCTTTCACTTTGTTGTATAAATTTTGAGGAGGCTGGTCTTAAATGATCTCCAAGGTTCCTTCTACTTCAAAATTCTGTGATTAAATTTCCAGGTAACATGTTGGTTAGCAGCAGATCCCACAGAGATAAGTGTGTCATTAGATGATTAGCCACAGAGTGGTGAGACTAGTTTCTAAAGCAATGGCAATAATCAAGTAAGATGAACAAGGATGAGTCATTGCTTAGCTTCTGATGGGCCAGGAGGAAGATGAAAGCCAGGTAAGGGGAGGCCATTACTGCTTGGCCAGCTAAGTCAAGCTGAATAGACATTCTAAGGATTGATAACATGATGAAGTTTGTGAGTAATGTAGAATTGGCTATGGGTCTCAGTAGAAATCCATATTTTAATGGCATAAATTAACATTTAAAACCTCCGATTATTCAAATAAAACTTTGAATTGGAAAAGAAACAACAATCCTCTTTATTTTCTATAAAGCAGGCAGTCCTTTACTCAGTAGGGTGATACTGCATTTGCTGTAATTTGGGAAAATGAGGTTTGGGCAGAAATCTTACAGTATGATAAAGAGCACTGTAGGGGAGCTGAGTTAGGAAGGACCAACTTCATGTTTTTACTCTGTCTTGTTAGTAGGATCCTGGTGTTAAATATTCATGAGTGTTAAGTATTCATGGCAGGCAACATGGCAGATTTGCCCTGTAGAAAGACCCTAGGCATATTTGGTCAAGGCCGTCAGGAGGGTGGGTGAGAATCTGACTGTTGACAAGTTCTGTGATTTGGCTACAAATTGGTTATTTGACTGAGAAACTCATAGTTTGGAGACCTCTCTTCCTCAAATTATGTTGCATTCTTCAGAGCAACTGTATGACAAATGTCTTTTCTGATGTGAGAATTGCTTATGGAAGTTGGCAAGTCTCAAGCCAGATCTTCCCCTCCCTGCCTGCTTTTGCATGGGCAGTAGCTAAGACCTGTTTTCACATGTTCAGCTGGTTGGAAAAAATCAAAAGGAGACCTACATTTTGTAAAAATTGTATGAAACTTACATTTCAGAGTCCATAGCTAAAGCATGTTAGCACCTAGCAGTGCTCATTTTGTACATACTGTCTGTGGATGCCTTAGTGCTACAGTGACAGGGTGAATAGTTGGCACAGGGACCCTGTGACCCACAAAACTTAAAACATTTTTCTCTGCCCCTTTCCAGAAGACACCTGTAGACTCCTGGCTTAGAGCATTTCTAATTTTCCTCTCTACTGTGGCTGACCTGAGACTGACAGAACTTGCTCTGTTCCCTAGAACTCTCCCAGTTCTGAGTGTTCTGTTTCACATCCATAACTGATCAGGAATATAGTTTCTTGCATCTTCGTTCTGACTGCGCACACTAGCACTCACACCTCAAAGTAACAAAGTTTGTGGACAGTCAGTGCTTCTTGCATGAGCCCAACATCACTAGGATACTCCATACTTGATCCAACTACTCTGCATATTTTATTGCAGACCACACCGTGTTTGGTGTTTGCCCTAAAATTTTTTAAAAATAAAAATAAAAGAAACAGAAAGAAATATTTATAAAGCTATACATGTGAGAAATTTTAAGGTAAATGAGTTTGGGTTACAGGCCACCCTTAGCAGTGTAATCAAACCAGGGTAGTCCTAGGAGCCATAAGGAGTGCTCTCCCACTGTTTGATCCAAGAGAAGAGCAGGAACACAATACACCCAAAGGAAGAATGCCCTACCCCCAGCCCCAGCCCAGCATCAGTCTAAAGAATTTGGTCCATGTTAACAACAGTGAGTTGGGAGGGTCTTTATAGGTGACATGGGGTAGAGGGTCTTAACAGGTAACATAGGGTAGCCCTCTCCTCTTCTCTCCCCCTCCCCCCAACTCCTGTACCTTTCTAGGATCCCATTCACCACTAAAAGCAGATGAGAGGACAGGGTCAAGGGATCCTGAGGCACCTTGTCTTTATCAGCTCCCAGTTATGGTGACATTTCCACTTGAGAGAAGAGGGTCTTCCCTTGCTTTACCACACTGGCTTAACCAGATTCAGGAAGCCAGTTTTCAGACTTGACCTTTTGCCTTGGGAGAAATGTTATGTATTTCATAGGTCTCCCATTTTCGACATCTACTTCACAGAGTTGTAAGTTTTTAAAGTGCTGTTTTTATAGCAAAATTTTTTATTCTGGAGTTCCTAATTGCAATTAGTAAGTTTGCAAGCCAGACAAAAAAGCACTGGGGAAGAAAAACATAATTGGGGAAAAGAAAAACAAAACATTCATTTTAAGAAACTTTATTCCCCTCATAGGGTGTTCAGAGGTATAGGGAGACATAATATAACTTGTGTTGTCCTTTGTTTTTTTTTTTTTTATTTTACTTTTTTTTTAAGTTAGGCTTGTTAATAGCCCTGTGTTGGGAAATGTTAGCCCCCTCCCCACCCTTGCATCTTGTGGGGAACGTTTTTCCCTGCAGCATTTGATTGCACCAAGCCTGTTCCCTTCATTGGCTTGCTGGGATTACTCATCCTTTCCAGCACAGCAAGAAGTAAGCAGCATGCCCATTGCTTGTTTATTCCTTCCTTGTTTTAATTTTCATTATTACGTTTCTCAGGAAATATACACCTTAGCTAACTGGCACAAAAGGTATTTGAGTTCTTGCCAACATTTGGGGAAACTGAATGAGATGCCTAGAAGAGGGTTGCCCCATCCTTTGCTTAAAGTTTTCTTTCCTTTTTTTCTTTTTTTGTTTTTTTCTGTCCTTTAGCCCATGAAGAGCATCATGCTTTTGAAGGTGGACGTGGAAAACACTAATTGCACTCTGTAAAGAATTCTTTGTCCTTTGCTGATTGGTTTTGGAAACGGTCTTAACAGGAGGGAGAGTGAAGAGAAGACTTGCCGAAGCCCGATGCTGGTCAATTTAGAGTGGGTTTCTGTCCTTGCAGATTGGGCAATTAGGACTCAAAGTGGCAGGTGGGGTGGGGGGCAATTGTGTGGGTTTCTACAGTCACATTACTTGCTTTCTTTATTTTTGGCTTTCTAAATTCTCTGTTCTTTTCACTCTGATTTTTTTCTGCCCTTTTAAATTCCTTATTCAGTCTAATTATTGTTTTCTGCACTCCCCTTTCATTGAGGCACAAGAAATCGGTTTCCCTTTCAGTAGCTCTGCTGTACCTAGTTAATGAGAATATGCATAATCATGACAATACTGCTTTTGAAAACCACACTGTACTTGGAGAATACTAGCTTGGTGAAACCTGTCTTTTGATTATTTGTTGTGACACATTTCTACCTACTATGCACTGGGCATTGTTTTCTCTGTCCCAGGGAAAAGAAAAACATGCTTAATCTGATTTTGCACTGACAGCACACACATCTTTTATTTTTCCTTTTTAAAACGTTTTTTAGTGATAAAAGGAAAATAATAGTTCGGTTGCCTAACATGTAAACTATAATCACAGTTGGTTATCAGACTGTAAATCAGACTCTGGGTCTCTGGTCCCTCTATGGAAATTTTCTAAACAGAATTTCTGTTCAACTTTTTTCAAAAGGAAGGCTTATAGTGGTGGCAAGGGATTTCTCCCCGGAGCAAATCTATTTCTGATCTAAAGAGGAAGTGATATTTTAATTGTTTGACAATTTCTTTCAAATTTTGAATATATGTACTCAGCCCTTTCCAGAGCAATCCCTACACTTTTTGTTACATGGTGCCCTCTTCCTGTTCATAGTGTATGTCTTTTCTGCCCATCTGTAGTCCTCCAATTTGGGCCCCTTTTCATTTAAGAATAGGAAGTTAAATTTCATTTCCAGGGTGAATGTGAGTATTTACACAGTTGAACTTTGAATATACTCTTCGTATTAATTGTTAGAATTGTTGATTACAGATAGTGTCATTTACCAAAGAAATACTGGTACTAGTAGAAGGAAATGGCCATTCCCTGAAACACTGAAATGTGCTCAAAATGTGCCAATTTCCTCTTGAAACTCTGTCAAACCTCTTCCTGCTTTTTCCTGATAAAAGAGCGGGACTGTTAGGAGGTCCTTCTTCCCACTGACTTGGTTTTGGAGTCAGTGGAACAGGTGCATGCGGGCACCTTCCACAGAAGGGCCGGGCACGAGGTTGCCCCAGGATAGTTCATTCCTCTTCCAGCATTGACCAGCAGAAATCTGGGGCTGCTTCCTACCCCAACATGTTTGTAAATAAAACACTCCAGACCATTACAAGGACTGTCAACAATATCTATTTATAAAAACTGTGCTCCTCATATGCAGTGCTAACCACATCAACCATTTTTACCATGATAGTAGTTTTTCATCATACTTTGTTTCTATGTAGTTTCTTCAGTGATTTGAAAATGAGATGTAAAATTATCAGATCCATTCTTCAGAAGCCTGGAACTTGTTTCTCTACACATTGTACTAATGTCCACTTGTTTTTAAATTGTTTATTTAGAATTTTTAAAAAATTATTCTAGGCATAAATTAAAATTCTTTTTTATAATATAAGTATTTTTATTATAGATTAGAAAAAGGATATGAATGACTTACCTTCATAACTGTCATATATTTCCATAAGAAAATAGATTTTTGAATCATTTTTATTTTTGAACTTTATTTAAAGCATTGTGATATGATCAACTTTACATGTGTGTAGCCTTTGAAATAAAAAAAAAATAGGATGTTAGGCTCTCATTAATGTTTTCCAGTTTTTATTGCTTATGATTATGGAACTTTTGTCCTACAGAAATTCTATAACTGTTTCTTACCATATAGCAACTACCAACTATGAAAGGGTTTAATTTGCCACATGTTAAGCACCTATCATCTAAATTAAGAGAGGATTTGGTCAGATTTTGCTTTGGAAATTGCTTTAATTGAATAGTTCATAGTAGACTTTGTATGAACTAAGCTGATTTAATCAGTTTTAAAGCCCCTCATTACCTTTTCAGATCAAAGACGTTAATACTCATTCGAGATACCAGGAAATATTTTGTGGAGCATGTGACTTTATGTTAGGAACTTGTACCCATCTTTGTCAATACCAGGAATGTGTGAACCTGCAGTAGAATCTGCATTTTCTTAGCCATCTCCTTGCAAGTGCACTGAGCAACCTGCAAAGAGCTACACAGAAGCCAGAGCCCACTTGCTCATCTTTGTGATACCTCAGGGTCTGTAATGCAGAGCCAGGGACTCTGATTCAAATCCAGTACTTTTTCTTCTGTCATTCCCCTAGTTGTCACCCACTGAATAAGGATGAATGATAGCCATTTTGAGTAGCTTGTCTGTGTTTTAGCTTTCTCTTGTAAACCCTTTAGTGATTACTCAATTATAACATTCCCTGTCCTGTACCCCCATTTTTCCACATTTCTGAAATGAGGGTATAGTTGACAGTATACATACATATCTAACATAATGTGGCTATTACACTCACAATTGATTGGGCAGGGCATATGAAAATACAATTCTAGTAAACTTTAAATGAATTTGAAGTGACTTTGACTTTCTCAGCTCTCTGCAAAATACTTCATCCCTACACCATACACACAATCACAGGACATTGTGATTGAAAGAAATTTTGTAGTTGGGTTGACTATATGCAATCTGCCAACTAAGCCGAGTGAGAGGGCAAGGGCTCTCAAGTGACAGAACCAGCCTTGCTGTTGCAGGCTGAGCCCTAGACCAGGCTTACTTAAACTGAAAATACTGCAGTCTGTCAGCAATAGCCCTCTTTCTACCTGGTGATCCCTCTACCAACCCCCAGCACAGTCTCTGATTCAGCCTGCTCACTGACGTGGCTATACCTAATCAGACGTCATCCTTACACACAACTCTCATTTCCTTCCTCTCCCTGTCAGTAACTAAAACAGTATGAGAGTTTGGTGTTTGAAAATAACCTCCTTGTGAGAGGAAGTGAATCTTTCTTATGAGAAACCTAGTTTTGGAAGAGCACAACTTTCGGAGCTAACAACATTTGGAGTCGTCACATGGTGGCGCTGCCTTCCAGCTGACGGTCCTGGCTCATCAGCCTAACATCCAGCTGTTTGTGTAATCATTTTAAAATTATTCTGCATTTTGCTCTTACTGTTTTACAAAAATTTAATTAGATTCTACCCCCAAAAATTTAGCTCTCCTATACCTAATAAAAATCTATCCAATATTGCACTCTCTGGATGTATTTATAAATGTTTAAATCTTTGGCTTTTGTTGAGCCTAGGAGCATTGATGAAAAAAGAATGTAGTTAACATACAGAAAGTAGCAGAAATATTTCATCACATAGCATTCCTAAAGGGAGAAGTAAAATTGGGGTTTGTTTTCCCTTTAGCTTTCCAAATATAGAACTCCCCTTTATTTTTTCTGCTCCGCCCCCTCAAGTTCCCCTTTAAAATAAGTATACTGTTCACCTTTAAAATGTAGTGTACTCTTATCTATATTTTACTTTTCTATAGGTTTTCACTCATTACAAGTGAAAGTAGAGGACTGCCTGTAGATAGTTTTATTTTTAAGAGTATATTCTATCAGTTAAAAATTATTTGAGAGTCTGGTGACTCAGGCATATAAAAATCCTGGTTGTCTTAATGAGAAGAGTCAGAAGAAAGGAGAAAGACAGGAAAAGCAGAGCTTGGGAAGTTCTTTTGAACTGATGCTTCTGTTTAGCAACCAGAGTGAATTTTCCTCTACTTCTCCCATAAAGGAAAAAAAATTTCATTTAGATTCCTTATACTTTTGATTATATTGTTCTGCTTTCTATTTTTATATGTGCATCAAAATATAAGAACACTTCTTACTTAGGTTAAATCACTCAGACTAAGAACCACCACTATCTTGTGTTATAAAAAAAACCATTGTCTTGCTGATACAACTCGACTTTTGATAACACAGACTCTTAGAAGTTTTAAGTGGAAGGGACCTTTGAGATCATCTATCAGTGCTCACCTCTTAGAATATAGCAAAATTACTGAGTGCTTACTTAATATACAGACATCTTCCCCCCAACCCTAGGGTTTCTGGTTAATAGATTTGGGAGGTGTAGGTTCTGCTTTTGTAGAAGACACCCCAATAACTCTTAATGTGATGATCAGCCCCCCCACACACACACACCCATGCACATAGAAAAGAAGGAAAGCCTTCTATCTCCCAAGCTCTCACAGGTGACCTGATTAAAAATGTGTAATACCAACAACGTTATGAAGGCTGGAGAAAATCGTTTTTATTAAAACTTGAAAAAAAATGATGCTGGTAAATGCAAACTTTGTGGCTAACACCATAAGAGTTAGAAGTAGCCCATCTCTGGAAGTCCATAATATAAAGCCTTAAACGTAGACTGGTAGCGTTTCTCTTCTCAGTACCATTTCAAACTGTTAAAAGACAAATTCATGTTCAGATAGGTAGTTACTCTATAGGTGCAGTAACTACTTTTCTATATTGTCTTATGGCATCTGGGTTTCAGCATCATTGAACAAGATTAAATGGATGTTACAGAGCTATAAACTTGCATGTGAAATAATGCAAAACTGTTCCAATAACTATCAGAGTAGCCTGAGAATGAACATGCAATAAAATTAATTGTCACTCCTAGGTATAACTTACCAAAGTTGTTGCTAAACTGGAGGGATTCTTTAATACATAGGAGTATCAAAACAATCAAATGAATGATCCCTAAATCATATGTGATAAACAAGTCATTGTGAAGTCAATATTTTTTGTTCATCATTGCTACTAAAATTTAGAATGCCATTGTTTATGTGTGTGTTGAATGTACTTTATTAGAATATCCAATAAAATAGCCTTTTGGATATTCTATCCTCTTGTGTCCTTCAGAAATCATGAGGTTGAAGGAATTCTGTGTTAAATGTTTTTGTTTTGGTTGCTGCCTGAAAAATTACCTACTCATTTAATGAAATGCAAGATTTCTTTATGAAAATTCCAGTTTCTAATGTCAAAGTCAGAATTTTTCTTAAAATTTGATTTTGGACCAGATGTTTATTTGGGATTTATTGAACTGTAACTTTGCATTAGAGAAATGAACATGAAGTACATATGAGCATTACTGAGTTTTCTGCAGGAAATTAATTGTACTTCTCATCTTTTCACATACCCCCCCAAAAAAAAAATCTTAATGAAGGTTTAAGAGAGTAAAAATTTTAATCATAGCATTATGCATTATATAGTGAATGGGATATATTAAAAAGACTTTGAACCTTTAAATAAACGGAGATTTTATTTTCAAATAGAACTATTAATTTTGTGAGCAAACATTAAATTTCCCCCAAATTTCTCAGACCTTAATCCAGTAGGATTTACAACCACAGTTTGGTTTTTTAAAAGGTTTTAACTGTCTTCTCAATTATTGTTTAATACCAAGTCACCATCCCTTTGCATGTATCCTCACTGAGGCTTTAGTTGTATTTAAATGATTATGCAAACGAACTTCAGAACTTATTCTGGTGAGCATACTTTGGCTTGAGGAATCTAGCACCATTTGTCCTAAATTTTAAGTCTTATCAGTTGCATTCAAAATTAGTCATTCTTTTTGTTACCTGTATAAGTTAAACCAGGTTTATTTGCCTTATGCTTTGGATCTGTTTGTATCCCCCTCCTCTCCTTTGTATACCATCTGTGCCCTGTGCAGTTGGGGCTCTTTCACATATGGCTACAAGCTGGTGTAATGCCCTTCCTTTTGATCTGGCTTCATCTAGTGATTTGCTCAGTATTTTTAAGGTCAGACTGAAAACTTTTCTGTTCTAGTTATTTTTGATTTTATATTGTGTGTTGTGTTTGATGTTCAGATACATGTGAAAGTTGCTTCTCTAAGTCAGTAATTTTTATTTCAGCCTTTTGCAACAAGAAGGTAAGACTAGATTTTTTTCTTATTTGAAAATATAGTGATTTGCATGTTTAATGGAAATGTTTGGGTTATTTATGGAAAACTTCTTGCACTTGTCTGATTTGAATCTGATTGGTTTTGAATTTGTGCTCCTTTTCAAGATCTAATTTCAGGGAGTTGTTTAAATTCATTAGTTATAGATATTTATATAATATCCTTTCTAATCTGTTGCCACTAACTCTCACTCTGTGTTTGCATTCTTTAGTATAGAAATGTCGTTCTCTTCCCCCAGATTAAAAATTTCGTGCAATTTTCTTGACCATATTGTCTCATCTGAGCAAGTTCCAAGTATACGTGTGGTAACTGTCATAACCCTGTTTGCTCTCACTTATATTGAAACGTGGTCATCCACTTTTGTGTTTGTGAAGCTTTTTCCACAGTGCCCAGCACCTAGTGGGTGTCCAAGTGCTCTGTCACTCTCCTATTGAACACATTCAGTGATGTGTTCACTTGGTCTCTTAGGAAACACATTTTACTTGTTTAATTGTCTCACCTTTGCTAAGAATGGTTTGATTTTACAACAAGTCAATTATAGTGTGTTTTTCTTTCATCTTTGAGTTTGACCGTACCACTCAGTTACTCCCATTTAGCCAAGTAAAGTGAATCAGCTCTTCCTTTCTATTATATCCCTTTAAAAATAAGCAAACAAATGCCAGCAAATTCTTACTTCTCCCAGTCGTATGTAGACTTGCCTGTCTACAGGCAAGTAAGTTATTCAAGATGATGTGTGTGATGACCAATCACTTCGAACACAGCAAATTTAATGGCATCTTTGAGGGGCAGGGTATAATACTCCAAAAGCTTTAAATTTTCTTAATATCTCCTTCTTCTATTTGAGTTTGATTACTGGTGCCTGGTATTCTATGTGTTCTTCCATGGTTATTCATATACTTTTTAGAACATGTTATACGTTGTTTTATTAACATAGGCCTTGTCTTCCTTCCCAAGATACAATTTTTCAGAGACCTATTCCAGTGACTGTTTTAATGCAATAACTGCTGTCAAAGAACTCTCAGTGAATGTATTTTCACTAGTGAATGTATTAAAAATCTCTGGAATCCAGTAGGAAGCTACGTCTTTTGTTATAGAAAGAAAACAGTAGCATTTACAAAGCTTGGCAAGTTAAAATGTATATAATTGAAATATGTATCTATTTCCCATCATCTGGCAGGCTGTGGTGCTGACTGGCTTATTTCTTGCCAGAGAAAATAAGTTTAAATCATAAGCATATTTAACTAGCAAGCATAAATCATAAACCCTCCTAATCATAAGCATCTTGAACTCTGGTACCATTTATACAGATGGTATGACTAAATGTGTGTCCTCCTCCCAGGTTCAAAGATGTGGACAAGCTTCTTCTCCTCAATTTCCTCTTCCACTAGGGAAACTTAAATCATTTGCCTTTTGCACATAGAGAATTCTAGAAAGCATGGACCTAGAAGACAGATTCACCTCTTAGGAAAGTTTGAATTTTTAATTCTTACTGGGGAATGATGGAAGAGAAGATTAAACACTTAATAAAGTTCCCCTTTTAAAGCAAAAATAATCAGTGTTTCATGAAGATGATCAACTTATGAAGAACAAGACTTTGATTTTTATTATGAACTTTAAAAAATTAGATATCATGAAATTATAAATAAAATATTAGCACTTCACTTCCACTGACTGTCAAAGAAAATTGCCAATGTAGATGGTTCTCCAGAAGTACTTTTAGATGTTACAAAGTTCCTATTACAAAATGTTTTTCTAGAATATTTTTTGAAGTATAGTAAAATAATAATACATCTGTGCTGACTTGAATTACATGGCGAAGTGTTAACATTTTGAAAGCCAATAAGCATAATTCTATGCACTCATTGATTTTGTTTCATAAAACATCGGTTTTGTTAAACCTTTTTATTTTAAACTCAAGGTACAGGAAAACAAATGTGCAGTTTAGTAAACTTAAACAATTATATAAAGATATAAAATGAATTATAAAGGTAACTCTTAACATAGCTCCCAGGTCAAGATATGGAGCTTTGGTAATGCCCCAGGAGCCCCTTCACAAGTCCCCTCCCATTTCTTCTTCAGAAACCATTATCCATAAATACAGTAAGCACTTCCCTGAATTTCTTTCTGGTTTTTTTATGATAATCACTTTTGTCATTTTATATGAACAAATTTTACTTGTGAAAGTTGAGTTCACAGAAGTTATTGATAGACCTTTTAAGTACTAAGTGCGGAGTGACACTGTAGTAATTGCTATTCCTATAAGTGTGACTTGCCTCTGGTTTAGTCTGAGTCTCTTCATAGCTATAATGTCAGTAGTCATAATAGTTAACATATAAGGGCTTCCGTATCATCAAACACATAGATGCATTAATTTACTTCCCCCAAAGACCCTGTGGAGTAAATACAGTTACTGTCCCTATTTTCTGTATGTAGCAACCAAGTTTCAAAGGTGAAATCACCTGCCAGATCATAGAGTTGCAGAGACAAGACACATATCAAGTTGTAGCTGCATGACCTGTTCTTTTAATAATGTGGGACAGAATTTGAAGATTCTAATATATAAGAATTTTGTGATTTCTTTTGAGTTTGTTTCTAAAGAAAAGAATCTGCAGTTTTTTTATAAAAGATTGAGAAATCATTGACCTAGTTTATCCTTTTTGTTTTACAGATTAAAAAAAAGTATGAAGAATTTGTTTAAGGTCACACAATGAGTCAGTGGCAAAATTATACCTAGATCCCCAAATCTCCTGTCTGTTAAAAATCAGTGATGTTTTCTTCATGTACCTTATGTATATAGAAAAAAAATTACATGTTTTCCAATATACATCTCCATATAAGTTCCACAGAAGCAGATCAATTTACACCAGTTTAGGACATACTTGTTCGCTTGCTTATTTTCTCAAGGTTTTAACTAACTGGGATTAAAAATGTTTTATTTGAAGCTTGATTTTTCTATCTCACTTATTGAATGCCCAATCTGTGGATGCACATGCCTGACACTCTTCTCCAAAGTATGTACAAGAATAACACATTTGACTGGTGTGGATGGCAGGTGAAAAAGAATTACTGATGTAGTGTAGGCCCTTCAACATATTCACCGCCAATTCTGGATTATCCCAGCACAGATGGATCGTGCAAAATCCTTCTTCTACTTCTTACCGGTGACCTTCAACTATTTGTATTTGCACATGCTTCTCTACTAGATGTTGGAAAGAAGAACAGAGAAGGTGGAATTTAGCTTCCTGACAGATCAGTAGGTGTCCTGGTTTAAGGTTTGGTGGTTTTGGTGGAAGACTGGGATTCTCTCTGTGTTGAGTCCCTCAGGGGTGCCTAATTTAACCTAGGATGTCAACAATTAGAAGAGAAACAAACTGGCATCATGCAAAGAGCTAAGTTCAGAATTTGCTTTACTAGGTAGAAATCCTGCTAACTTATGCCTGCGGCAAGTTACTTGTCTCTGTGAGCCTCAGTCTCCTGATCTTTCAAAGCGAAGGATGCGAAACTTCCTTAAAGTGGTAACATGCTTAAACAGCCACCTCAGTGCTTTGGTCAGGTACTGTTGTTAGTGGCATTTCCATTAACTATCCATCTATGAACTGATCTAACGAAACTCATACTTTCCTCTTGAGATGTTGGTCCAGCTTAAGTAGTTTCAGGTTTGCAACTGTTTGCTGGTGACACTGTCCAAACCCAGCTACCTCCTAACTGCTTCTGGTCTTTCTACCTCTTGACACCATATTGGGGAAAAGAAATTCACCACCTTGACCCGCGCTCCAGTACCTAATTTCAAGTCCACTTGCTGTGAAGCAAGTTAAAACCCGAACAAATCTTCCAAATATTTTCTAGGCGTGAACAGTGTTGCCATCATTACTCTGGGATGTAAGAAAGGAGTTCAGTGGTGACAGTGTTTTCCAGGCTGAAGAAATTCTTGTTGAAGATTTAGTCCTGTTTTGTCCTCCATGAATTGTAAGCGCTCGGACCTGTCATTGGAGGAGGATTGCCAGGTTCCCCCAAGAGTTCCTGGATGGCATGCATGTTTGTTTAATCCTGGCTGCCTTATGGGGAAGTTGATAGGTATTAATAAGCTGAGGTGAAGCTCCAGTGGGCTTAGTGACTAATAAACAATTGAGATGTGCTGGAAATTGGGGATACAAAATAAACAAGACATGGTACCTTCATGGAGCTTACAGTTTAGTGGATTGGTAACTTCCATCGTGTTGGAACTACTAGCTGGTAAAAAAGGGCAGGAAGTATATCATAAGCATATTTGAATTCCACATACCTGCACATAGTACAAACCCAACACCAGGTATGAATGAATCAATGTTTGAATGTTGTCAGGAGAGGGTTTTTAAGTCAAAATATCCTTACATTTCTAAAGCTGAGTGTTTTCACTAATCTCATTATTGTTTTAAAATTCTTTAATAATAGTTTTGACATTGAATTCAGTAACCACAAAGGCTATTTATAATTTGTTGGTGCTTTTCAAACATCTTTAAAAGCCAAGCGAGCCCTTGACTTTTGCTCAGTAATTTTTGTATTTATGTATATACCTGAGGGGTAACAATCATAAAAAGGCCTGTGCACCAACATGTTAAATATGGGGATTGTTATACCGTGGAATGTCTAAAGATTGCTTACTCTGTAATTTTTAAAAGCCCTGTAATTCCTTATAAAGCATATATAGCATCTGAACAAGAAATATGACACTAAGTCTAGGATTAAATATTATCTTGGGGCCACTACCTTATGCATTTTCAGCAGTTTGGGAACTCCACTAAGTGCAGGTTAACAAGACCAGAGCATCATAAATGAGCATCTGTCCCATGACCCAGCTGGAGACCCCTCACGATTATTCATTCCAGAAGCACGTGCTGACACTGGGTTCAGCCCCTGCGCTCTCCCACTCACCGTGGTCTTTTAAGATTGGCAGGAGGTCAGAGCCTTCCTCCCCCAAGCTTTGTGGCCTGGCTAAATGGTTTCATGGGCTCACATGCTTTGTAGCCCTGATAACTCTGTTAAAAATTAAACAAAAGCCGATCCTGGACAGGGAGCAACCCAACTCTGAACTCTGATGTGGAGAAGTTTTTTTTTTAAAAAAGTTTTAAATGAGAACAGGCAGCTGTGTGGGGAGGAACTTGTTCGATTCCGCACCGCTGCTGTTTTTCGCCTGCTGACCGGGGCTTTTGCAGCCCAAGTTGATCCTTCCACTTCAAAGGCTTGGCTCTGATGGGATCACACATTTTCCTTGATGACAAATTAATCAAACTTGATTTCTTGGATAAGATGGATGCAAAAGAACTACAACTCCCTGAGGCCTTAAAGTCAATATGGCCCTTCTGGCTCTGATTAGGGTAACAAAAGGATACCTGAGAGCCATCTTCCTCTCCACTTGCTCTGCTGTGGGATGGCGCTGAAAGCCAGCCTGGCTTATAAAGGAGACAGGCCTTAGGAAAACACATTTCAGCTGCGACTGAGTGCGCCGCAGGCCCCCCTGACAGAGAAAATGACTTTTTTGTAGATGCTCACCTTTTCTCCAGAGCAAAGTTTCCGTTTAGAAAAACCTAGAGGAAGTAGTATATTATGGGTCTGAAATGTTTATAGAGCTCCCCTTTTATGTTTCTGCTGTGAAGATGAGGTTCAGATACAGAAAAGAAATTGGCCTCTGATATCTGGCAAACGTTAGAGATAGCCTGAGTTTGAATCAGGAAATTTACTTCTACCTGGTTAAAAAGGAAAAAAATCCCCCAGTCGGAGGGATTTATGTACCTGTTAAGGCAGGCCTAGGACAAGGTGAAATAATGGGCTTCAAAATGCAACCACTGTGGTTCTGCTCCGCAGCCCACTCATGTGAGAGAGTGAAATCAGCCTCCTGCTAAATCGGGGATCGCAGGATTTCGATGCAAAACCCTCTTAGCAGCTTTGTCATCCGCCTGTTCTGTGGAGCATCCAAGGACACCATTCGCATCCTTCTTGTGATTGCTCTGCATTCTATATTTAGAAGAATTGCTGTAACACAAAATATGGTCCCCTGGCTGTCCTGGGCATGCTTTCCACCCTGCCCAAAAAGACTTCAAAAAGCGAAGGGTTCCTGCTCTAATAGCGCAATATTGGAAAGAGGTCCCAGATGGTATTTTTCCTTTAATATGTAGGCAAAGTGTGCAAATCTACATAGCGTGGGCTCCTATTTGATAAGTTCATAGGGTCTGCCTCCACACAGCTGCACCGCTGCCACCGGCGCTGATGGTTGATAAATATGTGCAGAGTGAAGTGGGGTCACGTGGACCCATCTCTCAGTTCTGACACTTGGTTTGAAGATCCTTGCTCCAAGGAGCTTTCTGATCCTGACAGGCAGTTTTCAAAATGTTTGTGACATTCCAGGACCCCTAATAATTTAAAGCTGTGTTTTAGTTTCAAAAATAAGCAAAATAGACCCAGGGTTCTACCCCTCTCCGCATGTGGACTGGCTCCAGCATGTCCTCTGCTATCTATTAAATTCACCCAGCCCAACCTCTTGAGCCCCCACCCACCTTCATTCTCTGAGTGTTTGGAGGGTGAGCCAAGGTTCCATCTTCCATGAAGTTCTGAGTGTTTGTTGGGAGGAACCCTCCTTTCTTGCTATCTAGGAGAC
The DNA here is from genome assembly GCA_004024945.1 of Uropsilus gracilis. Taxonomy (NCBI): domain Eukaryota; kingdom Metazoa; phylum Chordata; class Mammalia; order Eulipotyphla; family Talpidae; genus Uropsilus; species Uropsilus gracilis. The sequence continues at coordinate 236,269 of PVHY01000277.1, read as the reverse complement.
CCTAGAATTTTCTCATAGCTTCCCTCATGATCCTTGGCTCATCCTGGTGCTTCCTCTGTAAGATGAGCACTGACCTGAGAGCCACCAGCCGTTGACTTCTCCTCCACAGTGTCCTTCCCAAGAAGCTTTTTGACCTCTGAGCAAGGGCAACATAACCTTAAGAAGTCAGAGATGGCTTCTTAAGAAATCCACCCTCCACACCTGAAGGATTGCTTTGTGGTTCTAAAGAAGTCCGTGTTTGGGGGAGGAGATGCCCGAGACCCCACCTTGCTGGCTTTGTGACTGTGAGGGAGAAATCTGAATTCTCTGAGCTTCAGTTTGGTTGTTGGTAACAGGAAGAATGAAGACCCCTTCACTTGGTGGAAAGACTGAGTGGATGCATGTGAAGTCCCTTTGCAAAGCACTGTTCATGTGAAGGTCTTGAGTTCACATGTGGTAGCTGCATGCTACCACAGTGTTCTGGTCATGGTAGGCCTCTTTAAAATCTCATTCTAAAGTAAACTCAGAAACCTTTGATTTTGATGAAAATCTTTTTCAGGGTAAAAGTCATACATGCTCATTTTAACAAGTTGCAAAGAATGGTAATAGCTAGCTGCCTTTCAACTTCTGAAGGATAGTGGTGGGAAATAGCAGTGGTTATGGATTACGCAGGGTCAGTGTCAGAGGAGCGTGGCAGAAGAGACATAAAGGTAGGAAGACGCATAAGTCAGACAAAGGAGAGACCACAGACCTCCCGTGAACCTTGAAAGAAGCACCTGCCCACCTTTCTCAGGTGATAGTGAAGAAAGTACTAACCAGAAACATCTGTCTCATCCACAGGTTTAGGAAATTCTTTAAAGGAACAACAATTACGCCTCAGGTGTGTGGCTTCTGTACCTGTAGCGCTTCTTCACTCTACACCTGGGACCAAGGTTTGAGGGCAGATAGAACCCACAAGACCCTGGACTTTCTAGAATTTAGAATCCCCTCATAGGTAATTAAATTGTCACTCACCATAAGCAACACAAATATATTAATCTTCATACCAGGACACGAAAATGTTGACCCTGAAGTAATTTCAGGGGAGGGTTGTGGTTTCAGATCAAATTACTTTTCTTGTCATTGTTGTAACTCATCCTCATTGATGGTTTGTGTCTCTTGTGTCCCTGGTGTTATCAGAGGCAGGGGAGATAAGTCCTGCTTAAAGAGGGGTCACAGACTGATTAGAGCATTCCCTTGTTTTAACAAGTCTCAATGGTTATTTTGTGGATCCATTTATGTGCTTAGTTTTTTATAAAACAAAATTTAAAGTTGTGTTGCAGTCAAAAATTCCTAATTAGTTCATAGATTCAACTGCTGGAGAGCAAAATGCATTGATCTGTGACAGAATACAAGTTGGAAAGACCAACATCATCAAAAGTTTCTTATTCTGACAGAATTCTTAGCTTCAGTTCTTATACTTTCTTCATTGTATCAGATGTTCAAAATAGGTGGAAAGTATCTTTTTTGAAAGGAGAAAGTCTAAGGTTGGATTTTAGTAGAACAGGTAAAGGAAGCCCTCAGCCCATCAGATTTCTTCAAAGGCTCCACCTGCAACACCTCACGGGGGTGGGGTTGGGGGGGGGCTGGGGCTGGGTGTCCGGGAGATAGCTTTTCAAGTTAACCACTTTGATTTTGGGGGTCATTGTGGTGCCTGCCAGCACACTGGTTGCTGATCTCATAGGCCAATCAAGATCAGCCCAGGAACTTGGCAGTGGGAGTTGCTGTAGAGACACTGTACAATGGCAGGACATACCACAAATGAGCTCCCTCCGTCTTTAAGAGTGTTGTCTCTTCAGCACAGCCAGACCGAGACCAGGGTCTCTGTTCCCAGGACTGCCAGTGTGCATCCCAGATCCAGTGTAAATCAGATTCTCCAGGATTCATCCTTTTTCCTAGACATAGCCTGTGATGGTTCTTTCTCAGCTGTACCTACCAGATAAAAATGGGCTTGTAGGACAGAAGGAAGATACACCTTTGGACGTGATGAAGGGAGCATCTGAAATCCATTAGTTTGCTTAGGGGCCTTTTGGGGGAGGCTCATAGCCATCTTTATTATTTTTATCTTGAACATTTGGGTGGTGTTTCTGAGTCAGGTGTCCTGTGCTTTTGTCCCCAAACCCGGTTTTCACCCTCAGCTCAAAGAGAGCCAAGCAGGTGATACTACGCTAGAAGCTGCACACACCACCCGTGGAGGAAGAGGAAATCAGAAGTTATTTTCCATAGCTCTTTAAATAGAAGATGACAATTATGCTCCTCTGCTCCTGCAGGAGTCTCTGTAGAAACCTAATGGGCTTACAACCTAACCCCAGCCTGTTGGTAGATCAGGACAATCTCTCCAGCAGCCAGTTCTCCAGATTTCGGTGCTACATTTCATTGACATGTAACAAGCCCAGCCTCCCGTTAGCTAGGGATCTAGTCCAACGAGTTATATAACAGTGTGATCCTCTGGGAAGGCATATAGGAGATTTGCTCTTCAATTAGAACAGTTAACTAGATAAATAACTATAGATCTACTTCTTGTGGCAGGTGAAAAGTGAAGTATTCCTGAAAGCGGATGGCTTTATGGAATATATTTGGAGGTTTAGGAGCTAAGGGCTTTTTGCAGGACTGAGAAATCCAAGGAAGCTTATTTATAAACAGTGAGGTGTTTTAAGTGGGAAGAATTTCTACCAGGTCATGTAGATGCTTTATAGAAAAATATTAAAGGATGGATTTCTGAAATGAATTCCAAGAAAATATGTGATAGAGAAGAGAAATAAGATGCTTGTGATATAATTAGAGATATCTACATTTAGAAATACTATCCTTAGCAAAGAGTCATTAACCTGAATCTGAATACATTCAGTAAGACCCCCTTATTTTACAGGTACTGAAGCTGAATGAGCAAAGGCTTCTTTATCCGAGGTCACAGTGAGCCCCAGAACCAGAAGAATCTTAGTCCCCTTTTTCAGTCCCCTTTCTGCTACATAACTATAATTTCTCAATTGTTTGAATAATATATCCTTATATTCTACCCTGCCTTTAATTTCAGAACTCAATTTATTTCATGCTTGAAATTTTCATTGCAATCATTTTTCTAAAGGTAGGAGTTTAGTGAACTACCAAGTCAGCTTCAGTAACATAACATTAGGGGTACAGTAAGAGAGAATGACCACAGCACCACTTCACTAGGGCTACTTCATTGCAATCAACAGAAATATAAACTGAGGCTATTTTAGGGGGTGGGAGGGGAATAGGAATGACATAACTGAGAAGCGGTGGAATAGTGACCTCAGGTAGTTAGATCCGCAAGAAAAGAACTCTTGGTTCTTTTTGTTGTCTCTCTTCTCCAGCTCTAATCCTTTGGTTTCAAATCCAAAAAAGACAAAATGGTCCCCCTTCAAGAACCTCAGGGAGTCCCAAGGAAACGTACCATCTACTCTAGCTGGTTCACTTTCTTTCCTGGGCCACTGACTGTGAGTAGGTGGTGGCAGTGCTGTGACTGGTCAGGCTGAAGGCACATATTGATCCCAACAACCGGAATGGTATCGTGGTGGCATCACCCCAGAAACGAGATGTAAATTCCAGGCAGTAGGATCCCAAAAGCTCCACTGCAGCATCAAGACAGCATAACTGGCATAAGCTGGCTGAACTAAGGCCAGTAGTGATGACAAAGCCTGAATCTTTTCAGTTGCAGAATGGAGAGGATAACTTTCCTGTCCTCTTTTGTGTAGAATCCTAAACTTGTATAGTCAGTCAACAGATGGTAGCAATTAGCAGAAAAGCAAACAGTGGCTGAGCCTTAGCTCCCCGTTGCCCTGTAACGGAAGTCCTGGCTCTTTTTCCGGCCACATGGAGCCAAGTTTCCAGCCTTTCTCCATTCACCCCCATTATTTCTTCTCCCTTGATCTTCCGGTGGGGGGGGCACAGCTACTTCAGGGTGCCCTTCTAGCACTCTCCTCCTTTCCTCTCCCCACTATGGACCTTCCCTAGGACACTCCTCCCCATCTTGTGTACACCTCCTCTTAGAGCCGTGCCCTTCTCTAGTGTAGCCGGGAGCTCTCTCTGTAGAGACTGCCTGTTCTTGTGTTCCTGACCTAGGTGTGGTGAGAAGATGAGGATGGAGACCATGATTGTCACTCAAGGGGGTCACTCTGCTTAGCTCACACCTGAGGATCTTTGCATCTTTGGTGCAAAAACCAGCATGGTTACACCACAGCAGGCAGGCTCTCCCATGCCATTACCTTGTGGGTTTGGTGCCCCAGTGAACGAGGAGGCTTCACTCTGAGTTGTGGTTGTGCTCACCACCCCCCAAGTCTAGACCCCTGCCTTGTAAAGCATCCTACTAAATGTGCTGATCAAGGAGTGAGGCCCCCACCCCAGGGCCCAACCCCACAATGGAAACCCCCAAGACCCTGGGGATAGTGTGGGAACAGTCTCTTGTCTGACTGCACAGGTTTGTCACACTCCCCCCTGCCTAACGTTGTGAGGCCATGATGTCTTCTTATGCTCAATTCTTATTTGAAAGGGTGAGTTACTTCTTGATTCAAAAAGTAGATTTTAATCACAAAAGATTTGTTTTCTACATTGGAACTTTAAAGCTGTTCAAGATGAAAATGTTGCTGACTGCATATGAAGGGAAATTTACTTTGGGAGGAGAATCAACAATGTAACAGAAACAAAAATTTGGAAATAACAAAATGGTCATCAGCCCTGCCCTTCACCCTCCTTCCTACTTACTCCAAATGGGAGAAGCTACTGGTCTTATCTTTGGATGGGGATCTTATCTTTGTGAGTATTTCATATAATTCTTTCTAGGCAAGCTCATTTTTAACTAGTCACCAACTTGAACCTGAGAAATGCCTCCCTACAGTCCGTGCAGCAAGCAAGCTGCAGGGCTCCACCCACTGCAGGGGCAACCCTGCCACTGGGAGTGACTCGTGGGCCCCAGACTGGACAACCATCTCCCCTCCATTTCTGCCCCCCCAGTTTTTTTTTTTTTTTTTTTTTTTTTTGTGTGTGTGTGTGTGTGTGGGTCTGGCATCTCTCTAATTGGATTATTTCCCATGTGTTTGCTAAAGGGAAATCACTACCAGGACATCTGCAGAGTTTCCAGGCTTTGAAGTACCCACAGGAAACTCGGCAGAGAAAGCCTGAGTTACTTTGAATCCACTGGGTGGGTGGACATACTGTTTGTTTGGTTTGGTTTTAAAGCAGCTGGAGGTGAAGCCCAAGGCCAGGGGCCAACACCACCAGAAATGAAAGTGTCTTCACTGGCCTCCTACCGAAAAACAAGAGCTTTTTAATTTGTTTTAATTTGAAGGAACAATAAGCAGTGGCACACGGAGTGAAAAGCGTTGGGTTTCTTGTTCAAATGAAAAGTCAGATCTTCGTGTGCTTTGAAAGTGTAAGTGTGCATGTCTGAATTTATAACCTTTGAAACATGTAGCATGTCAGGGTTTACAGAGTGCCTCTGCACCTAACATAAGTCAGCTCTCTAACCAACTGAGGTGTTAGGATGTCACCATTAGTTCACTGATGAGTTGGATGAACAGTAACAGACATGCCCAGCAACCCGTAGCCCTGGAGTGCTTTCCAACCAGGAGATACTTCTTCCAATTTACTGGGGGTGGGGGGAGAGGTGTGGCCTGATCCTAAGCTATTTTCCCCTCCACATTGCTCTCAAATTGTGGGCACTGTAATTGCTTTTCTTGGGGGCAGAGACTGGCATTCATGGTTCAACAGACAAAACAGAAATAAGAAATTAAATGATATAATATGACTAATAACATTTAGCAAGCGTGGACTCTATGCCCAATTCTGTTATAAATTACATGTATGAACTTCTCTAATCCTTGCAGGACCCTTCTTTATCCAGTGAGAGAAGTGCCAGGTCATTTCGCTGGAAAGCAGCAAGCCAGGGTTCAAAGACAGGCAGTCATACAGCAGCCCCTGTCTTAGCCATTCTCTCTATGTTTATTGAGCATCTACTTGGTGCCAGCCCTTGAGTGTACTCTCTCATGGAATCATCACCATACCCATTTTACAGAAGGGTAAACAGGTTTGTTGTGGTTAAATCCCAAACTTCTAAATCTTGAGAAGGATGAAACTACCCATCTCCCAGGCCCAAGCCTCTTGCTCCATTCCATGCCAATATAAGCTGTACACACTACAGTATGTGAAGCAGCGAGAGCAAGCCCATTAGAGGATGGACTGCAGACACTGCACTACCCAGTATAGAAAGAGGGTTCAACCCACAGCTCAGGAAGGCATATCATTGAATTACTCTCCCAGTGGGGAAGTGGAAGCTCAGGGAGGCTAAGTGTTTTACATGAAGTTGTACATCTCACTGAGGATGACACCAAGGTCCAAGTACAAGTACTTTTTACTTAGGGTCCTGGCTTAGTGGGTTGTATATTTCTGAGGACACTGAACTTGACAACAGAGGAGGGCTATCTGGAAGAGCAGGGCTTGGGAGTCTTGATCCCATCTCTGTGCCATCCCTGTTTAACTACAGACCCTTTGCTTCTCCCCTTTCCTCCAGAAATGTAGAAACACTGCCACCCACCTATTTCACAGGAATTTTGCAAAGATTAATTGGATAATTTCAGAATAGTTCTTTGAGCTGCTTGAAGGTATGGTATCATCTGGAAGAACAAAGTAAAATAACAATAATAATTATTATATTTAAATGTATTTATGAAAATCTCCATGGGGCAATTAAGAGGAGACCAGCTTGTACTTGTGGGAAATTCACAAGTGAATGAAACACCCATGTTCCTGCCCATCCTCTTGATCTGCTGGGTCACTGGTGGTCAGTACTGGGGCTGAAGGATGACCACAGGGTTGGCCAGTGACTTCCATACAAAAATAATTCGCCCACCCACTTTAGCCTGCAGGATCCAGCACCTGTCATGACCCCAGACTGCTTAACACAAAGTTAAGCTTTTTCCAAAAACTCCCCTCCCTTGTCATCCACAAAAGAGAACTTACTTTTGAGGCTTCAACTTCTGTCCTGTAATTAATTATTGCCCATTTACTGCAGAAACAGAAAATTCTACCGTCTCAGCTGGAAGCCTGGAAGAACTTTTTTCACATCTGCTTGTAGAACCTGTGTTTGTATTTAGTGATGGGCCTGGCAGATAATGAGGTTTTGATGCCACAGAGCTATTTAGGCAAGTTTATTCTAGGCTCTCAGGATCCCTCAGCTGCTAACATCTGTTCTATTCAGATGTCGCCCTCCCTCCATTCACAGGGCCTGGGTTTGGTGAGCAAGATGTTCTCTTTTACAATCAGCTTGTCTTTGATCTTCAAGACTGGTTTCCCGCTTAAACACCTGGCCGTGCTTAGCCTCTGTAGATATTCCACACTCCTGCACAGAGTTCCTTTGCCTTTTATACCCAGATGGCTCTCATGCTGTGTGCAACTGCAGCCGCAGCCTGCTCATCTTCTTAGAATAGGTGTTTTTTTTTCCCCTCCAGCTAATGCAGACAGGATAACCTCTTAGGCAAACACTTGGGTACCTTCCCATCTCTTACAACTTCATTTTCTGCTCTGCACCACCCCCACCAACTCCAAGTGTGAGAAGAGGCTGGCCCTGTAGAGCAGGACTTCTCAAATAGCATCAACATGTGAATCAGATGGGTATCTCATGAAAATACAGATTCTGTACCTAATGAATTGGGCCTCAGCTTCACAATTCTGAGAGATTTCCAGGTTGGTCCGTGAATTACACACTGAGCCTCAAAGTTCTATATTACTTTCTGATTGCACTCCATTCTGATGTTTCCCTTGCAACATTCTTATATTTTTCCCTTTTTCATAATAAAACACAACTGCCTTATGTTCTGTTTCCATAGGAGCACCTTCCTACCCCAGGTGACTATTTCATATCTCAGTACCAGTTGCTGATAGAGAAGCAGGATGTAGGATCAGAAGACGCTATCTCAGATGGCAGGGATAGGATCTAAGTTGTGAACACTTTCATATATCCTGATAACATCCTACCTTGGTTGAAGTTTTTGAAGAAATAATTTCATAGCAATATAAAATGACATATCAGATTTTTTACACATATCTCCCCTTCTTCTTCCCTCCCCACCCCAACTCCCAGTCTCAGAGAATACAGAGGAAAAACCTGGTGCTCAATAGAAGTCCCTACAACTGAGTAGCATCATGGCCATTTGTGGACAAGAAAGCAGGTCCTGCCCTGTCGACCTCTATTCTGCTGCTGAGACCAGTCCTTTCCAATCAGGCTTGAGAAAAGCAACTTTGACGTATTATTTCCAAGAACGTTGACATGTTGTCATCACAACTGAGTCCATCACAACTGTGGCCAGACTTCCTCTTCAGGAGTCTTCAGGGTGACATTTGAGATGAGCACAGACCTCTGAAATCTACCTGATACAGTAGCCATCCCTAGAGGGCTCCTCTTTTATGCTGTCACTAAATGGCCTCTTAGGAGTTTCTCCATAGTCAAGGTCAACAGACATACAGTTAGAATCTAAGTCACTGAGATTCAGACCCTGTATCCGCAACATGGATTTTAATGTTATTTAACGTGACTTTTCCCATCCATATAATGGGCATAATGGTCATTATCATTTATCTGGGACTTAGAATGGAATAGCCTCTGTAGAATCTACCTCCTCCCAAGAATAGCTGTACAGCTCTCTGACCCTGGTATAGTAGAGGTGCCAACATGAGCCCAACCTGCCCTTGCTGCAAAAAGATCCTAGAGGTTCTGCTGTCCTAGCATCTCCCCTGAGTCCCTGGATGGCAAGGTGACTCACAATGAATGGGGTGATTCTGGGTGGGGAGGGGAAGTTCAGGACAGAGAGAGGGTATTGCTACAGCCACTCAAGGTATTCTCTCCTAACTATCTGGTGTGAAGGCTTTCAGTATTTTAATTTGTGCTTCCCTGCCTGACCAATGAAAATTAGATTAAGGAAATTGACCAGAACTGTACAGTTGGTGAGTAGTTGCCCAGGGGTGTCTCTCTCCCCAATGGGCAGCCCTGCTCAATATGAGATTAGATAATACCCATGAAAGTGATTTGGTATCAAGCATGTGATTGGTGGGTACTCAGGAAATCTTAGTTTTCTCTACTCTTTGTCTACACTGGACTCCCATGTGTTTCTGCACTAAGTTCAATGCTGTCCTCTTACAGGGGCTGGGGTGGGGTGGCTGAAGCTTAAACCTTTGACCTCCTCATTACCCAGCCTGGCTGGTGCTGTGACTCATGGTTTCCAGTTCTGGCAGCTGCACTGCTGTGCACGGGAGTTTTCTAGCTACAGGTTGGTGAAGTATTCCAGGGCAGGATGTTTACATCCCCTGGAGGAATGGCACAGAATCAAGCCAGCCCTTGCTTGGCAACCTCTGGCTGTTCTTTCCAGCCTGCGGCGCTCTGCCAAACCTACTCAGGAGAGGAAAACATAACAAGTGCTGATGTGCTTCCATTTTTACATAGAACATAATAAAAGTTTTCAGGATGATTTATTTTCCTAAACAAGAAAATACAATGGATACCATCCATTATTCAACATGCTAATGATAATCTTTACTCTTGTGTTGAGGATGATCTAAAGTAGCGTTCAACCGAAGTGCAAAGACTACACAGAGTGTGCATGCACATGCACACACACACACAAACGCACACAGTGCCATGACACTCCAATGCCAATGACAGTGGGAAAATTAATTGTGGAACAAGTGGTTTTAAAAGTAAGGGGAAAGATCTGTTCCTGTATCTGCAACTTTCGAAGGACCATAAAAACAGGGGCTTCTTTAATTTTAGGTGATTGATTTGGAAATGTCCTCATACAAAGTCACTATGGACAACTCAATGCATGCTAATCTTGTAATTTATATAAAATGTATTTCTTCCAGTTCACATTATTTAAAACACAAGGAGCAAAGAGGCCAGAATTGTATCATTTCTCAAGATCCTCATTCATAGCCCAGTTAACACCTCTGCGTGGGGTGAGTGAGAGGTGGGGGGTGGGGTTGGGGGTGACACAGTATAGCTTTCCCTGAGAATTGCAATTAATATGAAAAATGTAAACACTTGTTTTGATTCTGAGTGTGTTTGATAGAGTGACGGAACTTTCACTTTCTGGTGAATGAGGATTTTTTTCCCAACTAGAAACTAAATGGTAATTAAAGTTATTAATTTCCCACATGTTTCATGATGTGTATGTTCCAATGGAGATCAATAAAAATTAAATCACTACAAATAGTTACTTTAGAATTAGCACCATAACTCAGATATTGATGTTAGCAGATAGAAGTTCACGTGGAAGCTTTCCTTAAGTTTTTCAGGTAACTTGTGGATCAAGTGCACCCATTAATAGAGAGGAGATCCTGGTGGAGGCAGTTTAGAGTTGAGCATGTAATACTTGTTTGTGGCTTCTAGGACACACTGTTAAAGTTAAAAGTTTTTTTTAAGTTAAAAGGCCCCTTTGCTGATTTCTTTAAATGGTTTCTCAGTGCTGAAAATGGTAAGCATCCCTAAAAAATTTGTAATGGCTTCAGCTCTTCCGCAAAAATTTACTCCATTTTGATTTTAATATTCATGAGCAACTGAGGGCAGCATTTCTCCGTTCGGAATCACTGCAGGACAGGTCACGTTTGGGAGTGTCTGGGGCTTAGGCTATCAAGTGCGGTGACTGGGTGACCCAGGCAGAACAGGCTGGTTAACCCTTCTCAGCCAGGTTATTTATTCAGATGGAAGGTGAGAATGGCTGGAGGTGTTTGTGAGGTAGAAGTAAAATAGCACAGGTAAAATATATAGTATAGTACCTAACACAAGATAATTCTTCAAGAAATGTTGCCCTTCCCACTCTCCAAAAAAAAAAAATAATAATAATAATAATAAAAATATGTCAAATTAAAAAAATTAGAGAAATTAAGGGAACTTTCTGAAATAATATAGTCATATACTTAGTAATAATAGAACCAGGTCTGTTTTTATTCTTTTATCCTCCTAGTAAAATGTGAACCGATTATCCTGTGTCTGGCGCTGGGAAGAGTTTCTCCAGAGCTGGTGACAACTAGGCATGCGACATTCTGGTCACACTTTCAAGGTTTGCCCAGCAGGAAAAAAATGACTTGAACCATTGCTGCTAACACCGACAGCCCATAAGTTGAATGGTTGGGTATCATTCTAGAGATTTCTAAAAGATAGTTCTCAAACTATGTTCTTCTTGATGAAGGGGCTTCTAAGATTCTTTCGGCTTAACTCCACCCTTCCCTACTTGCAATAACATGTTTAGGATTATTCTAAATGAATCTGAGACTTTCCACAACTATGTCTATTTCAAGTCTGTTCTCAGAAGATGGAACTCCACAGAAGGCAGTTCACATGATTTTTAGTCCGAATCTATAAATAATCGGTATATCCATTTTAGCCCCCAAAACTCCCATCTGGTTCTCTGCTCACACAAGACACTAGGCCGAAAGCTTGGAAGGGTAATAATATCCTACCATGCAATGAACATCGTGGGATCATAGTAAAGCCTCCTCATTTCCGGTTTTTTGAGGACCATCGCTTGGGCTTCCCCAAGGTAATCTGCACAGGGCTCAGCAGGCTGGAGGAGAAGTGATCCCCCAAGGAAGGCGTGGTTTCCTCTTCCGCTTTCACTTGGCCTGTGCATTTGCAGGCACTGAGACTCTCAAGGTTCATATCAAGAAGGCCTGACCCGGTCCCTGCTCATGGTGCAGACTTTTTATAATTTATGCCTGTGAGAGAGGCAGAAGAACACAGCTTGTTTGGGGGATCCCAGATGGAGTTTGCAGGATGGATATTAGAAAAATCATCTCTTTCGACTGGTAAACTGAGAAACTTAAATTGGAACAGCAATGACAAACCATACATGTTGGGACGTAGGGTGGGGGTGAGGCAACCCATGATGTCACTTCTGCATCTGTAAAGTCGTTTTGAAGAGTCATCTGCACTTTAAGAATTCCTAATGGGTACAGTCCGTTCAGACTGAGCTGAATGTGTTGGAGTCGCTGATCATGTTCTTCTGATTAGAAGGGGTGGGGGGGTGGGACAATAACAGATACACAAACACACACTTAACAAAAGATGGGGAAATGTGGGCACCAGACATGTCCCTGCTGATTGGGGGATGACAGTTGACAAGAGAAGAACATTTCAAGTGCAGGGACTGAAGCAAGAGCAGCTCCCCAAACGGGAGCGGGGAGAAGGGTCAGCAAAGGTAAGTCCATAAGCAAAGCAGGGGGGAGCATGGGGCAGAAGAGGGGGACTCGAGGACAGAATAAGGCATGCAGATGGTAGGAGTCCAGTAAACAGAACCCACCATGATTTATTAGAAATGTTTTATTTCAAATTGTGATCCCTACAGTTGTTAAACATGGAGCAGTTAAAAAGGAAAGCAGCTCAATTGTGACAGGGCAGGAAGAAACCCGAGAAATATTTGACATTCAAGCGCCTTTTTTTTTAATTGCCTGCGTTCCAAAGTTCTTATTTTGCATCTGGTTAAATGCATATTAATCTTTCTGCCTGCATCATGAGTCACTATGTGCTCTGCAGCCTATTTATGGTGAGAAAAGGGGTAGCTGTGGATGGAGCATTAAAGGATGCCCGCCTTGGCCTGCACCATCAACTCAAACTTTTTATCTTGACCCCATTGGAAGGAGGAGCAAACAATCAGAAGGAAGGAGATGAGATGTGAACAAAAGGATTCCTGTATGTGGAGTTAGAAGCAGATTGTTTGCTCACTCCTAGGCCACTTGTCAGTGAAGGGGATGGGGCTTTTACTTACTTCTATGTCAGAGCCCCTAGGACCACACCCCAGAAACTCAGTTCACTTACCCACAAACCCCAGACAGACCTGGAAAGGAAACCCATCTTTTTTCCCTGCCTTCCTGAGGGTGACTGGCAGTGCAGCCCAGAACTGGCAAGTCTGATTAAGGAATTAAATTCAGGCCCGTTCACGATGTACGTTATACTTTGTGGGTGGAAAGAAACCTGGAGAAGAGAGAGGAAACAAGCCTTAAAGCCTCCAAAAATTGGCAGGCAGACTTCCGGAATGAGGCTTCTCCAAGGATCTTCTCCTCAAATTAAACCTGGGACTGAAATACATTTGCAAGTGATCAGGCTCAAAAGTGGATTGGGTTTCATTGTGTCATGCTGATAAGGGCCGAGAGTTCTGAGAGTTCTGTGGGCTTTGCTGGAAAGGAGGTGGGGGCAATGATGCACCCCAAGGAAGAAGAGCTGAAATTTGGGATGGTGTATCACTCACTTAGACCAGACCCTCCCTCCGATATTCTTTCCCAAATACGTCATGGCCTTCCCAAAAAAATGCTGTTTTTTAAATGTCCAATTATACACAGTGCAAGTCACGGAAGAACAACTTAAATGCCTCACAAGAAAATTCTCAGTTTTCGCTAAGGTTTGTCTGGCTGCTCCAATCTTCTCTGTCGTGTCTGGTCTTTTAAAGAGTTGTCCTATTTACAGAGCACCATTTTTGACACATTCATCTTGTGCAATCAATTAAAGATGATTTCAAAACCCATATATTTCTCTTAAATGCCAAAGACTGCCCAGAGTTTCACATCCGTAAATGGTGGTCATAAACTACCATGAGATGGCACTCTAACATAAATTATGGAGAGAGGGAGCTATGTGGTGTAAGGACTGAAAGAATTTGAAGTAGACAGCCAGATTTGCAGGTGAGCATACGGGAATCATTCCCATGGAGATACGTGAACTAGCAAACGTGCTCAGAACATGTCCTATCCACATGGGACTTTAATCAGTGAGACGGTACCCAGGAGTTTGGTGCAGGCAACCCTTTTACATTTCCCGAGAAAATGAATTTCAAATAGAATCTGAAAACAAAGATTTAAAAAAGCAGAAGACAGAAATCAGACCAGAAGTGCAAAATGAGAAGGTGAATTCCACTCTCCTGTCTGTCTCCTGCAAACAGTCACTAAGGACCAAATGGAAAGCTTGTTTTAACTATGCTCTTTCTTAATGGCTTCCCTGTCACCTCCAGAGGGGTGTGGGCGCACTCTCCAGCTTTTCATGAAGTGGCCAACCCCACAGGGCCTGGCTGTGGAGTCAGTGTGTCAGTGCCAGCACATTTAGCCTCTTGTTTTTCACAAAGCAAGCATTGCCTTTTACAGATGGGCACTGGGGAATAAAAAGTATTCTGGGATATTGATGTAGCAGGCTTTTTTTTCTTTCTTTCTTTCTTTTTTTTTTGGCCATGCTGTTTGAGAAGGGCTCCCTTAATGCAGCCTCTGCCAAAGAGGCCCTGTTTAGGGCAATCCCAGAGAGATTAAAGAGGGGAGGTGGCATGGAAGCTTCATCCAAATTCCTTTGTAGGGGTGCCATAGCTTCAGGTGCAGTTGAAAACAGCAACCTTGCCAGCCTGTTCTCTGGCTTCAAGAGAAAAGCTTTTTTTAAAAAAAAATCACAGTTTCTTGGAGATCTTAGGCTATTGTGATACTGAGTGGGTACTCTCTTTGGGTTGGCGTAAAACCAGGTAATGCTTTTCTCTGCTTAGCAAGCAGGTATGTTCAATGCCATACACTCAGGGGAGAGGAACCTGAGGCCCCCAGAACCGTGAGATGGTATTGTACCATCCTGTGCAGTCCCAACCACCCCTGCAAACAGCGTTGCCACATGGTGAAGAGGAGGTCATTGGGGAACCTGCTTTTATGTGCAGACATCAAGGGTTTTATTATTCTTATTTAAAATTTTTTATTATCTTAAATTTTATTTTTTTAATTTTCTGACATCATTGTTCATTTTTGTGCAATAATTGGCTTCTCCCTTCAGCAGCAGGGTATATTTAAAAATGATTTTCCTTCCCACCCCCCCCATAGGGAAAATAGGTGGAACATCAGGCACCTGCAACAGTGGTCAAAATTCAATCAGAAATTGGGGGTGGCGCAGGATGGGGGAGTTGTGGTTTAGAAAACCAGCACTTGATAACCTGTTCTCCAAAACTTGAAACCAACAGAGTCAACTTTTAGCCAAGACAAAAGCCATGGGTTTTCTGTAAAGTGGGTTTAGCTTCCATTCGGAAGAGGCAGGCTTGCCTAGTATATCTGGCAAGATTTCTGGAACAGAAATGGAGGAATGACCACTCTTATCTCCAGCATGTAGATGAATTTCTCACCACCCCTCATAAAATCGATGTGGAGTTAAGATGTATGTTTTTCAGAGTACGAACATTAAGTGGAAGTTCATCTGGGGATGGAGCAAAGAGAAATGAATTACTTTTTGATATTTCTCTCCTCTGCTCTCTGTTGGCAAAAAAATCTTGTAAAATTATGCACAAGCTTTGTTCTGATTACCTGCTCATTTGAGGATACTATCCTCCTCCCCCCACCATGCACCCACTTGCTAATTTGCTTCATAAGTGTTATTTTTAAAATACTGTTTTAGACATACTTTTGCTTTCCCCCTCTCAGATAGAGAAAGTTATTTCATAGGTATATGAAAGGTGTTTCTTTGTTCATAGGTATATGCATGAAAGTTGATATTTAAGGGTCCCAATTCCTCATCCAAAACCTTTGGTACAGGATTTAGAACCTAGGGAATCTTATAAAGGTACAATACTGCATGGCCATATTTTATCACTCTGCAAATGATAATTTAATATGTCCTCAGTGAAATGTGTGAAATTCACACTTAGTAGGAAAAATTAATGCTATTAAGATTCCATATCAAGTTTGGTCTTGCCAACACTGAGTCAATTTTTAAAAATAAAATGGTGATCAAGGGAACATGGATCTGCATTGATATTGCTTATGTGTGTTTATATTTCAGAACTGTAATATAGATTATTTTAAAGGTAGCTTAGATTGGGCTCTGAAATTGCCTGTAGTCGCAATCCCTTATATCATTCCTCCTCACTGGAAGCTCTAGCCCAGTAGCTGCAAACTAGTATGTTCAAAGGGATGAGAGAAATCATGTGAATGGGATAAGCAACAGGGAATGGTGTGGACTAGGGCATAGGAAAGCCCCTACTGCGTCCAACCAGCAGGCAGCTCCTGACCATTGCTGCCAATTAGGATAGCACCCAAGGTCATTTGTTAAAATGAATTTTTAAAATAATTATATAAAATAGTCCCAGTTTTATTTTTATTCATTTACTGGGAATCAGAAGATACAGTTGTCTTCCAGGTGAATGTTTAATGTCCAATTACTAATTAAGAGATATAGTAATACATGTGATTTACATATTTTATTTTCTTAGAAATTATCTTTAGTGAAATATTCCCAATTTTAAATGGAAGCAAACTAATTACATTTCTAAAATTTTCTGCAAAACATATCACTTGTGATGTTTCTACTGGTTACTAAGAACCATATATACCAAAAAGAAAAAAAAAATTATCCACCTGCAAGTGGTTTCTCTCTAGTTTCTGGTGGTTTCTATCATTTCCATTCTTATTGTGATGGCCTCCCTTACCCACCCACCCCCCAACCAGGTATTTCTACTGCACATTGGATACAATGAAATCACCCCCACTCCACTTAGACCTGCTCTTCTTATTGTTTTTGCCCATTGATTGTGGGAGGTTTCAGTACCCAAATAATCATGTCACCCCTCCAGTCCTTTTCTCCACCTGCCCATCTCTCCAAAGAGCCACGCAGAGCACATCTCTGGATATTATCTCCTCTCTTCATTCACTTTTAACTTAACTCGGCAGAAATAAAATAAGCCCCTAATTAATAAATGTGGACATTTTTTTGGTTCTTGAACTAATATGCAGTTTTTGAAATTCTCTCCTCTCTGTTGATCACATCATATATTCTTTGATTTCTCTTTTTCCCATCTTCTCATTAACTACACTCCATGTTCCTCCTCTCAGATCTGGCCTCAGCTGGCTGCTTCTCTACCAACCCAGCCTTTTATTCTCTCCCAGATTCTAAAACTACCTACATCCCAGCCATTTCCTAAAGACTTCTAGGTGTGCTTTTCTCCTCCATGACAAGACCTGAGTTTCTGGTTGGTTATGCTACAGCCTCTCCAAAATAGAACTTCTCACTTTCCTCTCTAGCCAACTCCACCTCCTCTCCTGATCTCCACTTTTTGATGAGTGTTTTTAAATCAGTCGTCTATGACCTAACACGCTTCCCATCTCAGTGGTGAGCCAGTAGGGTCCAGCTCTCCCTATGCTTCTTTGTTCATCCCCACTGACAGTCCCTTCACCCATATTTCTACTGCCCCCACCTCCCTGGCTGTCCTCTCTCTGATCTGTACTGCAGGACTGGAGACTAGTTTCTATTCCATTCACCTAGGAGATTAGTTTCTATTCCATTCACCTAGTGATCTAGCAGCTACTCATTGTTTTCCAAATTGGCTCTCCTTGCCAATCCCTTAACCCTGTTGTAAATCTAACATTATTTTCAATCTTACTGATCACGATTCCCATTTACATACCCTGTAAATTTGATAGACAAGACAACTGGTGAAACCACCTCCTATCTTCCAGATGGAAATGAGCTCTTCCTTTTTATCTAAATTATAGGCTTGACTGACCAGAAGCTAAGGTACACTTTCTTTGGTTTGATCAATTCGTGGATAGTACCACACATTATAGTTGTTTTTTTTTCCATCTCCGTTTGGACTTCCTAGAACAGTTGTGTCTTCTGTCTACTCCCAATGGCAAGATGAAAGAAGAGGAGTTCATAAACTCTGAATATATTTAAAATCTTTTTTTACTGCATTAATTATTTCTTGAGCAAGTGCTAAGAAACTGTGAGACTTGGTTAAAGAAAAAGAGGCTGTGTGGCTAAGAGTCAACAGATTAGTAATAGATTATAGCAAACACTGACCCATAGTAGCAGGAAAAGTCGGGGTCAAGTGCTCTGTGAATAGTGGTCATCAACAGCATCTAATAGGGTCATGATAATGTAAAAATAGTTCAAAACAGGGCACATTACTGAAATAATGTTTTACATCAAGTATACGGTTCTCTTTTAGAAAAAACAAGGTGTGTGAACTTATTCTGTATAGTGGGAAAAATTTTTTGGCAGTGAATCTTGTTAGAAAATGCTATTGGTACATCATCAGAGAGGATAGTTTTTTCATGGGCTATCATTAGATATAAGTCTGTATGGATTTGCCAATAATTAGATA
The DNA here is from genome assembly GCA_004024945.1 of Uropsilus gracilis. NCBI lineage: Eukaryota > Metazoa > Chordata > Mammalia > Eulipotyphla > Talpidae > Uropsilus > Uropsilus gracilis. Next base: position 218,141 of record PVHY01000277.1, on the reverse strand, counting down.
GAGAATTTTATGCTTGGATTTGGGGGGTTAGGTCTAAGTATGATACAACAGCAAAGAGAATGCATTTTTTTCCTGTTTTCTCTGAAGATTGGTGGAGGCTGAGGAACTCCAAGGAAATTCATATCTCCACATAGCACCAGATTAAGGAAGTTACCTTGTGGAATCCGTTTTGAATTTATCTTTTCACTCTGAAGAAAGAATGTGAAGAAATACTGACTCTTCTCCTCTGACCTCCTAAGGAAGTTCCAAACCCAGTGATAACATTTGGGGGAAGGGGTAAACTCATCTTTACCACACATTTTGAGTTGAATAGCCACTCTTTTAAATAGGGCAGTTTGTATTTCCTTCAAATTAGGCAAATACATTCTACCTTTCAAAGTTCAAATTTCAACTCAAGTTATTGGAAATTCTCACATGCCTTCCAGAAGCTATTTAGTTCCTCAAAGCATTATCAATGCCAAATTCAGATACCTTAGTGTTCACTAACACAATCACCAAATCAAGACAATATATGACTGAGAGAAAGCTCTCATACATATGCTGGGCAAAAAAAGACTTTGCCACTGGGTATTTTGAATTGCACAGCTTCAGCTAATGCTGTGACCATTGAGGAGGCTGTTACAATTCAAATTCAAGGTTGTAGCTGTGGCACTAATGGATTAATTACCCATGGTTAATTATAAAGGTGATGGGAAGCAAGTGTCAAGTGAATATAATAAACAGCTGAAGCTTTTGAAAGCTAAGATTCTGCACTTGTGGACTGCGTAGCTGGAAAAGATGTTTCTAGTGTGATTACCCATAGATAAGTTTCAGTATCTCCCACATCCCCATTATGTGTTGCTCATGCTGACATGCCAGAAGTTGCTGCACATTTCAGATCAGCAGTTCTCATACCTGCATGTTACTGAGATTATCAAGATCTAGCACTTGAAGATTATTCTGGGTAGAAAACATTTGTCAGTGGGAGATAAAACACTATCAGAATATCATCTTCGTAGCCGTGATTTTACCTTCTTGCACAACCACATTTCTCTCCAAACATCACCGGAGTAATTTGAATAGAGGTTGATGATTTTGAAACACACTTAGCACACTGGTTTGGACAGAATTTCTTCTGCTTTTCAAGCTCATTGATCCTCACTGTGACACACCACATCTGGTGGTGTCACCTCCTGTTCTGTTTATGTACATTGCATGGTGTCAAGTGGAACTGGATTTTGGCACAATCATCAGCCAGAGATCACAAATCAAACATTACTTCTGAAAACTGCCATGGAAGTGCCAGTGTATTTTAAAATTTGTTCAGATTTCTTTAAATTAAGAAATGGTGCTGTCTATTTTAAAAGCTTGTACTTTAAAAAATTCTTATTCAAAGAGTGACTGTTTCAACAAACTAGAGGGCAAAAAGTTTAATTACTCAATTGAGCAAATGTTTATTGAATGGTTACTATGTCCCAGGCACTGTGTCCGACACAGCACCATGTCATTTTCTGGGATGCACAAGAGTGAGCAAAACTAAGCCAAACATTCAGTTCAATATATGAGACTCATGTGCTGACTGCCAACATCACATGCTGAGACTCCCAAATTTATATCTCTATCTTCCATCTTCTCCTTCTGCCCCCTAATCAGTCTATTATAACTGCCTTTCCTTGTCTTCACCAGGATGTCAGTAAAGACAGAAGGTGGTGTGGGTGCCTAGGACCTAAGGAAGAAAGGAGAATTAGTGTCGAGGTGCAGAGCTTATGTTTGGAGGATGGAAAATTTCTGGAAATGAGTAGCGGTAATGGTCACAGCATTGTGGACAGACTTTATGCCTGTGAACTGTATGCTTAAAAATGGTTACAGTGGTAAATTTTATGTTTTACCTATTTTACCACAATGAACAAATACACATGCAGACTTAAACTCTTCATTTTCATTCCCCAAACTTGTTTTTCCTGCCACATTTATCTGTGTAATGATACCTCTGTGCACCTCTGGATTCTTGTCAAATACTTGATGTCATTATAGTGGGTTCTTCTCTTTTTTTAGCTCCCAGCAGCCAGTCCACCCATAAACACCCAGGGGCTCTACCTTCCAAGTACATCTGAAATCCTGTCTCTGAAATACTACAAAACCCACTTCCCCTTGTAGTTGGGTACTTAGTCCTTCAGGGAGTTATCCCACTGAGCCCACTGGTGTAACACAATAAAGCCTTACTCTCCCACCTTTCTTGTGTTGCCAGTCTGTCCAGGATTGATTGCCATACAGTCTCTTTCCTGGACTGTAGTACCTGGTAGCTGGTCTCTGCCTTTCTCCTTCTTCTTCTTTAGTTCTTTCTCCACATGGTTCTAAAATGATGAAATACAATCATTGGATCATCCCGTTTTTCTGCCCCCTTCCCCTACACACACTCCAGTGCTTTTGAAACCAGGTGCAAAACAGGCACCAAAACTTACAAGGAAAGACAGATAGCTCAACACAGCACTCTCTGAGTTCTTCCATCCATGTGCACAACTGCAAGACAACTCAAAACAGCAATCACTCAATCACAAGGTTTATTTATAAACAAAGAGAGAACCAAGAGTCACTGAGGCTATGAGTGACCAGTTATCTTACCCCAGTTAATAGCCCAGTTTCAAAGCCCAAAAACACTTCCAACATCGTGTCTTCTCACCACTCCAGACCTAAACAAGCATATTATAAAGAAACATGTGTCTCAGATGGTGTCTTCTTGCCCTTCCAATCTGAAGCAGATATTTCACACAAAGTCCAGTTTCCCAGTAAGCTGTCCTTTCATCAGAGGTACACAGATTCCAAGTTTTCCAGTAAGCTGACCTCTCATTTTCAGAGGTTCAAATTCCAGTTTGCAAACCAAAGGCCAGTACTTGTATTTTTCATAACTTTTCCTCTTCCCCAGGGTGGCCAATCCTGGCCTTCCACACTGCTGCCCATCCTGGGGATGAAACCATGATGGTGTGCCTTCCCATGCTGCTTTTATCCTCTTGTGCCAGACTCTATCCACAATGCTTTTTTCCTTGCTTGTCCACAATGCGTGCATCATCTGGGCAATTGTTGATTGGCATTCCTTCCAAGCTGTGCCACCAGGTTATTACTTTCCCATTAAAACAAAATAACCCAAAGTCCTCTGGGCCCTGATGCCTTTAGATGATCTGCCCCTGACTGACCACTGTGTCACTTAATTCACCTTCACTTAATTCACTTCACTTAATTCACATTCTTAATAAATTAGTTCAACTTTTTAAAGAAAATTGAGTTACCTGACAAATTCCCTTTTGGAATGAACTGGGTTTTTCCCCCCCTCCTGTTAAAATGTGATTTTCATGTAAAAGAACTTCAGGGCATGAATTTTTTTAAGTGAACTTTAAAAATTAGTGAATTTTTGGCAATTTAATTAAGATTTTGGAAAACTTAGAAGCAATCTAAAACAGGTTGATCTAATTTTAAAACCCGTGGTTGAGTCTGTGGCTCTTCTGATTAGGACATTCAGAGTCTCAACTCAGTTGACTTAAGAACAAAAGGAAGCTTCATCTGATTCTGTAATTACAAAGTCCAAGCCATAGAATTCAGTTGGCTGTGTTCAGGCACTTGAATGATGCCGTGAGTTTTCATTCTCTCCATTTCTCAGGATCTCTGCCATCTCTGGTATTCGCTTCATTTCAGGCTGTTCTAGAATTACATCTTCTTTATAGCTGATAATCCCAAGAGGAGGAGAACTTCTTCATCTCACGAGTCCAGCAAAAGCCTGGGGATTGAGTCACATGAAACCATTGGCATGGTCAACCATGAACCTTGTATAGTCAGAGATTTGGAAGGCATCTACTTGGCAGACCTGAATCTTGTGCTTATTTTGCACTGAAAGAGAGAGGAGAACCTAAGGTTAACCATGTTAGCCAACAAGGAACTTACTCAAAGGAAATCAAAAGGAGGTGAAATGGATGCTCTCAGAAAAAACATCCACTCTTCACAAGATCAAGAGAAGAAAATAGATTCTACTTAGCTATGTGATGTTTTGTGCTGCTCTTTGAGCTATTTTTGACTGGTCTTAACAAATTTTGGTGGGTTTTAACTTGACCATGAATGGAGTCCTACAGATTGTAGAACATGAGTGGGCTGTCCTTAAGCGAGAAGAAATTGCTGTGTATGCTACATTATGATAGTTGGAGGTTGACAGACATGCATTGTGAAAGCTAGGGTCACTGGGAAGCCAGTTCTAGAACCTTTATTGAATCAGACAAGGTTGCTCTTTAAATGAGGCAATTGCTATTTAACTGGAAAAGTCATTGAATAGTGCAGTGCATAATGACTTACTTAATCTGTTGTCTGCATCCCTTGAACTAATTTATCACACACCAATCTCAGCTTCCATTTGGTTCTCATTTATACTCTTGCCCGAGCTCTGTGGCTGATTTATCAGCTGTGCCTGTTAGCCAAGTCCCTAGCCTAATGGACAGTGTGTCACAATAGTGAGAACAGTTCATTTACCTTCAAGAAGATATGATTTCCAGACATGACTATGATAATATTCTTAGATCACTTACTTGCCCTCCTTGTTCCTTAGTCTCCTCATCTGCAAATTGGGCATGATAATATCTTTGTCAGTGTATCATGATGGTTGAATAGAAAAATCTAGAGAAAGGACCAAGTATAGTCCAGACTTACAGACAAACTCAGTGAATAGTATTTGTTGAATAAATGAATTCTCTGTGCCAGTGACTATGACTAGGTTTACATTGTGGGCTTTCAGTTTTGTCCTGTGTCCCTGTAGTAAAGTATTTTTGGGCCTAGCTATGTCACAAGTGATACAAATACACAGTTAGAACACAGTGATTTGGTTGCAAGCAATACAAACAAATTCTGGTTCAGTTAATCATTAAAGGGAATTTATTTGTAGGATAAGAAATATCCCAGAAAACGGAAGGAAAAGTTGAACTGATAGGCCTGGAAAATACAAAAACCAGGCTCAGGTCCAGACTAGTGTGAGCAACCGTATGGGGCACTATGTTCAGGGTGAATCAGCTCCAGAATGCTACCAATCCACTCATCATTCCATCACATTCCCAGAAGAGCACTTGATTGGTCTCAGGAAAACACATGACCCAGACTTGACCAGACAGGACACTTCCTAAGCTCACAGTTGTCATGGGAAACATTGCACAGAGGTATTACACAATATGCTGTCTTTGCTGGTTTGTCCTTAATATATTAAATACCTAAGTTAAACCTTGTATTAAGACTAGTGAAGAAACCCAGTACCTACCCTCATGTATCTTGCAGTCCCACCATGACTGAATTAAATAGAACCCTTGGCCTTAGAGTTAAGAACTTTGTCCCACTAGACTGATGGGTAGGAGAGTGATCTCCAAAGGCAAACAGAGGCGCTATTAGCAGGAGAGGGAGCAAGCCTGCTGTCCGGAGAAAGTCATAGTTGCCCCACTCCCCCTAATTACATGTTCTTCCGTCTTTCCAGGCCAGTTTCCTCTTCTGTAAAATGGAGATAATGACATCATCTATCTCATAGGGTAGATTGAAGATTAATCAGGTTAATATTTATAAGGTGCTGAGAGTAGTGCCCAGAACATAAAATGTGCTATATAATAGCTGTTAGCACCATCGTTAGCATGCTAAGTTTTTGAGAGACTCTTTCTTCTGACATAGTTATAGTAGAGCCCCTGAAAAATGGTAAACTCATGACTGCCCTCACCCCCAACTCCCTACCCCCAGCAATAGGATTTTGGAATACAGGTAGAGATTTGGCAACATCTCATTCTGCAAGCATATAGCCAGGGACTTCTCAAGTTTCCCCTTTGACTAGGGCTCTGCAGCCTATAAGTGTTAATTTAAAGTGAACTCTCTAAATAGCAAGTGTGCAGGAGCCTCAAGCTGCGCAGACAAAGCCCTTCTCTGCAGAAGGTTCCAGGCCAGTGGCTTCAATCCAGCCCTAACCCTGCACATACTCATAACCCAAAACTGACGGAAAGTGATTGAAATGCAAGTTTTTGTTGAGCTGAGATGCTAAATTCAGGATTGGGAGCATATGGATCGCTCCATATTTGTTTTCTGCATATCTGATGTTAGCAATTTAGAACATCACTGGGATGCTCCCTAGAGAATTTCAGTTCTGTAAATGAAACAATTATTTTGGCAGTTTGGAAAAGATATATTCATAACTTTCATGGTATTTAAAGGGGAAATACACCTTCCCCGAGTCCCTTCTTCCCTTGCCAGATATGAAGAATGAAATTAGAGTACCGAGGGAATAGATGGCATAAATAGAAAAATTGACAGTCAGTGTGTTGCATTCACAATTGGATTTCTAGGATTGACAGTAAGACAGGAAGTAAAGGGGTTTCTCCAAATCTGGGCAAAGAGAAGTTGTAGAGAATATCATGTCAGGGGTGTTATATTCATTCATTTAACCATCAATTATCTAACAAGCACCTTCCATGAGCTCTTGGCTAAGGTTTAAATTGAAATGGGCCAATGGATTGTTTCATGTCCAAACTACTAGACAATATTAACACTAAGCATATTAATTTAATAGAAAAAAGAGAGAGAAAATTATGTTAACGATGAAGGGGTATCTTGTATAACTCATGAGGGAAACAGAACCTAAAGGTGTGAGCGGAACATAGACCCAGTCATTAGAACAGTCCCCTCTGTTTTTCAAGCCTGGCTGAGTGTGCTCATTCTTCTGTGTCTCGTGGCTTGTCCTTTTTCTGAATCCATAAAGCAGGAAATGGTTATTCTATGGATTCTGAGTTTGTCAATCTCTTTCTATTTCAAGACTGAACTCTGGGGATAAACATCTGGGGTGGGGGGGGGAAGCTGGTTGGTTCAGTTTAGTCAGATGTCTACATCAGGTCCTATCAGCTGTGGCCAGAGGGTGAAGTTACCACAACCTCTGACTCAAAGTGTGGCCTTTGTGTCAGTAACATCAGCATCCCTTGGGAGCCCCTCCAGGCCTGCTGAATTCTAACCCTCACATTTGCCAGACTTCCTGGGACCCTCTTGTGCTCACTGAGGTTCGAGCAGCGCAGCTGTAGAATCCACATGCCACCTGGCCTTTGCTCTGGAGGAGGTGGGCAGATTGGAGGGTTGCTTAGCAGATAGCCCTTGATCGCATAAAATGCTCAGCTCTGGAGGCAAGCTAGTTCCAAAGAGAAACATTCACTCTTACGTATATCTGCAGAGGAGAGTGGCTTAGATAGTTATCAGGACAAAACTAAAATATTTCATATCGATTTGCTGTCTTTCAATAGTTGGTTCTCTCTTCCCTCCTACGTGAGAGTGGCAGGCTTTTCATAGGTCTTTTCTGACTTGAGATTAAGTCTGGACGGTTCACACAGCTGAAACTGGCTAGAAAGCTGGCTGCTCTGCGTGCCCATGACAAGACAGTACAAATGTGGATCAGCCACAGTAACTGCTCATGAACTTGGCCTTGGATAACATTCCCTTGGACACAAGTCATAAAAACTTGGACTCTTGGCTTGGAATTTCCAAAGGGGGTGACAGAGGAAGGGGAGGGAGCTTTTACTATGAATCTTAGAGCACTAATTTAAAAGAGGCCATTTCCATCTTGACGAGTATCTTTCCCTTATGCTGTTTGCTTTTAGCACGGATTCTCGGTCAGTGATCCTCCAATGTGAGGCAGTGACCAGGCTTTTAGTAGGAGCTTTTCATAACTTCTCTCAGCAGTTTAGGACCACAGACCTCATCTCATGCTTTCTCCCTGCCTCCAGGGCACATGATCTGTGCTTCCTTCCTGCTCAGAGACACTCAGAGCATCACATCTTGAATGAAAATACAGATTGACAAGGGTTCCTTTGCCATGACTTCACACAGTCTTCTACTTGTGCTCAAGGAGGACTTATCCAACTGCCTCCACTGGAGGTTCGGGGAAAACTTTGCTGAGCAGGCAAGCGACCCTGAGCCCAAGACACTGCAGGAGACTCGGGTGCTAGGGTAACCTCACTCACCATTCACATCCATCACAGAATTGCTCACATACCTTAAAACTCAAAATGTATCAGAACAGTATCATGTAATTATGCAAGAATACACATATGGGATTGTGTGTTTGGAATTCCTTTTTTGATAAGGATATATGGTCAGTATTTTTGGAGATCCCTAGTTTAGAGTTGTAGTTTTTAAACTTTTTAAAAGTCTACAACTATATTTACTTAAGCACACCAGGCTCTAATCAGGCAATACAAATATTAATGCATTTAGGTTCATAGCCACTCCAGTAGCATAGGTGCTATCAATCTCATTCATGGAATGTGAAGCACAGAGAGGTTAAGTAATTTACCCAAGATCACCCCACTAGAAAGTGAAAAGCAGAATGCACACCCAGGCAGTCTGGCTCCACTGTTCAGACTCTAACACACTAATTAGGCTGTTCTTTAAAACAAAACCTACAGCAAGCCAAGTGTAGGAAACAAAAATAAACAAGCAGAGCTGTTCTTGTTTACACAGAGTGAGGAGCATCTCAGCTTCCCCCTGAACCCTTTCCTTCCTAATCTCCTCAACCCTCTCTCCCTCACTCTGAAGTGCAAAGCACACAGGGACACAGGGTGGAACCACCTGTTAGGTGCTGCTTTTCAACTGAGGGCACCAAGCTTCAGCACAGCAGAACTAAGAGGGTCTCATTAGCATCTCAACGATCTTTCTGTCTCCTTAAAAAAGGCAAATAGGGAATAAGTTAAGCAAGTCAATCTTCCTCCAGAATGTGCATCTTCAGGAAAAGTTCCCTCCTAACACTTTTTTTTTCTTTTTGGAAAAAGCATGTTTACTGAGTCTGGGTGGCTTCCATGGGTTAGAGCTCATCCCCTCATCCCTTCTTTATCCTAATTGACTTCACCAAGTTTCATACTTACTTGAAGTTAATTTGAGGAAGAAGAAGACAGTTTGAAGAAGACAGAGTGGGCAATGATGAGACATAGTTGTGATGGTAAACATCCGCTCAGCTGTTGGCATGGGCTTCTGCTGAACCCCCGAGACCGGATGCCAGAGCTGCCCCAAACTGCCAATGTAGAAGTGCTGGTGAGCAGGACCCGCTGGTCTGGCTGCACACAGTGACAGCCCACTTAAAAAAATTAGTTGTGATTTGCGCTCTGCTATCAATCGAGATTGAGAGTATTGATCCCAACTGATTGCCGAGGACCAAAATAAAGTGAAAGGGTAATTGACTGCCGTGTCCCCCATCGATCGAGCGCCACAGTTCATTGCCACTGAAATTATTTTCAAGTACTTTGGTTTATCATTCCTAATAAATATAGAAATTGAGTAATCAAAATGACTTACATTCACATCGAACCAAAAGCTTTTAAGGAAGTGTCTATGTTTAAGTGAGTCCATATTCTACACTGGTTTCCCAATCAAGTGTCCAGAGCTGCCGTTCTGAAAGCGCTGGGAGAAAACCTGGCTTGTGACAGAAATGAAGCTTCTTCCCTCAGAAGCACAGCTTCCTGCACACCAGGATGTAATCATAGCAGAGTCCTCTGAGATTGTAAAGAAGAGCCCTCCTAAATAGTCTCCCTGTGCATCTCATTCATAAATAACCATATTTTTCTTGGAGCAGCAAGACCTCTTCTTTACTTCAGTCTCCCAGCATGGTTCATAAAAGCACAACAGTTGTTTTCAGGTTTACAGTGATGTTAGCAGGAGTGTTACTAAATCAAAATAAGCGATGCCATGTTCATCATACGGCCGGTCATTATGGCATTTGGCCCTGTAACTTTAGAAATACAGCTTTCCAGCCCCACCCCCCCCACCCCCAGGACTGTTCAAAAGGAAGATCCAATTTAGCAGGTGGTCAGGGAGGGAGTAGGGCTGGAATGCTAAAAACTGCTTTGGAAACTGAGGCTTCATGTTGCAACTCTGTCCTGTAGAAATAGATTCATAGATATTTGAAGAAGATATACAATATCTAAATAAAAATAAAACGGGGGGAAATGGATTCAGGCACAATCTCAAAAAGTTTGTCAGCATCACGTAAAAAAATGTAGGAATCCAGTAAAAATAGCAACCCAGTTTTACATATGAGTAGTTAAATACTTTTAAAAATATTGCCCTTTATCTAGGAAAAGACCTGGTTTTTGCTTTTGAAAGTGACCTCCACAAGCAGGAGGTGGCTGGCATGTGATTTATTGTGCAGGATGGAAGGAGGCTTATCTGAATCAGATGAAAAGTGGTAGCCCCAGATGTGGATAGGTGTAATGCCTAACTCTCATTGTGAGCTTGAGCAGCTGGTTACAGATGGAGTCTGTGCAGGTGGGAGCATCTTGTATATTCATGTAGCTCTGAGTTCAGCCGGTTGCTGTTTTCTGCCTTCACCTAGAATTTCTCGCAGAAGTAAGCAGACATGATCTCTGTGGTATGCTCAGTTCATTCCTCAAATATTACTGAGCATGGAAACAAATTTGCATTTTCAAAATAAACATTTAGTAGACTGTATAATATGAGCCACAAATGAGAAACATGTATGCAATTTTAAATTTCCTAATAACCACATTTTAAAAAGACACTCCTCTAAAGAGGACATTCAGGTGGCCTACAGACATATGAAAAATTGTTCAATAGCTCTTATTATAGCAGAAATGCAAATTAAACCACACTGAGGTATGGCCTGTGAGAATAGCCCATATTTAAAAAAAAATGGAATTACTAAAATTTGTAAGGACATGGTAAAAAAAAGAACTCTTATCCTCTGCTGGTAGGAATGCAAGCTGATGGAAATGCAAGCTCCTTGGAAAAAGATATGCAAATTTCTCAAGAAAATAAAAATGTAAATTCCGAATGACCCAGCAATATTTCTATTAGGAATTTATCCAGGGAATATGAACACTCTAATATGAAAAGATATTTCTATACCTAGGTGTGTAGCAGCATTGTTCATGACTGCTGACTAATGAAATCAACCCAAATGTCCTTTAACAGAGAAAATGTAGAGCATGTTCAATGGAATATTATACTGCTGTGAAGAAAGATGAAGCAATGGCACTTAGAACAAAATGAATGGACCTTGAAATGGTTATGTTGAGTGAAATCAGTCAAAAAGTGAAAGATCTCAGATGGTTTCATACACCTGCAGAATATAAATGCCCCCAAGACAATTAAATGTGAACAGTAGAAGGCATACAACTTGAACTGGGCAAATAGAAGATAATGATTACCTGAGGGACTAAGGGAAAGGGGGCTGGGATGGGGAGGAAGGCAGATAGGGTGTGAGCATGAATACTTGGTGAAAAAAAATTATGGAAAACTTAAATAAATAAAACAAAATCTGAAAATAAATAAAAAAGATAATAATAAAAAATAAAAAGAGGCAAATTGGTTTTAATAATATAGTTGACCCAGTGTGTTCAATATATTTTAAGCATGTGAAAAATATAAGAATTATTAATAATATATGCTGTAGTTTTTAATTCTATGTCTTTGAAATCATATTTATATTTTATACTTAAGCATATTTCAGTTCATTCAAGATCTCCTTAACCACATATGGCTCATGGCTATTATATTAGACAGTGTAACTATCGGGAGTAAGTGGAATCTATACTGGAAAGTGGAAACCCACAGTAACCTATAGAATTTCCTGCTTTCTGTTGACTAGAGAGGTTAGGTACACATTCCAGATCATATATATATGTAATACGTATAATATATATAAAATATTACTATATATAAACAGATAATATATAAAATATATATGATTATATATGCCAAATATAACAGTCTATATGATATGTGTATATATAAAATATAATTTTATAATTGATATGTTATATATATTTGGGGGAGAGGCACTCTATTCTGAAAACAGATCCCTGTGTTTAATACACTTTATAAATGTCCTTTGTTTATATTCTCGTCTAATGATAGATTTTTAAGTGTCAAAACTGTCTCTGATGGTCATGCAAGAGTCACTTTGTGAGTTTCTCCACAGCAACAGTTAGATATAGCTATCTCAAATGGTTAATTTTTTTTTTTTTGAGACTAGGTCTTGCTCTCGTTGCCCGGGGTACCACAGACTCAAGCAATCCCCAGCCTCAGCTTCCCAGGTAGCTGGGATGACAGGCGCGCACCACCACGCCCAGCTGTTTTTTTTTGGAACTAGGTCTCTCTACGGGCCCCAGGTGGGGCTCGAACCGCGATCTCTAGCCCCGGCCGCTTCATAGGCTGAAGCTTACAAGCACGAGCCACCGTGCCTGGCCTCAAATGCTTGGCATATTGTAAGTACTCACTGAAAGTTTCCTGATCTGGGTTTAGTTCACTTGCCAAGGTGTCACCTGCTACAGAGTTTAAATCCTTTAATGGCAATACTAAAAAAACTGGAAGCATTTGATTAGAACTTTCTGCCTTTTGTTTCTCACCACCCATACATCCATTCACCCACCCATCATTTTGTTTCTCACCACCATCCATTATCATATTCACTAAGCACTGACTGACCACTTAAGTCTCATTGCTTGCAACCTCTATTTACAGGGACCATGCTTTGACTCAGACTCAGTTTTTAAGTTTCACAAACACAACATGCTCAGTGCAGCCTTTGAACATGAACTTCTGTTCCTATTCCTCCTCAGGCCTTAGCCTATACACATCTTCCCCTAGACCTCTACTAGATCTGAGTTCTGTATCACTCCACATCACCCATAGCACCCTCCACCATCAGTGCTCTGTGCGATCATTACCACTTACTCACTTGACAGAGTTTATAAGCTCTACAAGGGCACAGATTGATTTGTTGCATTTTCCTGCAGTTTGCACACCTTTGAGGGTCAGCTGGAGACCCTCATCATGTTATGGGCAGTAGATGATAAGTGTCAGAATGAACTCTGAGAGGAAGACAATCAGATTACTAGATCTTTCCACTCTTGAAGGCTCCAAATTGTATTTAAACAATTAAAATGATTGTTTTAAAAAGTCCAAATCATACCATGTCACACCTTGCTTATATTTTTTCAGGGGCTTCAGGGGTTTCTTGCAGTTCTTATAGTAACATCCAACTCTTAGCCACATTACAACAGGTTTTCAGTTGTCCCATCTACTCATCTTTTTCTTTTACCTTAGATAACCATCTTTTTATCTCCTATACTCTGACCTCTTCTCCCCACTTGGGACGTACCAGGCCTTTGCCTGTGCTGTTCCCGTAGCTTTCAGTGCTTTTCCTCCACTTCCAGATCTCCTCATATTTGATTGATTCTCCAGGCCCCGGTTCAAATTTCACTTTGCCAGGGTGGCCTTTTTCAACCACTTTACTTAAATTACCTTTCCCAATTTTTTACATTCTATTTTATTTCTATCACTAAACTCACCTCTATAGGTAATGATACTGATTATGTATGTCTACCTTTTTTTCTTTTCAAAAAATAATATATATATATATTTTTTTTCCACATAATTTCAGTCCTCGGGGGTCACCCACTGCCTCCCCTCCCCAACCGATCCAGCTGGTCCCCACTCTCCCCTTGTGTAGTTTCATTTGGTTGACCATATATTAGTGAAACCATTTGGTTTCTGTCCCTTTCTATCTGGCTTGTTTCTGCTAGTATGATTTCTTCTAGGTGCATCCAGATTTCCATAAATTCATCTGTCTACCTTTTTCTATTTTTCTTCCCTGTTAGAGTATATGCTCTTTTAAGGCTGGGACTCTGCCCATCTTGTTCACAGCTGATTCTCTCATATCTAGTATATTTGGTCCTTGGTAATAGTTTTAAATGAATAAGATACTATCGTGTGTGTGTGTGTGTGAGAGAGAGAGAGAGAGAGATCAATTAAACATGAGTATAAAACAGAGGGAGTTAACAGTTCTTGGCTTAGGATGGTTTATTGCATATTTCAGCCTGGATTCCCCACAAGCAAGCCTTGATAGAAGGATTTAAGTAGATGACTTGGAAGGATATAAGTAGAAGGTATAAGTAGATGACTTGGGAGGTGATAACAGGAAACTCTAGTAGGGCAATGAAAAGCAAGTCAGGTTAGGGAAGTCAACCTATTATCAGGTTCACTGCCATGTGGATAACCGGAACTACTAGCAGGGGACTTTAGGGGTCAGAATATAGCACGTGCCTCAAAGTGACCCCCCCAACATACACACACACAGAGCACAAAGGAAGCTGGGATATGTGCTGACTAAATTTTCTATAGCCAATGGCTGAGGATTGTGGCTTGGGGTACTTAATGCCCTCACACTTCCTGTCTATGGGGTAGGCTTCAGCTTTCATAGAAAGCCATGGACAGCTGGAAGTAAGCAGAGTGAACTATGCTAAACAACTATCAACAAGACACCACCACAGCCTACTGCATATGTCAGTTACCAAAACAAGACTCACACAAAGGGAAAATCCAGATGGGAGATCATGAACCAAACTTGGGAATTTGAGCAGGCATCACATATAAAATATTCAGGTATAACCATCTACGAAAACAATCTAAATGCCTAACAATAGGTGAGTGGATCAAAAAGATGTGATATATAAGCACAATGGAATATTACTCAGTGACCAAAGAAGGAAAACTCATGCTGTTTGTGGCAACACGAATGGAACTGATAGAAATTATGATTATTGAAATGTCAGAAGAAGAAAGACAAATAATGGATGGTGTCCATTATAAGTGGAATATAGAGAAACTAATCAAAGGAACACATAAAACCAAACTTTAAAACCACCCCTGTAAAAATAACTACAGAACTGACGAATCTGAGTGGTGGGGAAAAGACAGGGGAAAGCAAGGTGGAAAAGGGACATAGTGGACTAGGGGGTGAGTGGACTATGGAAATAACAATAGCATTGACCACCATAATCTCAATAACAAAGAAATTAAGAAAAAGATACGTGACAGACAGCTGCAAGTATGGTGCAGAGAGAGGTTGTGGCTACACAGTGTGCTTAACACTTGTTTGCCCCCAAGTTCACACTAAAGCCAGAGTCTTGGATGAGGTGACCCTGTTTATTGAGCCAGGTGGCAGTATTTTCCATAGCTCGTCATTTCATAGTTGATCATTTCATAGTTGCCTTTCATTTCTTGAAGTATTTTTTTATGACCTGACCACATTCTGTTTCCCATTTTTGGCATTCGATAAATATTTGTGGGAGGGCTAGAATGGAGATGACAAAGCACAGGTGGAAGAGCCTCAATGCAGGCTGAGATGTGATCAGCACAGATGAAAATGGAGGAATCAGGTACTAGGAATCAGGTACAGGTGAAAGAGGCAAATGGTGCATCAAAGTCCTAGACAAAAATCAAGAATTTAGTCTGAGGTTTCTCTTTAATTGCTAAACAAATATTTTCTGTTGTGTTTCAAAGTGCTGAAAGACATTGAAAAGTAGAAAGATTGTGTCTTCCTCAGTCATACAGCCAAAGAATGGCATAGATGAATGAGGTGATCGTGGCTGGGGCTGACTGTGTGACTCAGTTTTCACTTGTCTCTCACCCTCCTCCTCTCTAGCTCCACTGGGCTAGCCTGGGCAGTGCCAAAAGCACAAGAAAACATGTGCATGCTCCCCAATGTTTTTTGAGTCTTTGGGCACACTGTATCTTTTAATACTTCATTGTTCAAGCAGGTCACATGGCCAACCCCAAAGTCAAAGATCTTTCCTCCTTCCATGGAAGTGGAGTAAAAAGTGAATATTTCTGAACAATATTCATTTTATCACAAAAGAATATGCATTAGAGAAAAAAGAAATCAAGAGAATTTAATCTAACTTCTTTCCTGGATCATGTGGCATTATTTTGTCCCCTTAGCCTTAAATTCTACAAGCCCTAGTAGGAGTGCTGTAGAGTTAGTTGGGGTCACTGGTGTAAGCAGATGAGGCAGAGCTGGTAACAAGGTTTGACCACTTCCTCTTCCAAAGATTTCAGATGGAAACAGCAGAGAACTTTGGGGGTGGGGAGCAGGAGGACACCCCAGATGACAGAGACAATCTGCATCATGGGTGTAATTTGAGGAGGCCATGCAATTTCTGCCTAAAGTCTCACCCTCAATGTTGTCAAAGAGGTGACAGAGAAGGTGTCAGCAGGTGGAGAAATACAGAGAATCAATGACTTTAAATAACTGTATCTCCTGTTTTATCGCTAAGGTTCACAAGTTTACATCTTCTGCATCTCAAGTTTACTAATCAGCAGGAAACAAGGCGATAGAGCACATTGCTACAATTACAGAAGGCAAACCAGTAATTATCATTGAAGAGTACAATTGAAAACACATTTGATTTAAATATTTATCTTAGAGAATTGCATTTTTCGAGTTCACAGGGCTACCAGTGAGCGCAGTGGTTTGGGAGCCTCTAATCTCAGGTTCCTTTGATGATAGTTAGAACCTGGATACTATCTTCCTGGACCCCCATCCCCCTAGTAGTGCCCGGCACATGGTAATGACTCAATAGGTTGTCATGGAGTGAATAAACTGTAAAATTGGAAGAGAACAGCCCATGGAGATATGAAGGATATGAATGAAATGACATTTAAAAGCATCTTGAATCTTAATGGTAAAATATCCAGGATTCTCCCCATTTTGAATGGATTGTAAATTAAATTTTATATGATTTTGTACAGTGTTGGGTAGTCCCAAATTACATAAATATGCCTCTTTCCCCCTACAACCTCAGGTATAGAATTTTGTGAACGCTTCAAAATTGAGGATGTTCTGTGCACAAAGGGCTTTGCTTCATGTATTATCTTTTTTATTGACAGCTGGGGTGATGCAGGGCCGATTCCTACGTTAAGAGAGTGTCAGTTACTTAGCTAATTGCATTTATCACCCAGCATTCTTTATCTGTTGATGGCAACTCAGTATTTGGAGTTTTTGTGTGCTGTGCATTTATTTCCCTAGATGCCGTGAATATGGTTTTTATATTTATGTGAAACTGCTAATGTGTTGCTCGCTAGATCATGAGCAATGGGCTTCTGACAGCTCTGTTCATTAGTCAGCTTGAGGGAAAAAAATAAAACACATTGATACAGAAACAGAATGTGAGCCAGCAATTACCATCAGAGAACACAATTGAAACCACATTTTATTTAAATATTTATCTTGTGAATTGATTCATACAAATCAAGAAGCCGTTTCCTTCCTGCCTTCCTTCCTTCCTTCCTTCCTTCCTTCCTTCCTTCCTTCCTTCCTTCCTTCCTTCCTTCCTTCCTTCCTTCCCTCCCTCCCTTCCCTCCTTCCTTCCTTCCTTCCTTCCTTCCTTCCTTCCTTCCTTCCTTCCTTCCTTCCTTCCTTCCTTCCTTTCTTTTTATAAATGATTTCACCAAAATTTGAAGAACAAGATCACAATTTGTGGTGGACTTGATGCAGTCCATGGCTCAGAGTATGGAGAGTTAAATAACGTCAAATTATTCATTGTGATGTATCATTAAGATTGCTATGTGTGAATGTGTAGAAAGATGATAACACCGTGCAGCTGTTCATGTAAGAATCCCAACTTTGCATAGTCAGAAGAAGAAGGAGAAAAAACTGTATAGATAACTTTAGTATCAATAATGTAATAGCAAATGCTCACCAGTGCTAAGCATGAACCACTGTGCTTTCAGGGTGCTTTATATGTATCTATCCTGTGGGGTAATTACTGATCTTACTCTCACTTTACAAGTGAGGAAATGGAAGGGGGCACACTGAGATTAAATAACAAGGACTAAACCAAGTTCACACCAGAGAGAACTTCTGGATCCTGAAGGATAGGATCCCTGAGTTCAGCTAAATGACCCAACTCTTCAACAATCCCAGGTCCTATTTGGCACCTCTTAAAGGACCATACTGGCTTACATATCGATGAAGACTTCTGGTGAAGGTGTTCCAGGAATTATCATCTAGCTGGCATCCATTTTGTTAGTCCAGGAGAACTCTTATAACATGGAGACCCATCGTACAACTCCCTTTTTCTCAAAATAGGAATATTTGATGCTACCCAGTCTTCTGTGGTACCCACTTCACCCACACACACAAAGAGATTCAGCTCACTGGGAGATCATGGACTAGAACTCATTTGCTGATTGCATTATCTAGGAATTTGTGTTCATGTAGACATTTATTGGACTAAACTTTTTGTATCAATCTTGTGTCTCAAGGCTATTTACAATTTGCCAACATTATAAGCATTAAACTGTGTTTGACTGGACACCTTTGCATACTTAACTTACTGCTCTTTTGGGACAGATTTCTGGATGTGCCATAGTTGGGTTAAGGCTTTTTATACACATGGTGTTTGCCATTCAAAAAGTTTGAACCTGCTTAAATTTCAACCAGCAGCAGATGAGTTCCAGCCATGTTTTTCTGTGTAACGCAGTGGTGGAGTGAAGCAGGCATATCATCAAGTGTGTGGACTCAGAAATTAACACCTCAGTGAGTATGTTGTTCATACCGTAGTTTTATAATGGAAACAAATAAATGAGAAAAACAGCAATTTGTTTGTAGAGAGAAGTGCAGAGAGAGCAGCAAATGAAGGGGCTCTGAGCACCTTGTTGTGTGAGTGCGGGGACCAGTGAGAGATACCTGAAACAAAATATTTCAAGGATATATGGTCTACATTGTCTTCTTTGCATAAAACTTGATGGAAAGTCATGTTAGGAGTAGAAGGTTGCTTCATAAGCGCAGGAAGTCACAGGTGGGAAATCAGTCTGGTGACCTTAAGCAGTAGCATGTTACGGTCTTTCAAAGACAAATGACTAGAAATCATATTTTTATTGGCTTAAACTAAGACAAATCTTATTTGTTCAGATGACTTCAAAGGGGAAGGGTCTGGAAGCAGTTGCATCCAAGAGTTCAATGTCGATTAGACTCTGCTCGCCAAAGAGTGCTCTCTAGGGTGCACATTAGTTCTGATACAGAAACATGTTACAGCCACTTGTTCTTAGACCATTATTCAGTAAGGATTTGTTGGATATTCAGAGAACAAATTCTTGAGCCAAGACACTATCTCCCTAGTCAGTTCTAGAAAATAGCTGCCCAATTTTGTCCCTCTACAGAAATGTGAACGTTCCAAAGCCTCATGATCATAAGACTCACTTAAAATATCAATTCCCAAACCTCTCTCCAGGAAAGCCAGCCTATAGTCTGTGACTCTAAAACTATAGGGACTCTAATGGTTAGAAGAAAAGAAAGTTACTGGTGTATATAGCTGCCTTTCACAATTTAATCACTGGGGATCTTGTATTTAAGGTACAAATTCTGATTCAGTAGGTTTGAGTTGGAGCCCCACATTGTATATTTTTAACCAGCTCCAAGGTGATGTTGGTGCAGTTGGTCTGGTGGAAACACTGGTCATATTTCCTTGAAAGACCACTAACGTATAGCTTTGTATACCAGTAGACTTTGGCAGTATCTGGAGATTTTTTTTCACCCTAGCTATTGGCATCTAGTGGGTTGAATCCAACAATACTGTTGCTAAACATCCTATGTAGTCTTAGTGCAGCATTGCTGCTGGTGAAAAAGCCTCCTGAACATTCTCTCCTTTGTATAGTGCTTAGTGTACTTGATTAGGTGCAAGTTTTATTAATCTGGCCATCAAGGTCTACTCCTGATTCCTTGTCTGGATTTTAGCTATTGCTGAAGCACTTTAATCACAAGTTATCCAGGGTGATCACTTCTTGAGACTTTTCTTTTCCAGACTTTGTTCAGACATACAACACACTGTGTGTAAGGCAGTCACTATTATTCTACCCATTTTCTAGATGTGATTTCTGAGTCTTCAAGGGGTTAAGCAACTCTCTTGGGCCATCTTTGCAGCCCAGTAATTACAAAGTCATTGATTTTTATTAATAGATAGCATGTTGATGTGGAACAGAAGCCTTTAAATGACATACAGTGAAAAATAATTCTCTGTTTCTCCCTTTACTCCCAGTCAACTGCTTCTCTTTCCCTGGGGCTATGCTTATTTTCAGTTCCATGTATATCCTTCCAGAAAGAGTCTCACTGTATTAAAAGATAGAAAGAGAAAGGAGAAAGAGAGAAATGGATAGATTGCCACAAAATGAATATTCTTCTATATTCATTTTCTAAGGTTGCCATAACAGATCACCACAATGTAGATGGCTTAAAGCCACAGAAATTATTTTTTTCACAATTTCGGAGGCTGGAAGTCTGAAATCCAGTTGTTGGCAGGATTGGTTCTTTTTTGGAGGATCTGAGGGAGAATCTGTTCCATGTCTCTCTCCTAGCTTTTCGGGTTGCCAAGCAATCCTTAACTGAATGTATCAGTCCAATCTTTGCTTTGATCTTCATTTGGATAAGTCTGTGTCCAGGTGCCAGTCACTGGATTAAGGTTCACGCTAATTTTAGCTTGATTAATTTTGCAAGTGTGGTCACATACAAAGGTACCAGTGTAAAGAATTCTGACCTATAACATTTTGGCGATCCCAACTCAATCTACAACAGCCAATTTGGCTTTCTTACTTTTTTTCACTTCCTGATGTGTCCTGGGTATTATTTCATATCTGGATATGGAGAACTGCCTTGTCCATGACTGTATAAGATTCCACACACACCAAAGTTATTTTTCCACCCCTTTGTCAAAGAATGTTTAGGTTATACTTCATACTCATTTCAATTCATCCTTTCTTCATTTTCAGAGGATAACCAAGCAAGATGGGAAGATGACTTATTCTCCATATATTTGATTTCTAGTCAGGAACAAGCTATAAGAATTTATTTATCTAGGCCAGGCACCATGGCATGTGTCTGTAAGCGGCAGCCTAGGAAACTGAGGCGGTGACTGGGGATCGGGATCATGTTTTGAGTCCTGCCCGGGGCAACCATAGTGAGACCTGGTTCAAAAAAAATTAGCTGGGTATGGTGGCATGCACCTGTGATCCCAGCTACCTGGGAAGCTAAGGCTGGAGATTGCTCGAGTTTGTGGTACCACGGGCAATGTGAGCCTGTGGTTCCATGGGCAAAAATAGTGAGACCTAGTCTCAAAAAAAAAAAAAAAAATTATCCAGAAATCTCTTTTGGTTCCCTGCATGGATGAACACAGTTATACAAATATTTATTGAATGATGACTGGTGATTCTCTACCCTGTAACCATGCAGGGTGATTCTCTACCCTGCTAACCATGAGCAACACCTGAGGAAAAATGCAGTTTGTGGGGCCCCACCCCAAGCCATCTACCAAGAAAGTGTGACCCTGAGAGGCTATTTTAAAGAATTTTCTCAGAGGTCCTAATAGATCATTAGAATTGAGACATCCCCCACCCTAATGGTGTATCTTAAACTCTTCTGAATGTTAGGAGGAAGCGCATAAAAACAGACCAGTTCTTGCTCTCAAGGAACTGGCGCTCTCTTGAGGGAAACTGACCTTTGGAGAACCATCAGTACAGCCCATATGGGCTGCAAGGAAGAGAGGCAACTCTTCAGTTGAAATGACAAAGTGAGTAGCCTTAGCTGAGCCAACAAGCAGGAGAAAGAATGTAGGTAGAAGGCGCAGCCTAGCAGAGACTCAGAGCAGAAAGAGGAGTGACATGTGTGGGAAACCTGCCAGTCTCTGGACGTTGTTGAAACACAGGCATGGGGATGGGAAGGGAAGAAGTGAGCCCAGGTAAGATGACCAGAGTTATGTCACAGTACTTCTTTGTGTCCCCTTCATCCTCCAGTGCCTGATACTAAGCTATATATTCATCAGTGCTTTATCCGCAACATTCCCTTAGGTAAACTTGCTCACTAACAGATCTGAAGAGGTAGGCGAAGTGAATCTAAGACTCATCCCAGGCATCCTGAGACCTGGAACTAAGATGGTGATAAGGGAGAAAAGTGCCCAAGACCCACAGTCAATAAATATTAGCGGCAAGAACAATTTGGTTGCCACCGAGAAAAGGAACAAACGTGGGAACAGCGTTTCTTACAATCCCGTCCTTGTATTTTAACAAAGCTGATGATGCGAAACTTGGGAAAAGGCTGGGGGAAGGTGAGAAGAAATCTGAACCATGCCTATATGGAGGCTGGCCATCTGGAGCCGAGTCTGCTCATCAAACAATCCCTAATTGTTTTTAATAAGGTGCATACGTTATGTTTGGCTTCCTCAGCTTCGTGCAGTCTCCCTGTTGAGACTGTTTTTTATTTTCTTTTGAAACAATATGGCCAATATAATTAAAAGGCAGTGAACATATTCACCTTCCAATGACTAGGGCAGGTAATTACTAGCTCCTTCCTGGAGGAAGGGTTGTTGTTTTTCTTTGTTGTGTTGCAATTTTAATAAAGAAGGAAATAGCAGGGGTAGAAGCACATTGGTGAAGTTCCAGTCTTTGTTTTCATTTCTATTTGTGAAAAGAAACTGTTGGAATCTAGAACCAGTGAAGACAGAAACATGTGTCTGTTTGACTCCCCTTGGAGCACAGAATCCAGCTCAGTACTTTGCACTCAGGGTCTCTCCATAACTGTTGGTTGACTGGCAGCAAGATTAGGAAAGACAGAGGTGTATTTGAATCACCAGTTCAGCACAAGGCCCCATGGGAAGGATATCACAAATGTCCTGTTAAACTGTCTCCAAATCCTATAGTTGGGGATACATTTTATAAATGATAAAGACTGTCAACTAGGGAGAAAATTAAGAGAGTTGGATGCCCCAGGACAGCATGCTCAGAGAGAGTTATAGGGCAAGGAAGTTGAGGGATACTGAAAAAAATCCTTAAATATTGATTTTCAGAGAGAAACAAAGTAGTAGTATAATTTACTGAGATGGCAAAGTGACATTTCCAGGTCTAGGAAGCGATACAAAACAAATAAACATGTGATAAAATAATCTCACTGGATGAGTGAAAAGGGCAAGAAGAGAACCTTACCACACAGGGCTTGGGCCTCAGAAATTTTCTTGAGGCTGCTGCTTCCTGAACACATACAATCTGTCAGATACTGAGTGAAAAGTTTGAATATGTGAGAATATTTGTACCTTCTAAGAATCCTATGTGCTGTGTTCTAGAAAGACCATTTCACTGATGAAGAAAAATATTTGGGAGTCTGAGAATCTGGGGCAAAACCAGGCAATCCTGGGCAAAGCCAGGATTTGAATCCATGTCAAGGCCTTACTCAGCAGTGTCATGAAGACTTTGTGAGTGGGGTGGTTTTAATGGAGAATACAAGGTTTGTGTGGCCCTAAGATGAAGGAGAGGGTGGCCAGCCCCTGAGGAAGAGGCAAGAAGGAACTAGAGTTATAGGCAAGAGCTTGATACCAGAAGCAAGGAATGAGAGGAAAGATTGGTCAAGGTGATACATAATGTCAGATTACAGCAGCCTTTGAATATCAGGGTAAGGTGTTATGGACTTAGTAAGTAATTAGGAGTTATAGAAGTCTTTAACCATCTTTTCTGGGAACTGAAAGGAAAAGATGCTTGTGATTACATCATGAATTTAGTAAACCATAAATGGCTGACTATCACGGGAAGGCTCATAGCCCTGATACTTATCCAGGCTGCTGCAATTGCCAGTGACAGGAGTTCACCCCATATCTGGTTATGGTAAATCAAAAATCCAGAATAAGGTTAGTGGCTAAAAGTAGGCCTGAGTTGAATGCTTCAGCCAGGCTGTGGGGTTGGGTCACTTTACCTTTTTGTGCCCCTCTCCCTTCTGCAGGCTTCTTAAGTGACTCCTTACCCCCATCCTATCTCTTTCACTCACTATAGCAGTCAGTCTTTTCACAAAACCACCAAGCTTCTGAAATCCAGCCTCTTGGCCCTGGCAGGAGCATGAGCCCATTTCTGAACCAATCTTTCCAGTCACAGAGATGCAGAGCTCTGCTGAACCAGACCTAAGTTCCATTCTTACTCCTGGGGCTGGAACCTGAGCCTCACCTGGAACTTAAGGACTGAGAGGAGGGAGGAACACTTCTTTAGCTAAAACACAGGGTATCGTAACCAGAAGGAAGGGGAAGACAGACTGGCAGACAGAAATAGCAGATGTCCATGTTGGTAAGATTGGACAGAAGCATGGCTGGGCCTGCTTGGTGAAGGTGTACATTCTCTGAGTCTGAGGAACAGAGGTGTCCTCCTTGGTCCCTCACAGTCTGAGTCTGCATCCTGGTCCCATATGCTGGAGTCCACCGTGGGTTTAGCTAAGAAGAGTCCTCAGGAAAGGGAATATATGTTGCAGAGTAGATGGGGGTGGGGAGCGAAAAGAGGACTGTGGGAAGGAGTCCTTCTTTCTCTCAGCATTTAGGAGATAAAAGCCAGAGTAAACAGTTGATGTATTTGTTTCTCTAGTGTTGAGCCTGCAGTTGCCAAATCAAGGTTAAATTTGCATGCCCAGTTTTCCATGCACAATGTTGTTCCCATGCAAATAGAGTTGCTACAAACACACATCTGCCCAAGTTATGAATAAATCCTTTATTTCAGACTGTCTGCTCACTTAGGAAAAGCAGGCCTTCTAGAGGATACACTGATGAGAAAACCATCAGGGAGGGGTCATCTTTGCTCTGCCCAAGGTCTCCTGGAGTGCTAGCTACTCACTTTGGGATAATCATCTCCTTTTCACCTTTGAGGAAAAGGACCTGGCCCTTCTTGATCAAAGATGGACCATGGTGGGGAGTTCTTCCTAAAGGTAGACTGAAATTCACCCATCAAGGTTCTAGAACCATGTGTACTGCATCCTTCTCTAGGTCTATGTCAAGCCCAACCCTATAGATGTTTATAGATGATTCTGGCAAGTTATATTTCTAAAAATGGTTTCAAAGCTCAGGCCTCCTCTCAAGATATTCTGATTCAGTTGGTCTGAAGTAAAGCCCAGACTTGAGTTTTGTTTTCTTGTTTCAGGTTTCTCAAGTGATTCAAAATGCAGGTTGTCTCAAGGTACTAGTCTCCCTGGGGTTCCTGCATATATTTCTCCTAAACCCTTTCTCAACACAATCATTTATTCATGGAAGTACTTGGTTTCGAGTACTTCTGTCTTCTTGTTGTGTTTTTTTTTTTTTCTGTTTCCTTCCCTGACACCTCACTCTTTCTTTGACTGTCATTAAATTAATTACATTGGTTAAACCACCCCTGTCTCGACCTTGGTTTCTTGTTCTATACAAGTGATGTGCCTGAGCTACATGATTCCTCTTGGTTCTCTCTGAATGTAAGTTTTCTGAGATTTGAATTTCTAAAATGTAACCACTCCTCTTATAGGAGCCCAAGAAATTTGTTAGATTGAACCAATGGAACCTCCAGAGATATAAATCCAAATTCTTGTCTTAGGTCCTAAGTTCTCAGCTGCTGAGAGTGATTTTGCCCCCAACCACACTTGACAAAGTCTCGAAATGTTTGTGATTATCACCATTTTGGTGCTGTGGATATGTATTGGATTAGGGGTGCTGCTAAACACCATGCAACATGTAATCCAGCCCCTAAACAAATAATTATCTTACTCAGATGTCATGCTTGTCAGCTTGAGAAATCTTGCCCCTAGGTGTTCCAGGTTGACCAGCGTTGTTGAAACCTCTACCAGCTTGACATGTATCCTAATCTGATCATCTACAACTGCTACCTGCTTGGTTCAGAAAGGAAGCTACTAGAAGTTGTTTTTCATGATATTCATGGACTAGCTATATATTTTCTGGTTTTTCATTTTCACTTTCCCTTAATATATGAACCACTTTCTATACTGTGACACATGGTTACCAAAGCTTTTTTTTCCTTTTTCCCTCTTGTGTTTCTTCAAGCCACACCAGTTTGAAGTGGGGGCGAGAGGGACATCTGTTTGGGCCTGAGCCTCTGGAGGAGGCCCTAAAAATGTCTTGGGAATAGCTGAGTTGGAGACCAAAGAGGCGGCTATGTGTGAAGGCCCTGGGCAGCCCTCTCAGCTCCAGAAAGATGATGCTAAAAGAAGTGTTAAGTGCTCCCATCTTGTGTTTATATTATTCTTATTTCATAAAAGGAGAAAAATTAAACTAAGAGGTACTAGCCAGCATTTAGGAGTTTGGAGAGTTACATGTAATTTTTCAGAGCCAATCAGTCAACTGAAGGGTTATGCCATTTATGAGATAAACACAATGCACAAGTGAAACAATGATGTTTGAATTATCAAACTATTTATTTGACTCCTTTCTTCAATTTTTCCTGGATAATGTAATATTCATGTATGAATTATCCTGAGTTTGGTTTGACAAACTGGGAAAGGAAGGAAGGAGAAAATCAAATGATACAGAGGGCTAGATCTACCAACAACCCATTCCCAGTCTCTGACATTAAAGTGTTACAGCTGTTAAAAAAAAATGGTGGTGCTGTCTTGACTTTGATTTAAATGCACTTCGGAAAGACTATATGAAGTAAAGAGGCTTTATCTAATGGAAAAATTAGAAGCACCTTGGAATTCCAACCTCTGTGACTGTTCAAGGGGAAAAAAAACTTAAGCTTTTCTAACAAGAACTATGTATGCTAAATCAAGCTTTCTGTGGAGAGTCTGTTAAATAAAATAACTGTAAAAATTTGAAGAACTCTAGAAGGAACATAATTGCTATGAACCATTTTGAAATGAAGACAAACCAGTGAGAATTAGTTTTATGATTTTTCGGATAATGTACAGAGAATTGTACATTGAAAGCTACCTTCGTGTAACTGCTGTTATGGAGGAAAAAAAGGGGGTGTCTGGCTAGAAACAGCAAAGCTTCTCATTGCTCAAGATGTGTGTGATGATTCTAACTTATTCTTTCATATAAAAGAGCCAGCCACCCCAGACCTCTGTGTTCTCCTCCGGTAGACCATAAGGCAACACACCAGCTTGCCCATCGCCAAAGCTCCGAACTTTTTGCTAGTGGATTTCTGTGTGCTCTCTTAACCAACATTTTCAAAATCAAATGCTTTATCAGTGATATCTGATCAATCTGTGTAAATAATGAGTTATCCCATACAGTTTTTGGCAGCTTTTGCTTAAGTATTTGGGGCAAATTTTTGTAGAAGACCAAGAAGTGGTATTTTCCTTTTAAGAATTTTTTAAAAATGAAAAAACTGAGAGAGATGAACATGAATAATGGAAATCTGACCAGTCAGTGGATGAGCAAGATATATCAATTAACGTGTAGGGTGTGTTAGAGACACACCCTTAAGAAATCAAAGAAAAAAAGCTATTTGGGAAGTATTGAAGTTGCCCTTTAGAATCAGACAGGCCTGGTTTCATGTTCCCACTCTGGCAAATATCAGTCTCAGAATGTGGTTTCCTCATCCACAAAACAAGGAATGATAGGAGGTTGAATTTCATGATGTTATATAAGGGTTAAGTAGGGGAATGTTCATAAAGTCCCCAGCATGTGCTTGGCTCATTGTACTCGGAATGAGAACTATGACTGCTGCTATTGATATTTTTAAATATAATTGCTACAATTCATGATATCATCTATTATTTTTAATATGTTTGTGATAGGAGGAGTGGTCCCCAAAATATGTCCACACCCTAATCCTGGAACCTGTGAATATATCTCCTCACCCTACAGAATGAATTTGGCAGAGATGATTAAGACTGTGGACCTGGAGCTAGAGAGATTATCCTCATGGGACAATTTAGTCACATGCATTCTTTTAGTGGAGAGCCTTTTCGAGATAAGATGAGAAACAGAAGGGACAACAGCGAAAAGGTCAGGGCGATCTGAGGTTGTTAGTGCTAAGGAGAGGGGGCCACAGGTCTAGGAATGCTGGCAGCCTCTCAAAGAAAGGAAAGGGGTCTTCCCTTAATGCCTCCAAGGTGGACACTACAATTTTAGTTCAGTAAAACTTGTGTTTTACTTGTGTCTAATCACAGAATTAGATGTAAGTTTTCGTTGTTTTAAGCCACTAGCTTTGTGGAATTTGTTACAACAGCAATAACAAACTAATACTGGTACTATTAGTAATACTACATTTTGTGTTTATTTATCACAAAAGTGCCTAGAATTCAATAGAAAGGGTCATTGGTGAAAGGCAAACTAGTCTTAGAAATAATTTACAAATACAATAAATGTAATGTAGTATCTGTAGGAATTCAGAAAAGAGGTAGTTTTACATTATGGCTTGTAAGCTTATAAAATTATAAATATTAGAAATGCAGACAGACATTTCTCCATCACCTAGATTTCATCATTACTAATTTCCCCATATTTCTTAGTGTATTTTTCTGTTTCTTTTCTTTTTATTTTTAAAGTTTTTGAAATTAATTACAGTCATAAGTATCTTATCCTTAAATATTTCATTAGGTATTCCTGAGTCCTACATAATTACAATATTATCAAAACTAATAGAATTGATATTTAGTTTCTAATATTACCAAACAACTATTCATATTTAAGATTTTCATATGACACCCAAAATTCTCTAATAGCTGATTTGTTTTAATTGGTTTAGAATCCAGTCAAGGACTGCACATTGTTGTAGGTTGTTATGTCTCTTGAGTTTCTTTAATCCAAGACATCCTCCCATCACAGTACACCCCACTGTTTCACTTCATTGCAATGACTGGTGAAGAGAGGGGTCAGTCTTGTTGCATATGACCTCACAGTCAGGATTAATCTAATTTAATTCTACTTGGTGACAATTTCTTCAGAAGCAGTGCAAAGGAAAACTGTTACACTCAACTTGAGATTTTTTTTGGACTTGCCATAATTTTCAGTCCTTTCAATCAGATACTCATATCAAAACAAACCAGCAGTATTTATTGAGCATTCACTCTGCTCACTTCCTTGAGAGACTTGCTTTCTAGTCTGTGTCATAACTGGATCTCAAAGGTGGAAATGCCTTTATTTCACCTGAAGCTTCTTTTGAAACATCAACAAGAGTATTAGAATCATTTTTCTTATCAAAGACGATCTAAGAGAGAAATATGGACAACAAAGTTTGAATCTGCACGATGTTGTTTCTATTATATCAGCAAGCTTACCCACCACGTCTTTATAGAGCACCTATTAAGTGCCAGATGCCTGCCGTACATTACCTCCAAACCTCATGTAAAGCCTGCAGACAGGTATTATTATCTCAAGGTATTATCATACCCTTAATAATGTTACCATTTTGTAGATGCTGCCACTCAGAATGATCAAATTCTCCATTCATGCCTCACACCTAGTGGTGGCAAAGTGGTGAGTCTAGCACAGGTGTGTCTCTTCTGGATTCCCGGAGTCCCTTCAGCAAAGCCCCTTTTTGCTTTTATGACTCACTTAGTATTCAAATGGATAATTCTGGCTTTTGATGGCAAAACAAACAGGGTTTTGTTCTGTGTTTTACTAATCTATATGTGTTGCTATGTGGTTCAGACAGGCCAGTGACAGTTGTCTCAGTCTCTACCTTCATTTATTTAGTAAAGGCGGCCAGACAGTTTGTGGGAAAAGAACCTATGATCCTAGAGTCTATTTAGCTGGGCATGGTGGCACGTGCTTGTAAGCGACAGCTTATAAGTTGCGGCTGGGACTGGAGATCGTGGTACAAGACCCACCCAGGGCAACTTAGTGAGACCTAGTCCCAAAAAAATAGCTGGGTGTGGTGGTGCATGCCTGTAATCCCAGCTACCTGGGAAGCTGAGGCTGGGGATTGCTTGAGTCCATGGTATCACGGGCAACGTGAGCCTGCAGTTCCACAGGTAAAAATAGCAAGACCTAGTCTAAAAAAAAAAAAAAAAGAGTCTATTTAAGAAATAGCAAGTGTTGGAGAGGATATACAAGAAAAGTAACCTTGTGTACTCTTAGTGGAGTTGTAAATTCTTGCATGTATTATGGAGAGCAGGATACAGATTCCTGAAATTTTAAAATCGAAATCCCATACATCTAGCTATTTCACTTCTGGGCGTTTACTCAGAGAATACAAAAATGAATACTAGGGACTGTGGGAGGTGTGGGGGGAAAAAAGCAAAAATAAATGCTAATTTAAAGAGATAATGTGCACCACCATTTTCATTGTAATATTATTTACAATAGCCAAAAACTGCAAACCATCTGAGTTCTCATTAAGAGAGGGTTGGACCTAAATGCCCCCAAACAGATGACTGGATGAAAAAAATGTGGTATATATACACTATGGAATATTACTCATTGATTAAAAATGATAAATTTGATGATTTTATGATAACATGGATGTACTTAGAAGAAATCATATTAGCAGAAACAAGTCAAAAAGAAAAAGACAGAAACTAAATGGTTTCACTTATATATGGGATATAGGGAAAAATAAACAAAAACCATGAGGAAAAGTCAAAACAAGCTAAGCACCAAACTGAAGCACACAACTTCAGGCAGGGGGTAAAGGGGGGGAATGGTAGGGAGGAGGGGGGGGTAAATCCCTGGGATTACAATGATGTGAAATTTATATCTAAATAATTTTTTAAAAATTAAATAAAGTATTGCCCACAGCCTTAAAAAAAAAAAAAAGAGAGAGAGTTGGATTAAAAAGCTGTTACATACTCACAGTGGAATACTACTCAGCTATTAAAAAGATGAAATTCTGCCAATTGCATCAAGGATGAACCTTGAGTGTATTATGCTTAGTGAAACAAGTCAGACAGAAAACAACATCCTTTGATTTTACTCACATGTGGTATATAGGTCAAACAAATGAACAAACTAAATAAGACATAAATAAACTTTTAGACTATAAGGTTTAGAAGTTACCAGAAGGGGGAGAAAAGGGTGGGTTAGCCAGGTAAACAGTACCAGTTGTATGGTGAAATATGGAATGGGACGGTTACTAGTAAACATGATGTAGTATAAAGTTATTGACCTATAATTATGTAAACCTGAAATGTATATAATATTATAATGTAACAGTATGTCAACTTTTAAAAATTTATCTTCTTACATCATGTTAATTTTTGGATAGTATTTGATTTCTCCCCTCAAATATAGTTTCCCTTTCCCCCATCACCATATCACCCATGACCCATCACCACTTTAACATCTTTCTATCTCTCTCCCTTACTCTATACTTCAGATTTGTGGTGACCTTGCAAGCTTTGGGTTGGTTTCTGTATATTCTGCATATAAGTGGAATCACATGCTATTTATCTTTTTCCTTCTAACCTATTTCATTTAGCATAATTCCTTCTAGCTCCATCCACGTTGTCACAAATGGCATGAGTTTATCTTTTTTAATTGATGAGTAGTATCCCATTATATAGTTAGACTGCATTTTCTTGACCCAGTTATTTATTTTTCATGTCTTGGCTATACTTTAATATATATTTTTAATATCCCAAAGAAAGAGATCAACAGATGTTTTCTGTGAAGGGCCAGAGATTTGTGGACCATCTGACTTTTGTCACTTTCATCACTGCTGATTTTTGCCTTTGTGCCTTTGTACATGACTTTGTTAAGCAATAGAAAACAATATGTATGTGAAAAGGTGTAGTCTTGTTTCAATAAAGCTTAATTTACAAAAATGGCTGCATTTGCTGTAGTTTTCCAAATCCTTTCCTAAAGCAAAGATAGCAAAGTTGTAGCAAGTAAGACAGACTAAGTGAAAGATGTATGTTGTCAACTTACACAATGTTGATCCTTTCAAAAATTAAGTCAACTTTAAAAAATCAGGAAGTTTTGTACAAGGAGCTAGGTATTTCTGGTTTTGTTAACAAATGGGAAGACCTGGTGTTTATTCTCAGTCTCACAATGGGAAGGAGTTGGGCAGCTGCTCCCTTCAATCAGTTTGTCCTGCAGATCACAATTCTTATCCCTCTCTTATGCCAAATGTTTGTTTTCCCTGACAACAAACCTGTTACCCTGTCTTTGTTCTCATTGTTCTCCTCTGCCTGGTCTCATTTTCAACTGCTGTCACAATGGGAAAAAATCAAGAAAGATGTTTGATTGATGGTAAAAAGGGCCTTTTCATAAGCAGTTCTGGGAAATAAACGTAGAATGGTAAAATTTGGCTGTGATTTATGCTTGATTTTTTTAAGTACAATGACTTATCTATTATCAGACTGAGAAGATTAATTTGCATGTTTCATAGCTTCCATTGGAAGATGCAAATCACTTAACCATTTGACACTACGGTGATATGAACAGGACTGGCTCCAGGCAGTAGTGTAGCATGTCAGAGTGACTTTGCACTGCCTCTAGCCAATATTTTCCTCCAGTTACCTCCTTCCCAATAACTCAGTATCTTTACTCTTAATCTTTGTTCACTCACCTTGGATGTAACTTTTTTTTTTTTAATAATCTTTCTCTAAATGACACCATTAAAGGAAGAATTTTCACTGGAAGGTATATAATAATATCATTCATACAAGAAAGAAGACTTAAATCATCTCCTGTTGCCTCTGTCCAAGGATATTAGCATTTTAATTCAAAGGAGAATTTGAAGTTTATTGGATGTATAATTGTGGCTCTTGGGATTTTAGAGAGAGATTGAGGACACGGGCGGGGATGTTAGAGTCTTTCAAACAAACAAAAGCTACTACCGAAGGATCACCATCCTTTCCTAAAGATGTATCTAACTGGTTGCCTAGCCAAAACCTGAAGCCATATTTGACCAGTGCAGGTTAATTACAGTACATCTGAACTGGGCTCTTTGCCAAGGATTCCCTTGACTGGTGAGGAGAGTAAAA
This sequence comes from Uropsilus gracilis, assembly GCA_004024945.1. NCBI lineage: Eukaryota > Metazoa > Chordata > Mammalia > Eulipotyphla > Talpidae > Uropsilus > Uropsilus gracilis. Next base: position 185,674 of record PVHY01000277.1, on the reverse strand, counting down.
TATTTGGTTTTCTGATCTGTAAAGTGGAGCATTCGGTTAGATACAGCAGGAGAGTCTTCAGGTACTTGTGCTGCCCAGTTATAATCATGAGCTTATCAACCAATTCTCCTTGAAAACTCTACCAGCTTTTTATCACAGACCTCTAGGTAGGCAATACCAAGTCATTCATTATAGTGACGTCAATGTTGCATTCCCATGAGATAAAAATAAAGGTCCTGCTCTGCTTTTACATTCCATGAGTACAAGACCCTCTGTGGGTCATATTGAATATTCAACAGGCAATAAATATATTCAGTAGATGCGGGGCTCCTTTCGGTGAGTATCAAATGAACTGGAATTTTTTGTTTAAAAGATTGGGGGCCAGTATCTGTGTCCCTGGTGTGCACATTTCTCCTTAGTCACAGAATGACTCTGTACAGCAGACCTTTCAGATATCGAAAGTACTGGGTCCTTCTGAGAACATTTGAAAAAAGCTATCCCCAGTTGTGTCCAGATTTCTCCTGGAGCACATTTGCAGAAATTATTAGATCACATCATTTTGTGCTCAAAAATCCTCAGAACCTTCTGTCTCTGTCAGAGTAAAGCCTAAGGTATCCCATAGCTCAAGAAACACCAAGTGATCTGACCCTGTTTCTTTTCTCGTCTCTTTCTACTCTTCTTATTCCTTCTGTTCTAGCTTTACTAACTCCTTGACTCTGTCTGCTTCAGGGCTTTTGTATATGCTGTTTTTTGAACCTAGAACCTTTAACCCCTAGGAATTCTGAGGACACGTTCCCTTGACTACATTAACGAAACCTTCTCTGACTACCCTAGCCAAATACATTTTGTCTTTCCTCCCACCTGTATTTTTTCTCTTTATCATTTTGCATCATAATAGAATTTTTCTTTGTTTTATTCATTCCTTGGCACAATATAAGCTTCATTAGTGCAGGATATATATATATATATATATATATATATATATATATATATATACATATATATGATTCACTGCTCTACTTTTAGCAACTAGAACAGTGACTGACACATAATAGGAGGCCAATAAATATTTTTAGAATGAATGGGTGATTACTAAGCCTGCAGGATCTTTTTCACTGAACTTTATAAACTTTTTTTAGTTGCAAACAACAGAAATTCAATTCTTCAGTTTTGAAAAAAAAAGTAGATATTCTTGGGCTCCTATAACCAAGTCACGATAAAGGCATTATTGCCGTTATTATTCTTCTGCACAGGGGTATTCTCTATGGGATATGAAGCATGTTATCCAACCACTTTCAAACTTATATACCCTTAAAGTTTTTATCTTGCATAAATAAATAAATATTTCATCTTCCACTTAAAACTGTCACATAGATTGGTTGGCCAGGACTAGTGAGTGCATCCTTGGACCAATCCTTGTGGCCAGAGAAGCATGGAAGAAATGATGAACCCAGCTCTAAGGTTAGAGCTGGTTAAAAGAGAGTGAAAGAAAGGAGGTGATTTAGATGTGGTTACAGAGGAACCATGAGTTAGTTAGGCACACAGACCCCACTCCCTCCAAACAACCCAACATAGCCTTCTAGAAATGCACTAGAGGGTACATTCTCTAACTACATGGTCTCCAAAGTATGGCATACACACCTTACAGGACCAACAGTGTAATCCATGGAAATGTAGAAAAATAATACTAGAAATTTTCTTATGAATATTTAATTTCATTCTTTAAGATACTTATTTTTATGCATGATTTAGAATGCTCAGATAAGCGAAGTTGCTCATTTGCAGAGTAGTACATTTGTATAAATGTTTATATGTATATATACAGATATAGTTTATAAATAAGCAAAACATATTTTAGCAGGATCAAAATCCTTTCATGTTAGGTGTACATATTCACAAAAACTTTGGTCAGTGTTATTTCTGATACTTAAAAAAGTGTCCCTCACTACAGCCCCTATAGTCCCTTTGGCCCTTTCTCCCTTTATTGTCCCTGCTATCCTCAGAAGCCTCATTTTATTTTTTACATCTACTAGTTTTCATAAGAATTTTACTCTGTTGAGGCCGGGCATGGTGGCACATCCTTGTAAGCGGCAGCCTAGGAAGCCACTGCCGGGGCCAGGGATTGCAGTTCGAGTCCCGCCGGGGGCACGTAGCGAGACCTAGTTCCAAAAATAGATAGCTGGGCGTGGTGGTGCGTGCCTGTAATCCCAGTTACCTGTGAAGCTGAGGCTGGGGATTGTTTGAGTATGTGGTACCCAGGGCAACGTGAACCTGTGGTTCCATGGGCAAACATAAGCGAGACCTAGTCTCGAAAAAAAAAAAAAAAAGAAGAAGAAGAAGAATTTTACTCTATTGACTCTTCTGCCATGTAAATGTTCAATATTTGTCTTTACCATTTGGACATGCTTTATTACATGTACTTCCCATCAACTCCTTCCATTATGGCAACAATTCATCTTTTCTCATGGCTGAATAATAATCCACAGTACACATAAGGCCACATCTTCTTGATCCAGTCCTCTATTGATAGGCATTTAGGTGGTTTTCATGTCCTAACCTTTTGCAAATAGTGCCATGATAAACATTGCAGAACATACAGTTTTTCAACTTGATTTGTTTTAAGGTCTTTGGATAGAGGCCCAGGAGTGGGGTTGCTGGGTCAGATGGTATTTCCATTTTTAGTTTTTAAAATAAATCCAGATTGCTTCCCAAAATGGCTGCACCAGCTTTCTTGTCTACCAACAGTGTGATAAAGTTCCTCTTTCTCTAAATCTTGTCCAGTTCTTCTTGTTGGGGCTTGTTTCAATATGTGCATTTTCATAGGTCTCACTGGCTATCTCACTGAGATTTTGACTTGTATCTCCCTTACTAGAAGCAACGATGAACATTTTCCCAAGTGTCTGCTGACTTTGGTGAATTGTCTGGTCTCTCTGCTGTCCATTTCTTAATTGAGCTGTTTGGTTTTTTAACTTTTGAATTGCGTAAGTATTTATATATCTTGGATAGTAATCCCAAGTTGGTTATGTAGTCTAAATATTTTCTCCCTTTCAATAGGAAGTCTTTAATCTACTTACATTTTTATACGCTTTGTAAAAGCTTTTTAATTTGAGGTAATCCAAATTGATACGTACATGATTTTATTTCTGGGCTTTCCATTCTTTTCCATTGATCCTGTGTCTATTTTTATTTTTATTTTATTTATTTTTAATTTTCTTTTTTGAGACTAGGTCTCGCTATTTTTCACATGGAACCGCAAGCTCATGTTGCCCAGGGTAACCACAGACTCAAGCAATTCCCAGCCTCAGCTTCCCAGGTAGCTGGGATTACAGGCACGTGCCACCATGCCCAGCTATTTTTTGCGACTAGGTCTCGCTGTGTTGCCCCAAGCGGAACTTCAACCGCGATCCCTAGCCCCAGCTGCTTCATAGGCTGAAGCTTACAGGCACGAGCCACCATGCCCCACCTTGTGTTTATTTTTAATGTCACTACAGTATTTTTAAATTACTATTGCTTCATAATACAGTTTAAGATCAGGGAACATGATGACTGTTTCTCATTTGCAATTCAAGGTCTTCTATGGTTCTTCTGTTTTGGAGACTAGGTCTCGCTTTGTTGTCCAGGCAACTGTGGGCTCATGTTCCCCAGGGTACCATGGACTCAAGTGATACTCAGCCTCAGCCTCCCAGGTAGCTAGGATTACAGGCATGTGCCACCACGCCCAGCTATTTTTTGAGACTAGGTCTTGCTATGTTGCCCTGGGTGGGTCTTGAACCCGCAGACTCAAGGGATTCCTACCCTTGGCCTTGCGTAGGCTGAGTAAAGGCACATGCCACCGTGCCTGGCTCTTTTATGATTCTGAGTGTCAATATTTTTTATTTAATTTCTTCAAAGAATATTGTTGGCATTTTGCCAGCAATGGGAATTGTGCTAAATTTATATATAGCTTTAAGAAGAATGGTCATTGTTTTTTACTGATCTTCCCCACGTGTGAGCATGGAATGTCTTTTCATCTCCTATGTCATGATCTATATCTTTTTATTTTTCCTTTACCTCTTGGCTAAGTTAATTCTTCTGTGTTTGATTCTTTTTGAAGCAATTGTAAATGAAATTGTTTTCTTAATTTTTTATCTTCATGTACTATTTGTATATAGAAGTGTAACAAACTTTTATACGTGATTGTGTAATTTTGCCACTTTGCTGTATTTATTTATGGTTTCTAATAGCTTTTTTGGTGGACTCTAATAATAATGATTGTTTCACTTCTTTCTGACTTAGATTCCATTTATTTTTGGTGTTGTCTGATTGTTCTAATACATCTGATACTAAATTAAGCAGAGGTGATATGAGCACCTTTGTCTTGTTCTTGAACTTAAAGGGAAAATTTTTATTTTTTTACATTAAGTATCATATTGGCTGTTGATTTGTAATACATGGCCTTTTCTTATATTGAGGTAGGTTCCTTCTAATTCTCATTATTAATGTTATTATTAATGTTTCCATCATAAATGGGTACTGGATCTTATCAAATGCTTTCTCTGCATTTATTTTTATCATATAATTTTTATCTTTACCTTTATTGATATATTACATTGGTCAATTTAAATATTTACCCATCCCTACATCCCAGAGATAAACTCTGCTTGATTATTATGTGTAATCCTTGTGTTATTTTGTTAATTTTGTTTGCTTGTATTTTGTTGAAGATTTTTACATCAGAGTTCATTATGTATATTGGTCTATATTTTTCGTTAATTATGTTCACCTTATCTGTTTCCATATTAATATAAAATTGGCATTATAAAACTTATCTTGAATGTATCCTTGTCTTGGATTTTAGGAATATTTTGAGCAAAATGGGTATACAGTCTTCTTTGAAGATTTGATAAAATTTGTTTGTAAAGACATCTGGCGTTGGACTTTAGCTTGAGGAGAGATTTTATTTTTGATTTTTATTGCTTCACCAATTTCCATGGTAGTGATGTTTTTCTTCAACTCTTCTGTTTCTTCCTAGTTTAGTCTTGGTAAACTATATTGTTCTAAAAGTTTGTCTGCTTTTTCAAACTTGTTTCATTTATTAGCATATAATTATTTATAGTGATCTCTTATGATCCTTTGTATTTCTTCACTTTGTATTTCTTCAACTGCAGTAATTTCGCTTTCATTTCTGATTCTGTTCATTCATGTTTTCTTTCTCAGCAGCTTATTTAGATCTATTTTATCTTCTTGAAACAACTCTTAGTTTTGTTCATCTTTTGAGCAGTTTTTAAAATTTTTATTTCATTCATTTCAGTTCTCATTTTTATCACTTCCTCCTTCTAACTTTGGGTTTTCTTTTTCAAATCACTTTAGGTATTATATTAAACTGTTCATTTTAGACTTTTCTTGCTTATAATATCGGTCTATATTGCAACTATCTATCTTAAGACACTTTTACTGAATCCCATATAGTCTACTAGTGTGTATCCTTATTTTCATTTGTCTCAAGATATTTTTTGATTTCTGCTTTAATTTCTTCTTTTATCCAATAACTGTTAAGCAGCTTATTGTTTAGTCTCCATGTATTTATGTATTTTTAATAGTTCATTCCTAGTTTTATGGCATATGGTCAGAGAGAATACTTGATATGATTTCAAACTTTGTAGTTTTACTGACAATTGATTTATATCCCAACATATGGTCTATCTTGAAAATGTTTCATGTGCTCTTGAAAAAAATATGTATGCAGCAGTTTTTGGGTGGAGTGTTCTGTAGCTATCTGTCAAAAGTAATTGATCCAGCTCCTCATTGAAGGATATTGTTTCCTTACTTGCTCTCTGTCTTTTTTCAATCTGTCCATAATTGTAAGTGGAATGTTAAAATCTCCTACTATTGTTGTGTTGCTGTTAATATCACACTTTAGTTCTGTTAATAATTGTCTTATGTATCATGGTACTCTATCATTTGGTACATATCTATTTATGAATTTTACTTCTTTTTGTTTAATTAGGGCCTTAATCATAATGTAGTATCTATAGCTATGGAAGTCTATTTTTTTACTTTAAGTACAGCTGTTCCTGAATTTTTTGATTGCCATTTGCTTATAGAACTGTCTTCCAACCTTTAATTCTAAATCTGTGCTTCTCCTGTAAATATCTGGTTAGACTTTTTTTGAAATCCATTCAACCCCTCTGTATCTTTCAGTGGTGAAATCAGCCTATTTACATTTAATGTAATCCTTGAGACATTGCCAATTTGTTGCTTAGTCTTTGTAACTTGTCTTTTATTTTTTAACATCTTTCCTTTATGTTTTGTTTTGGTTCCATTCTGTTGTATTATGATTTTTGATTGAAGGTTCAGCTGAGATTCATATATGATAAACTGTCAATGTGACCTAATCTCAAACTCATTCTCATGGGCCACATTGTTACTCTCCTCCTCCTCTGCTATATAATTTGGTGTCTGTTACCTTTGTATTTATTGTTCTGTTGCTTTATAGCATTGTTACTTTTAGCATTTCTCTCATGTGCAGCTTGATGTTTAAAAATTATTCTAGTTTTTACTTTTCAGTGAAGTTCTTTACATGTCTTTTTGTCTTGAATGTTAATTTTCGAAGTAAAGGATTCTGGACCAAAAATCTTTCCCCTCTCGCTCTCATTTCCTGCTATTCCTTTTTGACCTGTAAGGTTTCTGCTGAAAAGTCCAAATAGTCTAATTTGTTTTCCCTTATAGGTCATATTTTTCTCAAAAATCTAAATATTCTGTCCTTGTCATTGGCTTTGAGCAATTTTATTATAAACTATGTTGGCATGTTTTCCTCTGGTATTAGTTTGTTTGGAACTCTTTGAACTCTTGGATCACAGTGTCTGGTTCATTTTCCTTCTTGAGATAGTCCTCAGCAATTATTTCTTTAAATAAATTTTCTACACCTTTCTAATTCCCTTCAGGGACCTCCATGACATGCATGTTATATCTCCTTAAGTTATCCCAAAAAGTTCTTTTGCTGTTTTCATTTTAAAAATTCTTTTTTTGAACTCAGGTATTTACCTTTGTCTGCTGTCAAGGCTCTCAGTTGTATTTTTTAATTTGGTTATAGTGTTTTCAGTTTTGTGGGTTCTTTTTAAACTAATTATAGCCATTATACAAGTATAACTAATTGTAAAACCTCATATTGATCTTTATTTGGTTCCTTTTTTTTTTTTTTTTTCAAAAAAATTCAGAAGCATTGTGTTACCTTAAACTCCTTTCAGGCATAGTCCACAGTTTTGCTACTATGAGACTTAAGGGGTTTCTTTGTTTGTTTGTCCTACCATTTGTGACATATTCCTATGTCCCTGTTTTTACTTTTTATGGGCTATAACAAGAATTATCTTTCAGGTTACTGCCTTTGCTCCTTTCAGGTTACTGTGGCTGGAAAACTGGTACTGGCAAGGGATAATTGGCTGAAAGGACCTGTGACAGTAGGGCACAGAAAAGCCATCTCTCATGGGCATCAGGTATTCAAACTTTCCACTCTGCTGAGGTACCAGAATTATGTGGTGGGGTATCCATAGTGGTCCATATTCTTTGGGACACCTCCTCAACCTAAATGTCTTGTATAGTCTTGTGTGGGTCTCTATCTGAACACCAGTGCTTGGTTTGGATTGTACTTGAAACAGGATTTCAAGCCAAGAATTGATTGCCACTTTCCTGCAGGAAAGTTTGTTCCTGTTAAGATCTAGATGGTCCAAATTTTTATTTAAATTAGCCAAATATGGAAACAAGTGTCCATTGACAGAGGAATGAATTAAGAAGAAGTGGGGTACATATATACATATAATAAAATACTACTCAACTATTTAACAAAAGCATGAACTCTTGTTATCTGCAGCAACATGGATAGAATTAGAGGGGATTATACTTAGTTAAATAAATCAGAAGAAGAAAGGAATTACAGGATGATTTCACTTTTATAAACTATAGAACAAAACAAAAGGACTGACAAAACCAAAATCACCCTACAAATATGACTGCATAACTGATGCTAGGGAGGGTGAAGGAGGGTTGAATTGGGAACAGAGGGAGGTTAAGGGAACCAATGGTCTTTGATAAGGAACTATGGTGCTTTGGTGGTGGGTGTGGTATAACATACATCTGAGTAGTGTGAACATACTCCCTTAAATTATATACAGTTACATACCAATGTTATCTCAATATTAAAAAATAATAAATAATTATAAAACATTTAAAAATCCAGGTGCCTGGACTCTGTTTTAAAGTATTCATTTGGCCAGGCACGGTGACTCGTGCCTGTAAGCTTCAGCCTATGAAGCAGATGGGGCTAGGGATCGCGATTCGAGTCCCAGGTGGGAGACCGTAGTGAGACCTAGTTCCAAAAAAATAGCTGGGCGTGGTGGTGTGGGCCTGTAATCCCAGCTACCTGGGAAGCTGAGGCTGGGAGTTGCTTGAGTCTGTGGTACCCCGGGCAATGAGAGCCTGCAATTCCACAGGGAAAGATAGTGAGACCTAGTCTCAAAACAAACAAACAAACAAACAAACAAAAAGTATTCATTTATTGTCTCCATTTGGCCATTGGAGCGGGTAAAGCAGGTGTTTCAAATATTATACCCATAGGCTGCAAATAATAGCCTCTTTTGTAAGGAAATACAGATGATCTTACCTGGCTCTTCTAGCTGCATCAGGCTCCATCTGTTGTATATTGGGAGCCTCAGGCTTAAGCCAACAATCACCACTCTCTATTCCTACACCTATAGATCTCCAATGGTGCACCTTTTGTCCTGGATGCCAACACTGTGTGCCCTGTTATCCAGCATGGTGCCTGGTTTCCAAAGTCCCTGATGTGGGTATGCGCCCAAGTTGACAACTATAAGAGGCTGTGTATGGCATCTGCTCTCCCTCCCTTCAGTTGTACTGTGCTAAGATCTCTGCAAACACAGTTTAATTAAAGTGTTTCCTACTCCCTTTCTGCTGAACAATTGCTTATAATCTAGGCTATAGTCATTATTTTTCAGGGGTTGTAGAATTTACTCTGCTTCAATTTAGTTGTGAATATGTGAAGGGGATGAGCCTGGTGTCTTCACCCTGCTACCATTTGCCATATCGTCACAAATCCAATGCAATATAATTTTTCAAACAAAGCCTAGAATCACAGTATCTTCCTATAAAGCTATAATTTCCTATTGGTCTTATAAATAAAAGTTCAATTTTTAAAATCCAGTTAAATTTATCACCAAATGCCTGTTAAATATTGCCAATTCCACCATAGTATATGGTCCAAACACTAACAAAGGATGTAGGGAACACAGGTTGATTCTTTCATCTTAGGTTCTCAGGGGTTACACTTCTATTTTATGGCTTTCTCAAAGTTTAAATGACAGCATCAGATAAAAATTCTTTCCAGTTTAAGCAGTGTGTATCTGATACTTGAAATCCAAAAATATTCTTTAAAAAGACAGATATAATAACATAGAGGAAGAAAAATTGTGGGTGAAAAGAGCTCATTAAAAAAAGGGAGAAAAAGACTACTAATGAAGGCCCAAAGCAGAAAGCAAGACATTATTTTAGAAGGACAGCAAATGTGGTTAAAGAACTAACCCATATTCAATCCAGGAATATATTCTGAATTATTGAAATCTGAATGACTCTCATATTCTATTAAAGAGGAGAAATGGTATTAGAATAAATATTAAAAGGAGTAAAGATCTAGGGGCATTAATCTTGCTTGAATATTATTAGCTTCCTTCACTGTAAGTAACCATCCTTTTCCCATAAACTCTTATACACACCCAATCCCTAGAACTTTGCAGAGTAAATTCCTAATAAAGATTCATTACAAACTGGCAAATGTGTGTGTGTGTGTGTGTGTGTGTGTGTTCATGACTGAAGCTGTTTCTGTAGGATACCAGGTCCATGTAATGAGAAGTTAAGCTGATATTTTAGTAAGTTGATACCTGTTATTTTAATTTAAATAAATACAATTTACTGGGTGCTAGGTACTGTGTTTGGCATTGGATTTAGATGAGACCATGTCTCTGCCTGAAAGCAGCTGACCTGTTGTCAGGATGGGTTGAAACATTGTAGCCCCATAATCTACTGAGTTTTACCTCAAAGGAATGGAAAAAGAAACAGGGGGCTAGGAGTAGGGTAAAATGAAAACCTCTGCCTGATAACATCAGGAGGATGCTATTTAAGCAAGGCTTTCTATGGTGCAAAGGATATTTTCAAGTGTAAAGGAAAAGTTAAAAGAAGCAAACAGTGTTAATAAAGGAAAGAAGATAAAGAAGGGCGGAGTTTATTTCAGACTGTTTTAGGAAGAAAATGGAAGCAAAGTTTGCACTTTATGTTGGAGATGATGGCAAATCAGTTTTTAAAAATTTCTTTTGTTTTTAATTTTCTTTTGTTTTAATAATATGTTAAAATGAGTTTAATTTTACATTTATTTAAAATTCAATTAAATTTAGGTTTAAATTTGAGTTAATTTAAAATTAATTGAATTAAAACTAATATAATTTTAATGTGTTAAAATAATGTGTTGAATATAATGTATTAAAATTATATTAATTCATGTAATATATGTCTCAGGTGTCCATCATTATAAATCATTATCTGTAGGTTACATTATGCTCACCATTAAAAGGACAATTCTATACTTCATCATACAATTGACATCTTTTACCTGATTGATGCACCCTTTCCCCACTTTCCTTTGGTAATCACTAAATTTGTCTTATTGTCTAAAAGTTCATTTCTGTTTTATTTAGTTCATCTGTGTGATTTCTCTACATAATACATGAGTAATGTTGTAAGGTATTTGTCTTTCTCCAACTGACTTAGTTCACTAAGTATAATATCCTCTAACTCCACTCATCATGCTGCAATCGCCAGAATTTCATCATTTTTAATAACTGAGTTGTATTCCAGTGTCGTTATATACCATAACTTTTTTTTAAATCAAATCATCAGTCTATTTAAAACTAGGTAATATGCTGCTTTTGTATTATGAATAATGTTGCAAAGAATACGGGGGTTTCATGTATTAATGTCTTCTATTCTTTGAGTAAATACCCAGAAGTGGGATATCTAGATTGTACGGAATTTCTAATTTTAACTTTTTGACAAATCTCCATCTTGCTTTCCTTAGTGGTTGTACCAATTTACAATCCCACTAATAGTGTACAAGGATCTTTGGAGGGAACTTTTTATTAAGCAAGAAATTGAAACACATGAATTTTGGTAATCGCTACGTTGGTTACCTCTGGTATCAATTCAGAGGTCAAATTGAAAATGGGAACAGGGAAACCATTAAGAAGACTATAAAAATAATCCAGACCATAACTCTAAAAGTACAGAACTGGGGATATCATAGTAGGTATAGCAAGGAGAGAGCCAATTCAAAAGACATTTCAGATTCTAAATCAACAGAACTTGATACCCTTATACTGAGATGGTAGGATAGCAGGGACTCAAAATGGGCTACCAGTTTGATCTGTAATACAAATCATTATAGAATATAGGGAGGGTATTTTATTTTATTTTGGTGGTGTGACTTTTGTTAAGACAGTGTTGTATTGAAAGGGAAGTTGATGCATAGGTCAGCCAGAATGAAGAAAGGCCAAATATAGACATGGTCAATTCATTTTTGACAAAAACACAAAGGTAATTCAATGGAGAAAGGATAGCTGTTTTGTTTTGTTTTCTAAATGACGTTGAGACAAATAAATGTATGTATTTTTTAAAAACAGCAACCCTCAACTTTATCCTCACAGCTTATATAAAAATTAAAGTGAATCATAAATATAAATGTAAAATATGTAGAAAAATATGAAGTGGTCTTCCATAGGGAAAACCATTCTTTAATACAACACCAAAAGCCCAATTCATTTAGAAAAATTGTCAAATTGTACTTTATCACAATTTGAAACATACACTATGCAGGAGCTATGAAAAGGCAACCTGCTAACTGGGAGAAAATATTTGGAAGTTACATTTCAAATGGAGGACATAAACATATATAGACAACTCTGAAAACTGAACAAAAGGAATGCTCTTCACAAAGATACATAGATAGCAAAGAATGATTTGAAAAGATACTTCACACCATTGGCAGATTTCCCCCCCACTCATATAGCTGTGCATTGGTGACTCCTAGTATTAATTTGTATTTCTTCAATTGCCAACAGTATATCTAGCATCACATATTGAGTTGACTCCTTTCATTCAGCATAAGATTCATCCCCAGTGTATGCAGCAATCGTTTCCTAAATCCCTGATTTAGGTATGTTTTACCATAGGTATTTTATCCTGAAGGTTTCTGTTTTTTAAAAATATATACATTCATTCATTTCATATTGGCTTGTTAAAAACAAATAAACAAGCAAAACTATCCTTTCTCCATTGAGTTGCCTTTATATTTTTGTCAAGAATGAATTAACCATTTCTGTTTTAGGCCTCTCTTCATTTCTATTCTGTGTGTTAACTCTTCTTTCAATGCTGTCTTAAATGCTGTCATATTGTAATAAATCTTAAAATCATTACTGTGTTATGAAATAAAAGTTATTCTAAGTTTATTTTTCTATTTGAAATTGCTTTTGTATTTTAGTTCTTTACCTTTCCATGAAAATTTTAGAACCTTATCTACATAGCTTGCTCTATCTATCTATCTATCTATCTATCTATCTATCTATCTATCTATCTATCTATCTATCTATCTATCTATCTATCTATCTATCTATCTATCTATCTATCTATCTATCTATCTATCTATCTATCTACCTGTCTGTCTGTCTGTCTGTCTGCTTGTCTGTCTGTCTGTTTTTCAGTCTCTTACATCTTTACATTCAGAAGATTACCAGGATTTTGTCTGGAAATGCACTAAATTTATAGATTGATTTGTAGGGAATTCACATATTGACCATAGTATTTCAATTCATGAACATGCTGTCTATTTAGGATTTTTATACTACCTTAATGAGAACTTTGTGGCTATTACCATATATATGCTGTGCATGTATTAACTGGATTCATAATTTTTAGATATTCATAATTTTTAGCTATTGTGAGATATTTAAAAAAAAATTGGGTACCAGTTGCTCATTACTAGTTTAAAAATGCAATTAATTTGTTTATACTGGCATTCACTCTTTGAGTTATACTAAATCCACTTGCTTGCTAATTCTGAAAAAAAATTTTTTTTGGTCAACTTAAAACATTTTTTTCTACTTAAACGATCCTGTTATTGACTTTCGTTTATTACTATTATTTCTATTTATTGCTAGGCATTATTTATTATTATCATCATTTGTTTCTTCCTGATTTGGATGGTTTTTATTTGTCTCTTTATCACACTCTCTGGGATTTCTAGCGTGATGTCAAATAGGAGTGGTAAAAGTGAGCATCCTTGCTCGTTTCAGTCTTAGAGGGAAAGCAGTCAGTCTTTCACCATTAAACATGATGCCCTTTATCAGGTTGATGAAATCTCATTTCATTCCTAGCTTGTTGTGTTTTTTATTAGGATGAAAATTGAATTTTATCAAATGTTTTTCATGTCAATTTGATGTTTCTTCTGTAGACCTTTGAAATGATACATTACATTGATTATTTCTTGAATACTAACCAAGCTTACATTCTAGGAAAAAGCTATTTTTGGATGTTATGTAGGATTTTTTACACATAGCTGAATTTGTTGTGCTGGAATTTCATTGTGGATATTTTGTATCTATGTTCATAGAGATATTATTCTATGGTTTTCTTACACTACCTTTTCCTGACTTTGCTATCAGAAAAATGATGGTTTCATATAAAGTACTTAAACTGTGTCTTTTTTTTTTCTACTTTCTGAAAAATGATTGTTTAGATTTTATTTTAGTTTCACCCTAAAGTAGCTAGTTGACTTTGCCAGCGAAATCATCTAATTGGATGAGGTGTTTGCTTGCTTGGTTTTATTTTGTTTTGGTTTTGAGGAGGGATATTTAATTATGACTTTAATTTTTGAAAATAAATATAATTATTTAGGTTATATATTCTATATTTAAATAATATATAAATTTTGGGTTATATATTTAACTGTGGATTCAATTTCTGAAAATAAATATAATTATTTTGGTTACATATTTTTTCTTGGGTGAATTCTGATAATTATTTGTTTTGAAGAAGTTGGTGGGTTGCTTGTTTTTGAATGACAGGCATAGAATTGTTGATATTATTCCTTAGTATCTTTTAATGTCTATAGAATCTATAATATCTCCTCTTTCACTTTTGCTGTTGGTACTTTGTTTTTCTTTGGTCATTCTAGCTATTAGCTTATCAATTTTGTTTATCTTTTGTTTCATTGATTTTTTTATTCTCTTTTGTTTTCAATTTATCAACTGTTGCATTTCCTAGGTCTTGCTTTCGCTTACGTTGAGATTATTTGTTTTAATTTTTGTTCTTTCTTAAATTGGAGGTTCAAGTTGTTGATTTGAGGCCTTTCTTTCTAATGAGCACTTAATGCTACAACTTTATATTCAAGCACTGCTTTAGCTGTATCCTGTACATTTTGATGAATTGTGTTTCATTTTTATTCAATTCAAAATATTTTCTAATTTCCTTGAGACACATTTATAATAACTTTTAGTGATATTGTCTGATAACACCAACATTACTGTCAGGTCTGATTAGTTTTGATTGATTTTTCTCTTCATTGCAGTTTCTATTTTCCTGCTTCTTTATATCCCTGATAATTTGTGATAAGATGTCAAACATTAAAATTTTTGCCTTGTTCAGTTCTGGGCATTTTTTTATTCATATAAACATTCTAGCTTTGTTCTGAGACAGAGTTAAGTTACCTGGAAACAGTTTTTCCTTTGTAGAATTTACTCCTAAACTTTGATGTTTGAGACTAGCATAAACAGACTAGCATTTCATTCCTCATTCTTGAAGAAAGATCCTTTTTAGTGTTCACTAAATGCCCTGTGAATGAGCAGATCTTCTACTCTGTCTATTGGCTTCTCCTACTATGTCTGGTAGAATGTGAACTTTAGAATTGTTCATTCTAATCCTTTTGAGTGATCCAGCCCCCACCCCAAAGTTTTAGGGTAGCTCACAAACATGTAACTAGCTGAATAGTTGGTGGGGCTCTAGGCAAATCTCTCTCTGTCCTTCTCCTCTGCTACTCTGCCCTGCAACCCTTTTCCAACTTTGCCTTCCCACACTTCCACCTCTGTGTCCTCAACTCAGGGAGTCTGCTGAGCTTTGCCTCACTTTCCATTGTTATATCACCACCTGCAATATTCCTGCTGAGGCTGGGGATTGCTTGAGTTCGTGGTACCCCGGCAACATGAGCCTGAGGTTCCACGGACAAAAATAGCATGACTTAATCTAAAAAAAAAAATTGTTTGGAAGGGAAGGTCAGCTGAATGCAGGAAAATAACAGCAAGCCATGTTAGCTCACCACTAAGGAGTCTGCAGTCTCAGAACATGACAACTGCACATTAGTGGATGACATTCCAGGAACCTAAGTAAAATGGGAAGAGTAAAATCCTCCTCATTGTTACCATCATCTTCATGACTTCTATTTTATGGAGCTCTTACTGAGAATGGGGGTAGGGACTTACTGTACATTATCACATCTAATCCTGGTGGTGGCAGGGAGAAGCTCTTCTCAGTTCCCCTACTGAACAAGAGAGGTGTGATAGACTAATGATCTCTCCTGCTGTGCACTGAATTTCCCCACCCCACCACCCTGCAGTGTTCCCAGGTTTCCCATAACAAGTGCAGTAGAGATACCAATGCAAGCCCATTAATGTGAGACAAATGATTTTGACTGCAAGACTCTTTTTCTTTCCAGTTCCAATCCCTACAAGGCTCTTCATTGCCCTTCCTGAAACTTTCTTAGAACTGTAGCATGATCTAAGACTTCCTCTACTCAAGCTCCCTTCTTTCCCTTTCACCCCCAGGTAGTGAGTCAGACCTGCTTTTTGAACTTTTAGCCTTCTTCAGCATCCAATTTCCAGCACTCACCTTCTTCTCAGGTGCTTTTGTCTGCTTTTCAGAGGATGTGTACACTCCTCAAAAAACTATCAGAGACAGGAATATTATTACTTAGGGAATGCATGATAATCCCCTGTATTTATATACCATTGTCCTAATTCCCCAAAGTGACTGTGTTTAGAAATATCACCTATTGGGAGGGAATTACATTTAATGAGACCCTAAGTGTTCAGCTCTACCTTGGTAAGGCTTCTGTCCCTACAAGAAGACTAAGAGACAACAGGCAGCTCCTACTCATCACACTCATGTAGGAAAAGCCTTGTAAGAACTTTGAGATGATGGGCATCTGCATGCTAGGAAGAGTAGCCTCAGGAGACACCCACTCTTCTGACACTTTGATCTTGGGCCTCTGGCTTCCAAAACTGTGAGAAAATAAACTGCTATTCTTTAAATAACCCAAGGTGTACTAACTTGAACAGACTAGTACACTATTGAGGCATCCGTTATACAGATGTGGAAACTGAAGACTAGCAAAGGCTACACTACCTGTGTAGGCTCCAAGGAGTCAAGCCTAAGTGGGTACCATCAGCATACCAGCCATAATTAGTTGGTTCAGTATTAGATATTAGAACCGTGTGACTACAGATACATTTTTTTCTAACCATGCTTTTCCCTGGGTCATAAAGACTGGGGAGAGGGTGCTTCATTTTGGGTAGACACTCAAACAAGGATGAATCATTGAAAGAAAATTTAGGAAAAGGGCGGGGGGGGGGGGCTTGGAGCTCTCAGTCTACTTCCTGACTGAAGATGTTAAGTAAAGAAGAACTCTGAAATACAAGAGCCGTCATCTCACTAGGTTAAGATGTAGTTGGAGAAAAAGGAAAAGGTTTGGACACCCAAGTGGCTTTTCATCCTCCAGTTTTTATAATGATCACAAGAGCCATAGCTTTTGACTGAACAGAAAAAAAACTTTGTTATTAAGAAAGTTCCCAGAGACAAGAGTTTTGTTCCATCCAAGTACATCATTAGCTGTCAGCATATAAGGCTATGAACAACCCAGCTGATGCAAGTTACCAAATGTGGCATGTGGAGACCTCCACAGAGCATGCAAGTCGCTGATGAAGGCCAGGGTAGTTGTGAACTGACAAAGAGAAAAGCCCTCTTACCAAACTTTTAAGAATGCTTAGAAGGAGAGAGCCAATACTGAGGAAATTCCAGCTGTTGGTGACTAGACATAATATCTGAGCAATTACTGACTTTTACTTTTCATCACAATGTTTTGGTGCCTGGTAGACACAGCTAAGACATCGTGAAAGTAAATAATTTAGTCCAGGGTTGTCAGTTCTTGCTGAGTTGCCTTAAGCTTAACATCAGTGAAATTCATCTTACTTAAGTAGAGTTTTCAATACTGATTTGCTTTTGTGTTACAGTGATGGATTATTTTGCTTGTAAGATGATTTGATAAAAAATATCTTATTTCATAAAAAAAAATATGTACTATATTTTTTTTATCTCCATATGTCTTAAAATCTTTCAGGCAGATAGAAATGTGATCTCTTAGAATCAGTTTTCCTCTCTTGTAATAAAAGTTGCACCACTTCATCCATCAATGATAGAGGTGACTCAGGAAGAAATTATGTTCCTTTTACTAAAGAAACCCAAATGTTGTTTTATTTGAATATCTAATTTCCTGGAAAATTTGATGTGGTGGAATGTGTGTGTGTGTGTGTGTGTGTGTGTGTGTGTGCATGCGCGCGCATGCGGATGTGTTCATTTGCTGTTGTTAGTAAACAGGAAATCCTTGAAATTATACACTACAAGGTTATAAATCCAGGTTTTGTTTCTTGATGGTTAGGTTTAATTTTGTTAATTTTCCTTTCCCATTCTTTAGTCCTCCATTAATTACCCAGTTTTGTTTTTGTTGTTGTTTGTTTGTTTGTTTTTTGGAAGATATTCTGAAGTGGTGCTCTACAGACATAGGGTTATGACAATGGAATTTCAGTTTTTTGGTTGATTGCTTGCAAGGAGGTTTTATATGGACAGGAATGCAGGACACTGGTTTTCAAAACACAGATTATAGCTTCCACAGCCCCCCCCCCCCCCCCCCGCCATTCCTTTTTTAAAAGAAATTTTTTGTGGGAAAATAGTTCAGAGTATCTTATTAATGATTTTTGCCCTTGGATTTTTGTTTATTTCCCACCCTATCCCTCAGATCTTTGTAACTAAAAACAAGCTTTAGTTCCTCATCTCAGTTACAGTGGTTTAAATGTTTGCTGGTATGTGAGTTTGTTTAGTAAAGTTTGTGATTCTTTTTCTTTCCTTTTTTCCCCCCAGTGATCTCAGTTTGCTAAACATTGCGTAATTCAAAAAAAATGTAGTAGATTATTATTTGGACTCCCTAAAGTTCATAGTCATTGCCGGGTTTTTTAATCTTACTTACTTATTTATTTATTTATTTATCTATTTATCTATTTATTTATTTATTTATTTATTTATTTATTTATTTATTTATTTATTTATTTATTTATTTATTTATTCTGAAGTCACTGAGATTATTTTATGAAATCACTCCAACCCCCAAAGTTGTTTGTACTTGACTTTGACTCTGGGTGGAGGTGTACTGTGATTTTTATAAACTTAAATGTTTTCTGTCTTATATAGGCTAGGACTTAAGAGTATTCAGCAGTTCCCTATAACCAGGGAAAACTGTATATTGGATAAAGTCCCAGCAATAGACCACTCAGTTCTGCATTCTCTTTTATGTGCACAAGTGACACTAGTCCAAGAATTGAGGCTGTTCATGGTGAGGAGGTGAGGAGGGGGGAGGGGTGTACAACATAGGAGCATAGATAATGGCTCCTGCAAAGACATTAAATGAGATCATCTAGTCCACTGATATCAATTATGTGGCATAAATACCACTCTCTTCCCTCCCTTGCCAGTAGCAAATATCAGTAATCCATCACAACTTTCTTTCTGTTGAGTCATCCATGGTCACACAATCTTTCTTGACATACTATCCCAAGTTTCTAATAAAATACCAAACGAATTGGCATATGAAATGGAATCTCTGCCAGAAAATCATAATATATCTCTATAAACACCTGAGAGTTGGAAGTTTACAGCAAGACAGAAGAGAGTTGGCCAAGAGTGGAGGCTCCAGAGTGAAGTGGTATGAGCTCATACTGGAGCCAGGCCACTTGTTAGTTGTGTGGCTTGGGGCAAAGATTCAGGATGGTGGGCCTGTTTCCTCACTGATCAAGTGTGGATGATCACAGAGGTTGCATGGTAGGACTGTTTGGGAAAGTTAAACCAAAATAATCCATGTGCAGCCTTTAGCAAAGTGCTTGGCATCTGTGCTTAACAAATGTGAGCTGTCATTATTACTGTCAGGGTTATGGAAAGTGACTTGTTTGAGTTTGACTTTTTCAACTTTAGCAATTCTAGCATTTAATGGCCAGATACTGCTTTGCTGTAGGGGAGGTCAACGTAATGTAGAATATTTGACAGCATCCCTGGCCTCTAACCACCAGATTCAATTAGCCTCACCTCCCCACCTCCCAATTGTGACAAATGCCTCTAAACTTTGCCAATTGTCACTTTGGGGCAAAATTGTCTACAGCTACAAACCCATGATCTAGATCCAATTTTACAAATATACTTTTAATATTAATATATTTACTTTTGCCTTAATTGACTAACAGGCATGTTCATTCCCTTGGTTCTAACATTTCTAGCTTAGATATTTCATATCAGGCTGCAACCTTTTCTCTTTATCAACAGGAGGGTACTTTTCAGTAATCAACTAATAGTTCTCAGTTAATTTTTAATTAAATGTTTTTAACAAATTTATTTTTTTAATTAATTTGAGATAATATTGGGGTATCCCCATCACGTACAGTGCACATTCTACCACCAAAGATCATTGTGCTGCTTTCCTTCTTCCTGTGAACCCTTCCTCCCTTGCTGCTTCAGTTCTATACTCAGCCAGTAAGGGTTAGTTTGTCAACTTGTTTTTATCAGTCTATTAATCTAGTTACTTTTTATTCCACATCATAGTGATACCATTCAGTATTTATCTTTCTCCTTCTGCTTAATTTCACTTATCATAATTTTTTCACCATCCACATTGATGAAAATGGCATGTTTACTCTTTTTGATTTCTGAATAGTATTCCATTGTTTATATGTACCACATTTTCTTTTCTTCCTTTCTTTCTTTCTTTTTTTTTTTTTTTTTTTTTTTTTTTTTTTTTTTTTTTTTTTTTTTTTTTTTTTTTTTTTTTTTTTTTTTTTTTTTTTTTTTTTTTTTTTTTTTTTTTTTTTTTTTTTTTTTTTTTTTTTTTTTTTTTTTTTTTTTTTTTTTTTTTTTTTTTTTTTTTTTTTTTTTTTT